>JAOSBK010000004.1:16217350-16232227 GCA_027568895.1 Erythroxylum shatona
TTATTTAGTATAGGCAATTGTATATATATTAACCATTGCTGTAACCTACAATATATGAGAATGAGATTATTTCTTCTCTGCTAATATTTCACACTACATCATTCATATATACTAACCATTAAACTCCTAATTTGTTATCATTTCGCCCAATTTTTACAGCCAATGCATCAGAATGAAATGAATGACCATTTACCTCACATTCCTATACCTCTTATTACTATAGATATTCATTCCTCCTATAGTAATCATCAAAGGTTCTATATTCTCTAATAGCCTTTCCTCTTTCTTCGCCATAACTTTATGAATGAAATTATGAGTACTACCCTCATCAATTAGTATATGGATGACTCTCCCATTAAAATACCTTTTACTTTCATTTGCTTATATTAAGTCGTAGCAATACTTATCATCGCTTCCATAGCTATGGTGCGTGAATGATCTGACATTATTTCCTCTTCCTCCTCTTTTACATCTCCATCTTCCTCTTAGTGCACTATGTATATATGAAATTGCTTCTTTTTGCACTTATATCTTGGTGTAAACTTTTCATCACACCAAAAACATAACCCCTTAGCTCTACGATCATCAATCTCTTTGCTACTAATTGCCTTTTTCACTTTTAGATTAGTGTTATTTTTGAGCCCTTGGAGGTGAAGTTATTCCTTACCCCTCTAACTAATGACTTCTTCATTTGCCTTGATAAGCTAACACACAATGTTGAAACACCATCTCCTGTTTCTTGGTTGCTTCATATGTCTATTGGAGTCTTGGATTGATCAACTTCATAGGGTACTCTCTTTCTGGCTTCAGATCCTTCAAGAATAAGCACATCAAATACATCTCTAGCATTACCAACTTATGTGACAAAAAAGCAAACTTGGCATAAGAATCTTTCTCTATCGTAGTCTGCAACAATTCCTTTAACTCTCCCACTCATAATCAATCAAAGAATCTCTAAATCTCTGCTCCAGCTTATCAATTATTCCCCCTAACTAAGTGGTTTTGCATTAAGCCTATTCCATATATACAATAATAGAGCTTCTCCTACCAAGTGCATCGATGCAGTCCCCACCTTCAACTTAGCCAATGTTCAATCCAACATAAAGAATTGCTCACTTTTTAAGATCGAACTTCACAGACCTTCCACATCAAACAAAGGTTATAAACGTTACTAAATCGAGTGGGATTGGTATAACCACCATGCCCCTGAAACTCATTATTATGTGTCTTTGATACCCTCCCATCGTTTTCCATCGTTCTTCAATTATGATCCCTTTCCAAATGTAACTGAAAAATCATCTCCTTCAATTCCTCAATCGTCTTCTTGTACTTAGCATCTAATTCTTGAATTTTGCTTCGTAGATTTTCTTCCAATCTTTGCACATCATGAGAATTGGTCATGCTGCCATTTCTTCTTCCAATAGCAAAGTCATATCGAAAACCAATTTGATGCAACAATATTGGGATTTCGTCTTTTTAGGGAATTTGTTCAGTTTTTATAATGCAAGAATTAGAAAGAAGAAGAAACAAGAAATAGAGAGAGAAATGAGACTGTGAATTAGCTGCCAAAAGTTTGTTACAAGTTGGTATCAATGGCTAATATAGTCGTTAACCTTTTCCTATCTGCTTCTACACGTGTCTCACTACAACTCTCATATTCAGTCCCAGATAACATTGTTTTACTTATTATTGACAAATATACAATATGACATCGTTTAACTCTATCATTCCCAACTCACATGACGTCGTCTCCGTCTATCTTCTTCAGCTCAATATCGAGCTGTATCAGATTCTTATTATGGCGTAATAGGCTTAAACCTAAATTGATAAGGACAAAATAGATTATAAATATTTTCCTTGTCTAATAAGAAAAACTAAACTAAAAACTTTTTTTGTTTTGCTTCACATATTTGATAACCTTGTATCTTAATAATCTAAAACCATGTAGCTTTGAATGCCAGATCAAGGTCAAATGAGATGAATTGATTCTAGTTGTAGTTGAGCCTGTGAGCATAAGGGGCAATCAATTGGGAAATTCATCTTTTGTTGTCTCTTCTTTGTATTATGTGCGAAGAAAATGAATTAAAACCTGTATAATTCCATCAGATATTTGCAGGATTGTCAATGGCCTCCTAAAAACCGCTCTTGGTCCCACTCCTGGTTCAACCACAACTTTGTCTTCAACTCAGGATGTAACTTTTCGGCATGAATCTGTGAAGTTCTTGGTTAGTATCATAAAGTCAATGGGTTCCTGGATGGGCCAACAACTGAGAGTTGTAGAAGCCTATATGCCAAAGAACTCAGAGAGTGATGCTTTAACAGAGAATCACTCCACACCCACTAGAGAACATGGAAGTGTTCCTGACTATGATTTGAATGCAGAAGTGATTTCTGAAATGTCAGATGCTATTACTCTTGAACAACTTCGAGCTTTCAAAATTGAAGTTCAGGTTAAGTGTTACTTCAATTGTCTATTAAAGCCTCAATTGTTATATGCATTTAGTGATTAACCTGTAAACAGTTTTGCTCTATAGTGTATGATGATAGATATTGTATTTTGGTCAGAGATGATTTATCTTTTCTGTTACTAGATATCTTACTGCCTCAAAATTTTTTCTGGTGTCTTCTATCCTCCCAAGTTTCTCAGTTTTTAGATTCTTTTGCTTCCCATAACAAGTTTACTAGGTTTTATGTAGAAAAGTATCTCCTTATTCAATAGGAAACCTTCCAAGGGTATTGAATTTCTGATAAGCACGAAAAAGGTTGGCCGTTCACCAGAAGAAGTTGCTATCTTCCCTAAAAAACACAATTGGCTTAAACGAGACCATGATTGGGGACTATTTAGGTGAAAGGAGTTTTGTTTGAAGGTTATGCATGCCTATGTTGACTCATTGAATTTCAAAGGTAAGGATTTTGGTGAAGCAATAAGGTTTTTCATTCATGGATTCAGATTAACTGGAGAGGCACAGAAGATTGACCTCATTATGGCAAAGTTTGTTGAGTGTTATTGTAAATGCAATCCAAATTCATTTAGCAGAGCAGACACTGCTTATGTTCTTGCTTATTTTGTGATAATGCTCAATATAGATGCTCACAACCGCATGGTGAAAGATAAGGTGTAACACTCTGCAAGGGGAAGGTATCCACACTCTTATAAGGGGTGCTTCGTTCTCCTTCCCAACCGATGTGGGATCTTACATAAGGTTTGTGTGTGAACCTCTTTACCCCTAACAAAAGAAAGGAAGAAAAGGAAATATAAAATAAAAAACACCACAGAAGCAGAAAGAACTAATATGGGTCACTTGTCCTAGCTTTGTTCTCAATAATTTCAGTGATGAAATACAAAATTTTGTGTGAATCAAGAATCTGTTATTGCCTCATACACTTTCCATTTGTAAACCTTCCTAATAGTAAATCATATCCATAATCCAAGCTCTCTTGTCATCTTGTAATTGGTCGCTATTTGTAGCAAATTCTTTGCATATATGTGTGAGCATTTTCTAGTCTTATTTGGCTAATTATGGGAGTTGACGATGGAGAAAATATATTGTATCTGAAAAATAGGTTTATTTGGAGTAATCTAAGAGTTCATATCAATGGGACTATCATGTCCGGCTTGGTTTGACAACTCATAGTTGAAGTTTGGCTTTACCTTTTATAGTCCACTTCTCTATTATGTTAAATATCGCGACTTGGAGAGACTCAAATAAGTCATTTTGGGCAAAGGTATTGCATACTACTTAAACCTGAAAGGCTCTGATTGTCGTTCAGACAATATCATTACATCTGTAATTAACTACATTCTAGCATGTTCTTCCTCCTTTAAGAAGTTAGAAATTTATTGGAAGATCGTCTTTGCTGAAGCAGAAGAACCCGTGTGATTTGATAAGGGTGCAAGACATTTGAGAATTGAGATTCAGAAATTGCAGGTTCATTGCTTCCTTAGTTGATAATCATTATTGACAAAAGAAATCAAATGCGGTACTTGGAGAAGAGTAAGCCTTTGATAGTACTTTGGAAGCTACAATTGTGTTGGCTACTTCAGTGTAATGAATGCCATCCCAACTTATAAATTTAGATCCTTCACTACACACCTCGTGGCCAGGCTCACTGCATGTTATATTTCTATCATAGTTATATGGAGGTCCCCCATATCTGCAGCACGCCATTAGTGGATTTGAGAAACTTGCATTGCCCAAAGCTTGATTAAGGCACACAATTCATTCAAGAATAAACCAAGTTGAATTATTTTTATGAAGAGAATAATTTCCGTTCCTTCCCAGTTTTATAGCATGAAAATGTATTAACTTGTAAAATCCAGTGTCTGAAAACCACCATACAACTCACCATTTAGAGAACGGACTCATCTCATAAAGGAAATTTTCATTAATTTGCTAGGGAACTATTTGAAATCGAAAAATGTCCAGGCAACCAGTTCTCGATCCTTTTAGGAATTTCTTTTGCTCTACATGTTTTGATTGTCAAGTGATCAAGATCACAACTGCAAGAAATTCTAAAAATAAATAGTTCAGTTAACCAGAAAAGAGGGCATTGTCATCCTCCAAATATAAGAACTTACCATATTTAGAGGAGTTAGCAATGAGATCGTACTTTATGGAATATATATCTACATAGACTATAGTTGCATCTGTCAGTTCTGACCTCAACTTTTGGCATGTTTCAAGTAATCCTTCATTGAATAATTTTGCAGCATTATTGTAACTTAAAATACAACCATGTGGATCCAAATCCTTCTGCTCAATTAAAGCAAGCTTTTGAGGCAAGCAACCTAATGGTCCAGTGTTATGTATCCAAAATTTCCTGCCACCTTGAGCATGTATAGCCTATCCAACACCAACAGTAAATCATCTCGGTCAAGGAACTCGATAGGCTTCCCATTTCTATACTAGGAAATTTTAATAGAAAGAAAAGGGTGATCAATGCTCGCATGGAACTATGAACTCACCTTTACGGCATTCTCAATTTCTCGTATCACAGTTGGCAACCTTTTGGTTAATTGCAGGTCTGATAAGTTTGTGGTGAATGCTACTAAAAGGTCATTTTGTCCAATGTCAATCATGTAAAGTGCATTCTTGAAATAAAAATATGAATATTATATTAGGCATTTTTTGATTCTTCGTATGTACAATGTGCTCAATCCTTTCAGTTATCTTTATATTTATTTTTAAAGTTAAATGAAGACGTATATAATGAGATATTAACTCTTTACATATTCTAACCAAAAGTTAATATTAATTCTATTTTAAAAATTACATTTAAAAATATTAAATTTAAATAGTAAACTTGTTATCTATTTTTGTATCTCTATCTCTTTGAATAATTTGTAGTAACTTTTGAATATAATAATCTTTTAGTCATTTCTCATTCGTTAGAAGAAAACACACCTTTATAGATTGAATTCAATCCATAAAACATAATCATTAGCAGTTTGACAAAATCAAAAAGTTAAAAAAATTTTAATCTATCAAAAAATTTTGATAATTTATTTATTAAAAAAGGCCTAAAAAATAGTTGATAAGTCATTTATGAAACAAGACCTATATCAAATTATGGTGGCCAAGGTTAAAATCTCATATTTGAAATCGATTGAATTAGTTAGAAATATATAAATTTACACTATTTTTATCAAAATTTCCCCCAAAATAACTTCTTTTGTCAGTTGCATGTCATTTGTGGCATTAAACTTGAAGAAAAACTAATAAATCCTTACAATTTATAAGGGAAACTATTATGTTGATTAGTTAGGCTTCTGCGTATATATATATATATATATATATATATACACAACTTAAAAGCGAAACTATTACCTTATATGTTTTGATTAGTTCTGCATAAATTATTATCTCAGATTTGACAATCAAGAGGATTCTTGAAAGGGAATAAACGTCATTTATAAATTAATATTTATTTGTTGATAAATATTTTAATTGTTCAAACTAATTTTATTTCAAATTTATGTATTTTAAGATATTTAAATTTAAATTTTATATATTATATAATTATTAAGTTTAAGCAAAACTAAAATTTAAAGTAACTGTCAAAATTTAAATAAATCAAATAATTAGTAATATGTATTTAATTGATGATGAATCAATCATGACAAAAAACGAAAATAGAAAACAAAATTCAATTTGTATAGTTTTTTAAGTTATAAAATTAAAGAAACAAATTTTTAATTTTTAATTTAAATAAATAGATTTTGTACTAAATTTAAAAATAAAAATAGAAATAAATAGGCCTAATCATGCAAGTCATGGGCAACGAATCCTGTGTTTAATTACAATAACCTTATTGTGAAGCCAAATTCATTCAAAGACTTTTTCCCCCAAATTCCATTATAACATCCATATATATGTTCACCATAGCAATGGTAACTGCAATAGATTTCTCATATTCAAGTCCCCAGGAGTCAGGACTTGAAACATTGGAATCTAACCGTGATCAAATCATGGATATAGTGGAAAATATTTTTTTATGAATTTCAATCAGATCTGGATAATTGCATAACTTAAATAAAAACATGAATCACAAAATATGAACTATACCTGATTCGTGTTTCCTCTTGAAATCTTTTGACAAGTTCTTCATCACGTATCACGAGTTGTTCAATCGTCCAGCTTCTAACAGTATCCATTAAAGCAATTTCTTAACTTTTGAGAGAAAGAACAAGAAGTACTAGCTTCTTTGTTTGTTCTTCCTTTTAAAAGAAAAATCATTAGGTTTTTTAATTTTATTAAAATTAAATTCTTTAATTATAATTATAATTATAATTATAATTAATTAATTTAATTTTAATAAAATCAAATATCTCATATTTGACCCCTAAAGTTTCTCAAACTCTATAATTAAGTCTAATTTAATTAAATTGATTTTTGTTTCACAAATTGCTCTTTGATGTGTGACCTATTATGTTCATAATATATTGACAATGATTATAAATTATAATTCTAATTCACAATTAGAATAAGATAAATTAAAACTCCTTTTAATTTATCTTTAGTTATCCAATTAAATAATTTATAATCATAGATCAAGATTGACATCTAGCAATATGTCATCACCAGTTAAATATTAGGAATGTCAAAGTGGTTGACTTGATATGTCCATACATGATTATGATGTATAATTTAATCCTTCTATCATCCAATATTCCAATTTGACAGAGTATGGATATAGTGTCCACTCGTTTGGTTCAATCACATTCGTTTTTGTTAAATAGTAATTGATTTATAATTGAAATTTGAAAGCACCTTTTCAAAGGTCAATTCACTCTGACTAGAGAATTCCATAAATCACTACTAATTAAGAATAGTAGAATATTCTCTTTAATTACTTTATAGTGATGAATCTTGTATTGACTTACTCAACTATCTTCATATAGTTCATACTGTATCCAAATACTACCAACTGAATTATCCTAGGATAGTTCATAAGTAGCATCAAAACATAGCAATTCCCACACGAGATATCTTGGTAATCTCACTAAAGATCAATTATACAACCATCATTATGAGAAAATCCACAAACACATTAGTAATATTCCATTTGGGATTCTCATAGTCGAATCAGATCAGTGACTTATTCTCTAATAATCACCCACACATTAGTTTAAGTGTCTCCATACTTTAATTTATGAAATCAATTACTTTCTTCATAAGAAAGAGACATAATGTGTGCCAGTTTTACCGTTTCACAATATCCCATTTTGATGAAACTGCAACTAGGAACATTTAGAAATAATGCATAAATGTAAATTGAATCTCAAAATTATGATCTCATCATAATTTCAATTACATAATAATTATTCCAGGGATATTGCTTCAGTATTAAAATATCAAATATAATTAACTTAATACAAAAGATAAAGAATGCCTTTTTCATTAACAAATAGTAATGTTATACATCAAATTGTATCCAAATAATTGGTCGTAAGGGTATAAACTAACATGTGTTAGCTCAAGGTTTATTTTTAACAATTTTGATGATAACTATATAATATTTCAAAATTCAAATTGGATTTATTTCCTTGTATAGATAATGGTATTTTCTAAAGGAAATAAAATCATAAGAAAATTACTTCCTTTCTTGTAGGAATCTTATTAGTAAACTTTCCTTATTAACATCCAGGAGGATCTTACCATTTCGATCAATTAACTATGGAAATTTTTGTTCCAGCAAAGATGATATTGAAAATCCAATGTTAACTCAAAATTAAGATGAAGCAACAACTAGTTGAAGAAAATGATTATTTAAAGAAGAGCAACAACACTTGTGAAGTAACAAATATACACATACTTTTGAAACACTTAAGTAGCATCTATATTCTTGAGAGTCATATCATTCTTATTATGCCTTAGAAAGTGAAATTACTCTATCAAGAGAGAAATTGTATTTGAGAACTTACTTTTGATCTAACATTTTATTCTTTTGTAAACTTTTTGAAACTTGTTATCCACTTTTAGTGTGGAAGGTTGGAGAACCTTGAAAAATATAGACTCCTGAGCTTGAAGAGACTCGTCAAATTACTACATAGTTTTTATAGTAAAATACTAAAGTTTTATACTTAGGGACTGGATGTAAGCTTACGTTGTAAGTCGAACAAGTATAAATTGAATACATCATCTCTCTTCTTTTAACTTTTAAATTTTCACATTATATTGTGTGTATGTGTGTGTTTATTTCAGCAAGAGGCCCTTTCACTTTATAACAGACTCCTTTTATTTTCAACTTGCAAGAGGTTTTTTCAGTCTTACTATTTAAAATTTTTTTTAACAAAACTGTTTGTCTAGTAGGCTCCTATCGTTTAACAAGTTTTTTATCATTTAACAGGTTCCTTCTGTTTATATGAGATCCTATTGCACAACAGGCTCCTACTATTTTAATTATAGACAAGCTTATGTCATTTCCTTTTGAATTGAAAGTAACTTGTAAATTTTTTTAAGTCATACACAATTCACCCCTCTCTTGCATGTATTTGCTTTATCATTTGGTATCATATACAAGTTTCACATTTATTGTGTTTTGAAACACGTGATAGGTTATGGCGAACAACTTAAGAAGCCTTGAAGGAATTTGTATGAAACAGGGAGAGAGTAGGCAAATTCTTTGGACATTTCAATAGCGTCATCACTGTCTTGAAAAACTTAGGCAAGATATATCCAAATGATAAGCTGGTAACAAAAATTCTAAGATCATTACCAAAGCAACGGAGACCTAAAGTGACAACTCTAAAACCTCAAAAGATCTTGATACAATCTCACTTGACTTAACAATTTATGAAGTTGAGCTTAAGCGAGATGAAGGATCCTCATATAGAAGACGAATGAAACTAAAAGTAGTTTACGAATCAAATCCATCAAATGATAAATAAAGTGATACTGAGTTGCAAATAGATAGAGATGACGAATTCAACTTCATGGTCAGAAAATATGCTTGCTTCTACAAAAAGAAGCTTATGAAGAAAAGAGAAGGAAACAAGAAAACTAGAAACAGCAGGTTCCTATCAAAAGACAGCAGCAGCAATAGCAATACATAAAATAATCAAATTATATGTTATCAATGCAAGAAGCCTAGACATATAAGACCAGAATGTCCTCTTTTTCAAAAGGATAAGAAGGAAAATAAAAAACCAAAAAGCATGCTATCAATGCAGCTTGGTCAGATCATATTTTTGATAACTTTGAAGAAGAAAAACATGATGAAGTCAACAACATTTACTTTATGGCCGAATCAGGAGACAATGAAGTATGTTATTCTAACTTTTATATTGAAACTGATGAATTTAGAGATGCATGTCATGATTTATATGATCAGTACAAAAGATTAACAGTGGAATATTTCAAAAGGATTGAAAGTCAAAAAATAATGATGAATCTTTAACGAATAAGATTAAATTATTATAATCGACAAACAAAGATTTGTTGTCTAAAGTCACTTCTCTTGAAAATGATAATAAATAAATAGTTTTTGAAAAAGAATGCTTGGAATAAAAAATAATTCAGTTAGAAAACTCATTACTTGAAAATGACTCTGCTAAGATAAAACAACTAGAATAGAAAGTTATTACTTTAGAACTCGAAAAACAAAAATGTTCTCAGAAAATTGTTTCTCTAAAAACAATCTTGCTCATTTTGTTAATGGAAGAGACAATCTTAAGGCATTACTTGGGAGTGGTAAATTTGTTTTTGATAAGTCCAAAATAGGATATAGTGAAAATAACAATATCAGATCATACAAAAACTTCTTTGTTAAATCCAGCAATAGCTATAGCCAAAACAAAAGGAACCTGGTAAGTGGCAAAAATCATAACAACTATCATTTATCTGTTTTGTGCAATTATTATGGCAAACATGGTCATATTAGTCACTCTTGTTACTTTCAAAAAATAAAAAAGCATCTCAAATGGATGTTTAGAGGTGAAATATCGCATGTTAATTGATGATTCTAACTCTACTTCTATTGATAATGTTCTTTTTGTTGATGGATTGAAACATAACTTGCTTAGCATAATTCAATTATATGATAAAGGTTGCAAAGTTAACTTTTATGCATCAAATTGTGAAATAATTGACAATCTTAATAATAATATTGTATTTTGTTAGTCCTAGAAATCAAAACATATATTGTGCTCAATTGGAAGATATATCTTCTCAAAGCGACAAGTGTTTTGTCTCAATAGAAAATGATTCACTTATCTGGCATAGAAGATTTAGACATGCTAGCATGAACATTTTATCAAAATTGTCCTAAAATTGAGTTTGTATGACATTTGTTTAAAAGGAAAACAAATCAGAAGCATCTTCCCTCCTAAAAATATTATGACTACTAACTAGCCACTTGAACTCGTTCGTATGGATTTATTTGGTCCTACTAGGACTCAAAGTTTTGTTGGCAAACACTACAGTTTTGTTATTGTAGATGATTTTTTCAAATTTTTATGGGTTTATTTTCTATCTAATAAAAATGACACTTTTGAAGTCTTTGAGAAGTTTTGTAAGAAAGTTCATACTAAAAAGGGATACTGCATTACATTGATTCAAAGTGATCATGGAGGAGAGTTTGATAACAGAAAATTTGAAGACTTCTACAACAAAAATGGTATAACTCACAACTTCTCATGCCCAAGGACTCCTTAGCGGAGTTGTTGAGAGAAAGAATAGGACTCTTTCCTTTGCATGCTATAGAAACTTCAAGTTATTCCAAATGGATATTAAAAGTGCATCCTTAAATGGTTACATTAATGAAAAAGTATTTGCTAAGTAACTCCCAGGTTTTCAAGATGAAAACCATCCAGATTATCTGATGAAGTTAGCCAAAGCTCTGTATGGTTTAAAGCAAGCTCCTCGAGCATGATATGAGAGTTTAAGTAATTTTTTGCTTAAGAATAACTTTGAAAGAGGAAAGGCCGATAAAACCTTATTTATTAATCGAAAGGAGAGTTATTTACTCATAGTGCAAAGATATGTTGATGACATAAGATTTGGTGCTACTAATCCATCCTTTTGTGAAGAATTCTTAGCAATAATGGAGGGGGAGTTTGAAATGAGTATGATGGTAGAATTATCATTCTTTCTCGGATTATAAATTAGACAAACAAAAAAAGGAATCTTCATTAGTCAAGACAAATATACAAAGGACTCATTAAGAAAAAGGTAAAGCTACGGATGAGACAAAGAATAGAGGAATAATTAGATTACTACTATATCTTACAAGCTCAAGACCAGACATTGTACTTAGTGTGTGTCTTTACGCACGCTGTCAATTAAATCCAAAAGAAATCCACCATCAAACAGTCAAAAGAATCTTTCGATATCTCCATGAAACTATGGATTTTGGACTATGGTATCCAAAACTTGATTCATTTGATATTATGGGCTATTGTGATACAGATTATACAGGTGATAAAGTTGATTGAAAAAGTACAAGTGGTCACTGTCAACTTGTTAGAGGATGTCTAATATCTTGGTCCTGTAAGAAACAAAATTGCAGAGTGCTTTCAACAACTAAAGTGGGATACATAACAGCTGCCAGCTGTTGTACTATAATCTTAGGGATGAAGCATCAACTACATGATTTTTCTCTGCACTTTTCTCATATTCCTATATTATGTGATAATTTAGTTCTATAAATCTTTCTAAAAATCATGTGCATCATTCTAGGACTAAGCATATAGAAATTCTTAGAGATCATGTTTTAGAAGGAACCATTGATCTTTTGCATAAATACTGAGAATTAAGTAGCTGGCATTTTTACTAAACCACTCTCTGAAGATAGATTTTGTGTGATAAGAAAAGAGCTTGCTATATGCAAACTCTCAGATATTATTTCTACATGAATATTCTCTGCTACTTGTCTTTGCAAATTCTCCTTAGGAAAAATCTTAACTGACTGTGTCAATTGATTTTTTATCTTTTCATCATATTTCATTTTATTTTATTTCACTTCCTCCTTATACTCTTTTTTTTTATAATGAAAAAAAGGTAGAGTTTATGTTGACATATTTTTTGCATATTTATGCATTTATGATGATATATCTTTCGATGCATATTTGTCAATGCTGCCTCGATTATATATGTGATTGATTCTTCTTTTGAACTTATGAAAATCTATGATATATAAATGATGACTCCTTGTAATTATGTCTAAACATGTAAAAGTTATATGTATCTTTCAAAATCATCTATTATCTCTTTGAACTTTGAAAATTTTATCTATTATTACTTGTCATCATCAAAATAGGGAGATTGTTAGCTTAAGGTTTATTTTAAACAATTTTGATGATAACTATAAGATATTTCAAAATTCAAATTAAATTTATTTCCTTCTAGATAATGGTATTTTTTAAAGGGAATAAAAATTACTTCCTGTCTTTCAGGAACCTTATTAGTAAACTTTCCTTACTAACATACGGGAGGATCTTACCATTTCGAATAATCAGCTCCGAAAATTTTTGTTCCAACAGAGATGGTATGAAAATTCCAAAGTCAATTTAGAATTGAGATGAAACAATGGCTAGTTGAAGAAAATGACTATTTAAAGAAGAGCAACATCACTTATGAAGTAATGAACATACATAGACTTTTGAAACACTTCAGCAGCATCTATATTCTTGAGAGTTATATCATTCTTATTGTATCTTAGAAATTGAAATCACTTTATTAAAAAAGAAATTATATTTGAGAACTTACTTTTGATTTTATATTTTATTTTTCTGTAAGCTTTTAGAAGCTTGTTGTACATTTTTAGTGTGGAAAGTTGAAGAACCTTGAAAAAATGTATTAATGAGCTTGAAGAGGCTTATCAAATTACTACTTGGTTTTTATAGTGAAACACTCAAGTTGTATACTTGGGAACTGGCCGTAGGCTTTGGTTAAAGTTGAACCAGTATAAATTCATTGAGCCATTCTCTCTCTTCTCTTAACTTTTAAATTTTCACATTATATTATGTTCGTGTTTATTTCAGCAAGAGACTCCATTTTATAATAGGCTCATTCTGTTTTCAACTTGCAAGAGATTCTTTTCAGTCTTAATAGATGGTTTTGTTTTAAATTATTTTTAACAGAATTTTTCATCTAGACTCTTGTCATTTAACATGCTTTTTATTATTCAACAGGCTCCTTTCATGTATATATGATCTTATGGCACAACAGGCTCCTACTGTTTTAATTATACATAAGCTCATGTCATTTCCTTATGAACTGAAAGTAACTTGCAATGTTTTTAAAGTCATATATAATTCACTCCTCTCTTATATGTTTGCTTTATGAACATGAACATGGATCTAAAAAAAAACTACATATTATTTTTTTAAGATAGAAATTTTGAATTAATGAAAGAAAAGTAAACTTATAGAAACAATGATGTCCAAGGGAGTACACTTAACATACAACATAACAGAATATAACTACCAAATCAAATACAAAAATAACAGAACATTGCTGGGCGTTCGGATGATTTTTAGTTAACCAGGCGGAGAATGGTGCTACAGCAATACCAATTCCCTGACTCCTCTTATAACTTCCTCAGTTACCATTTCCCCTGTTTTGCTAATGGACGTAAACTGTCTTGCATTTCTTTTCTTCCATATGGCCTGAACTGTCATACCCATGGCAATGGTAAAGGTCCCTCTTTCAGCTCTTGGGATAGATGATGAGTTGTCAACCAATGGATGATACTAGTTAGTTAATTATCAGAAATATTCCATCCACAATATGATTTGACCTGCTCCCATACCAAAGTAGCAGTGGGGCACAAAAAAGAAAAGGTGGTCTCTTGATTCAGCATGCGTTAAACATAGTGGACAAGATCCATTAATATCGACATAGAAAAGCCAATCCGCAGTACTAAGCTTACTCTTCATGGTCAGCCAGAGGAGGAAGGAGACCTTTGAAGGGAGGTTTCTGTGTTAGATAATGCTACGCCTGACTACCTAAGGCATCCTCACCAGAAGAAGCTCAACAATGCGTTTGCTCTTCAACTGGTTTGTAGGCTGATTCTTCCAAAAGAATAAATCAGAGCAGTTTGAAGGGAAATAATGGGGCTCTAAGTATTGGAGATAATCTGGGAAATTGTTAGGAGCAAGTGCAATGTGACTGTAACAAATTATACAGAAGGAAGAAATAGCAGAGATGAAGAACAGAGAAGGATAGAAGTATTGTATTTGGAACGTTTGTAAAAACTGACACCAGCAGATTTCATGAGTCTACTTTACTCATCAATGTCATCATTTTTTACAAAATTCCAATCTCATTTGCTCATTCATTTTCTGTTTATATATACTACTTTATGTAACAAACCGTAACTACTATGCCATGCTGGCAAAAACAACAAGTAACAAACTTGCCACAATACAGCCAC
>JAOSBK010000004.1:16239912-16255213 GCA_027568895.1 Erythroxylum shatona
CAAAAACCCGAACAACCCAATGGATTTGGATATGGGTAGTAAATCGTAAAAACCGATGGATATGGATATGGATATGGATATGATATGGGTTGAGTCATAAAAAATGGATATGGATATGGGTAGAGTAAAACCCAAACCGAACCGTACCCATTGCCATCCCTAGTGAGTACCTTTATAATAAATTTCATAAGAGTATAGATTTGTGTAAGGAGGAAAATACAATATGAGATACTGTATGATGCATTATTATTTCTTTTATAGTCATGCCTAGTACAATGACTTACCTTCAATAGTTTTAATTAGATTAATTACCAAGATCAATTATAAAGAGTCAAAATTAATGATTTAAGGATGTGATACTTAGTTGAAGCATGTATTATCCATTTAATTTAGAACTAAATTGGGTAATAAAAGGTTATAAGATATCCAAAAGGTTAGATATAATCTTATAGACCTATTAAACAAAATTTTCTTTCAATTGTATCCCTATAGGATAATTGTTCTTGAGATAAGTAGTGGCAGTAAGATGAGATTAAAACTTCAATACTTCTAATTAGAACTGGTGCCTTTATTGATACATTTGATCTATAAATGAAAGGCTATAAGACGCATAAAGATTCACTTTCATGATAAATTCAAACATTTTGCTTTGGAGATGATTGTGAATTTATCATGTCTACAAGAAGGTTAGTAGGGGTATAGTTTTCCTCTTTATTAATAGTATGAATAGACATATTATTCATAGAGAACAACAATTCTAATGTTAAATTATTGAAAATATAACTGTCCAAGAACAAAACTTGTTAGATATGAAAAGGTAACAGCTTAATTCTGGGAATTAGATCTACACAGGTATATTGGAAGTTGTTTACCTATTCTAAGTCCAAGTATATAGATAATGTATACTAAAGATATTTAGTGTTTAAGATATTTGATACTTGTGAAGTATTAAAGATATCCATTATTCTATGTATGAGTTGATATTTGAATGCGAGGTTATATGAATATTAACTTTAGAAATAAATCCATCTTTGTTCTATTTTACTTAGAATAATATAATTTTAAGATTGGAAAGGCTCCAATGTAGCAATTGTCACTAATTAAGTCATAATACATTTTTCATTTAAAAGAAATGATTAATTGGCTCAATAAGTTCTTTAGTGAACTTAATATAGTTCCTTGCATTGTTCAATACAGTAATATACTATGGAATATTAGACTCATTGGGCATGTAAAAGAAGTTAAGATCCAATTAAAGATCTAAGGATGTATTTATGCAATTGTTCTTAATTATGATGATAATTAAGATAAAAGTTGTAAGATTTACGCAATTGCTCACTATAAAGAATCTTGTAAAATTCTCTCTTCAAATCACTATCCCAATAGTAGCATGATCGTTATATGGTGATATGGTATAAAATACTTAAACGATTGATTTAGTGCAAGTAGTAGATTATTGGTTTATGCCCTACATCCAATCGGTTGGTTATAGTTTAATGACAAAATAACTTACAAGGATTCTTTATCTTGTACATATTTAGTTGTATATAATAAATTTCATGGGATAATTATACATTGCAAATGAAATTATGATGAGATTATAATTATGAGAATTATGTTACATTTATGTATTACCCCTATATTGTTTATAGTGATTGTTTTATTATGACTAGACATTAATAAAATATAAAAAGACTAGCATATATTATGTTTTTTCTTATGTAGGAAGTAGCCGACCTCATAGACTAAAGTATAAAGATACTTTAAAAAAATTTATAGGTGCTTATTAGAGAATAAGTTCACTGAACTGAACCTATATGAGAAATTCATTTCGAACATTACTTGTATATTTATGAAAATTCTCATTGTGATGATTGTATAAGTGATCATTTGACTTGAGATCTCCAAAGTTTTCTTGTATAAGAATTTCTATGCTTTGATATTACTTATGATCTTTTCTAGTTAAGGATAGCTCAGTTTATAGTTACTAGATATAACATAAACTATGTAGAGGTAGTTGAATGATCAAAATAGGATTCATCTTAAAGTAATTAGGGAGAATGATTCATTTTTCTTAATTAGTATTAATTCAAGAAATCCTTGGTCAAGGTGGAATGATGCTTTATAAATAGTTTAAAAATGTCATTAATTCAATCAATAGTTAGTGGTGGACAACTAATATGATTATATTTAAAATAGAGTAGATATTAATTTCGTGCTCTATATATAATCAGAACATTGTATAATGAAATGATAGAATTATATAGAAAAATCATGTACAAAAAGGTTAGTCAAAATCACTTTTACATTCCCAAATACTTATATGGTCATATTGTATTGCTAGACGTCAATCTTGATATATGAATATCAATAGTTTAATTAGAGAATTAAAGATAAATTAAATGAGTTTAATTTATCTAATCCTAAATATGATTTAGGGTTATAGTTTATATCCATTGCTAACATATTTGAGAACCTAGTGCATTACATATAAAGAACATGTTAAAGAGAGTAAAGATGTTTTAATCAAATTGGACTTGATTGTAAAGTTTGAGAAACTTTATGGTTAAATATGAGATATTAATCTATAATAATCAATATGAGATATTAGTTCTTATTTGGGCATAACTAGTATTCAATTATAATTATTTGTAATTCTAATTAAAATTTATTTTAAATTAGAATTTAATTTTAATTAAATTACTAGAGTGTTCGAAACTTATTATAAATAAGCTTAAGCTCTAATGGAGCTAGTACTCCTTGTCTAACCCTCTTTGTAATAATTGCAGAGTTTTCTTAACTCGTTCTATGGATATCATTAGAGGTTAGACACTTATACGACTATGGTGGTTAAGATAAGTCATTTTTGGAAACGGTTGGAAGGATACGATGAGAATATGATCAATCTTCAAAATAAGGTACGAATTAGCATTCATTCTTTATTACAATTTATATGTTAAACATTTTATAGAATTTTTGTGATGTTGCCTTTCAAAACGTTAAATAAAAAAAAATTGTAATTATTTTGTTGTATGCAGGATTGGATCCTAGCCTAATTTCCCAAAATATGTCCCATGCTTGTGTATATATTTTAAGCTCGTCTTTATTTCAAATTCGAGGGTTTCATGATTTTTAATCAATACGGTCACCACACACGCCTGTATTAGTGATTAAGTATTACCTAGAACCCTAATTTCAAACTATAAAAGATAAAATTAAGAGGAAACGTAGAAGAAGAGGCTCATGAAACACAAATTGACAACTTAGGATGCCAAAAAAACAAAGAACAATCAAAGAAATACATTAGATTGGATTTCCATGATCTAAAGTGGATTTTGTGAAGATTAAAAGGGATTTCATCATATTTCTTTTAGTTTTCTATTTGTCCTTTAATTTTAATGTTATTTTTCTATGATTAAGAACTAAACCTTTGTTGATACTTGGATAAGATGAACTTCGGAAGACCTTGTAATGATTTTATTTTCATTTAATCTATTCTTTAGTTTTATTAAGATTTAATTATGTATTTTTAATTATTATTGAATTAATATTGCTAGCATATTGATTCATGAAATTGAGATTGAAAAATTCTTTATATGAATTGATCTAGCATAATTGAAGGGAGTTGCATGCAAACTTATAAATAGCTCAACATAAATCTTTTGAATTATGGCCAAACTTAATAGTAAAATTCATAAATTGATTAATGCAATTTTAGGGGTTTTAATTAGAAAGAGATTTCAATTAATTAACATAGGATTAGATGTTAATAGTCTTAATAAAGATATTAGCATAATTGAGGAATTTCATGGTCTAATGACCTATTGATTAAATTGATTAGTGAAATCATAATTTCATGAGAAGTCCTCATGCGATTCAAATTATAGTTACTACTATCGTCTTTGATTGTTTCTTAATTTAATCTATGTTCTACTTAGTCAATTATATCAATTTATTTTAATTTATTGTTTTAATTTTGTATTTGATTAATTATAAGCACCATAATTTGTTAGACTAGATAATAGAAATATGGTAAGTGCTAGTTAATTCTATTCCTTGTGTGATCAACTCATGGTAATAAATGCTAGCTACAATTACATTGCATGCTTGTAGTTAAAACATAAATCATATCAATCAAGTTTTTAGCGTTGTTGCCAGAGATTGTAACATTAGGAAAATTTTATTTTTATTAATCTAGTCATTTTTAAGGTATTTTTATTTTTATTTTTTATAGCTCACTTTCTTAACCACACATTTGTGGTTTATTTGGAGGATTTGGGTATTCATCATTATAGCTTCCAAACACAATAACAGGATAAAGACAAGGGTATTAAGGTATGCTATTACTTATGGCAACTTTGGAAGCTTATAACGAGAAGCTTGGTGACATGTAATCAGAAGCTCAATTAATATTTATGGCATATTGTGATATTTATGGGGCTGATCACCTTAATTATGAATGTTAGACACTGAACTATAAATGAGGGCATTTAATTTGTGTGGAGAGCTGCCCTCAAGATACCCCTACTACCTATCAATACATGAATTTCTTTGACTCATTATTACTCTAAACAGTGAAGATGTATGAGAATACTTATAATCTAGAGTGGAGCAGTTATTACTACTTTACATGGAATGATCATGTTTTATCTAGATTTCTACAACAATAGCAGTAAAGGAATATCAACATCTTGAAGATGTCCTTATAAAATTCATTACTTCAATCGAGGTTACCCTCCATAAAACTGAAGGACTGTTATCCAAATACAAATACCTTATGTCCTTATTTTCTTGTAGCATATGGCTTACTTGTAAGTTACTAAAATCTTATGCGAGAAAATGGGTGGAAATAAGCCATTAATTATAGACCCAAGTTGAAGAAGGATTTGCTGATAAGTCCAGCTGAAAGACTTATAAAAAAGTGGTGATTATGAGGTAATCTAATAATTAGATGTTCTTTTTCCTTTTTGATTTAGTAGTTTGTAAGATTTTAATTATTAGTTTAGTTATTTTCATAATCTTAGTTTGATGGTTCTCGTTTTGTTACTTTAGGTTTGATGGAGTTCTACATACTATGAAGGCAATTATTGCAACTTGGTGAAATGTTGGGGGAAGGACTAAAATTGCATGAAAAGGCCATATGTATCTAATTTCATTAACAATATTTTACCACCTTATTAGAAAATACTATGCTAAACATATTATCATTTCATTCATGAATTAAGTGATAAGAGATTTTTAGCCAAAAATAAGGGGAGAGAGCAGAGATTTATATGGAATATAATAATAATATCTTATATATCAACCATCAAATAGTATAATTATTCAACCGTCATGCAAATAGAAAAAAATTTAGTTAATTGACTCTTATTAGTTAAACCAAAAAATTCTTATGTATATAAAAGTGAAATTATTAGCTCAAAGAAGGCCTTTTTAAAAAATTGTAGCATTATCCTTCTTCTTTTTCCTCCTTAGTCTCGAGGTACAGTGCTAAAGGTTTTCAATTGTGATCCATAAGTCTATTGTACAATCATTTAGTTTAGAGAAGTAAAGCCAGAATATTAAGGGTACAGTTGAAATTTTGTTTCACATGTTTCATGTTTCTACTCTTAAACTTGTTCTAAAAACTCCCAAACTACATAATATTATTTATTTTGTTCTTTTCCTTATTCATGCTCCTATAGTTATCTATAGAATTAGGTAGCATTTTTCTATTGTTTTTGAAATAAATTTTTTCAAGCTCTATCTTCCTCTCTAATTCATTCCTCTCATAATACATTATCACCACAATAACTCACCACTATCACACTAGTCACCAATAACATTATGACAATTTACTACCACAATTATGTAGTCATAACCTTATTAACTTAAAATTGTTAGTTTAAATTCATCTTTTTTTACTTAAAATCTACGCAAATTAATACATATATATGTTAAACATAAATATCAAATTTCACTTGACAATTATTGAGATAAGACATTTTAAAATATTTAATTTTTATAGGGTTTTTTTAATTTAGTGTCTAATTTTTGAAGGTTCTAATTTAGTTATTAACCTTTTAATTAAAATGAAAATGTTATCTACATTAGCTATTTTGTTGATGTGACTAACAGAAGGACACTTACGTGATATTTACTTGTCACTTCAAATCAATTAACAACTAACAACGGTAATATTCTAATTTGGGTTGCACAATTAGATACTGAATTAAAAAATATATAATTAAACACATTTAAATTTGTTATCTCACAATTATTCTATGGAATAACTTCTTCATTTCATTATTTTTGTGGATTAATTTATTTTGTGATACCTCATTAGCTTCATCCGAAATGACTTATTAGGTAATTTGATCATTCATTATAAGAAAAGGCTTGAAAAAAATCTTCATCTCAATTTCATATCAAAGGTTATACTGGTGATTAAATTCTCTTTAAAAATTTCAAAATAAATTGATTTTTACACTTTAAATAATGATGTATGCATGATTACATTATCATCACTGATTGCTTATGGTTTAATTTGAAGAATTGTATATTAACATTGGAAGTTAATCTAACGATCAGGATTCTTATAAGGCCAATTCATTATAACAAGTAATCATTTGTATTTTGATAAATAAAAAACATATATTTAAACATCACCCCATTTTCAATTTTTAATATGAAGTACTTTTATTTAGTAATTTATTGAATGAAAAATTCATTTATTACTAATTTAGATATTAATGTATGAAATTAAAACAATATTTCCGTACTTATACTTAATTTGATTATCAAACACCTCATGATTATCCTTAATTTCTCCCTCCAACGTAGTCTAGCTACATTTTATCCTATCGATTAATAAAATTGATATTCTAACATCTATCAAATGAAGCTCAAAGTATTACAAGAAGTTTGAAGTCTTAATACATATAAACCAAGTCAAACTTGCACATTAATTTGACTAATAAGATGTTAGACTGGGGGGGTTCTAACTCACCTCAATTTTGAAGAAAACGATTATCAAAAGTGACAATACATTACAACTTTTAAATGTTACTTAAATTGAATTTTTACTTGATCTTAGATAACTATTTTATTAAATAATTTATTGAAAGTATAAAATTTTAAACTTATTATATATACTGGAAGATTTATTTATTGTGTACTCCAAAGGTTGTAGAATTGTGGCTGCGGTTCGCCAATATAAAAAGAAAAAGATGTTAGGGTTAAGTCTTGAGGTCTTGTCAAACATGATATGATTGATAGAAATAGGCTAATTAAACAATATCGGTTCCACAAAATTGGCAAGTTGGACAAGTACTTATATTTAATGCCCGAAAGTCAATTAGTTTCTTAGCTAGCTCCTCATAATTTCATTGACCTTATATGCCTTTTGATCCTTCCTGTGTCTCTAAAAATCTGTGAGATGCAAATGATAGGATAATCAACCCAACAAAATCGAAAACAGGAAACACAACTGTTGTTTTCAACAGAAGATGGATTGTAATCCACTGAACCATCCGAATCTGGAATCGTCACATCCACAAACTCGTTACCTTGGCCTCTTTGATCCACTCTTTTGGGATAAGTTTCTCTTAAACCCTGGTTGGCCCTCTCCAGTTAGTTCCGCTGACTCTAGTCATAAGACAATCAGCTTCACTACTCCAACGTCCCACAAAGATGCAGAATCAAAAACCCCCATGGAAGTTGAAGAAAAGCAATCCAATACCTCACAGCAATTTAACTTCTCAAAGGAAATCAAAGGGCAAGAACATATTTTCAACGCAAAATTAAAAAATTCGAAGCAAAAGGGCTATAGGGGAGTGAGAAAGAGACCATGGGGCAAATATGCAGCAGAAATCAGAGATTCAACTAGACATGGTCTTCGAGTTTGGCTAGGTACATTTGACACTGCCGAGGAAGCGGCGCTAGCCTACGACCAAGCAGCACTAACCGTTCAGGGCGCGAAAGCAGTGCTGAATTTTCCGGTAGAGAAAGTAAGCGAGTCACTGGCAGAGTTGAACTGCGGTTTCAAAGACGTCAAATGCTCACCAGTGGAGGTACTAAAGAAGAAGCGCTACGTGGAAAGAAGAGCAGTGACAAGAAAAAACGGGAGTAACAAGGTTAGGAAAGATGAACAAGTGCTGGTGTTAGAGGATCTGGGAACTGAGTACTTGGAGCAACTTTTGACTTCTTGTGACTCGGTAAGCCCTCAGTAAAATCAACTTCGCCTTCTCCCTTTTTTATTCTTTTGCTTCTGCCCTAGTTTGCACTTTGTTCTTCCCTGCATTTCCCGTGAAACCACTTTATCATAACGATTAAAAAAGTAATGAAGTAGTTCTTCTACAAGTTTTCTTTAAAAGAAAACAAAATAGAAATGTTTAGTTTTGTCTCTGTAATACAATGATTGTAAGTATGCGCCTTGTTTTTGCTTCCATCATTAGTAGTCTAGGACAAAACAAATTAATTTCATTGACATTATAACATTTTTCTTAGTGCTCTAATGGCGCTGTATTCTGGTTAGGTGTTGGGGTTTATCTACTAACTTGATGCTTTGTGGGACTCAAAGGAAAGTAAATCATTTCATAAAGTGCTTGAGGAGGTTTATTGAAATATAGGCGTCAATCCATACCAAGTGAATATGTTCTAAAAGGGTCTAGAGAATGCCTAATTGCGTGCTAAACGAAACATAGATATTCATAGCACCATACGTCTCGATCATCAATTGACTCCTAAATAGTTGTTTATGATGTAAGATACTCCCTTTTTTGATAATAGTCAGTTCATCAATCATCACTATATAGTTCAAGATGATGGAAACAACTAGATGTCAATGCAAGTATAAAACGTCCAATTAATCTAGTGCTCATAGGCGAATGTGCTAATGGATATCAAATTTTATTTTTAGCCCCAATAGTTACGTTGATGCGGCTGCTTAACTATATATATAGTAACTGTGCTTCATAATGGGGGTGGGTTAATTATTTTCATAATTCTCTGGACTAATTGAATAGGAAATAATATGAGATAGGTTTCTAGATCAAAGATTACGATGTTGAATTAGTTAAATACACCAATAAGAAAGAGATAAATAATATTAAGAAGGTAATTCTTTTCCTGCTTACTTGCCACCGATGTTAATTTACTTACATGGCTGTAATTAATCTTCTTGCTTATGTTGAAATTTCTCCAACTCCCACTCTAAGTAAAGCTTGATAGTGTTTTCATTCTGATTCCAATCTCTACTTTCTGGGGTATTTTTAATTTGTTTTCAGGCTTATAATTCCATTGCTTATTTTAACCATGGAAAAAATATAATTGCATCTTCTTTATGTTTTTTATCTGCTTTTATTTCTTTCTCATCTGTTCTTAAATTTTTTTAATTGAAGTTTCTTAGACAGAAGAATCACCACGAACCAATCATTGATATTTCCTGCACCGCTTTTTTAAACATAGTACAAGGCATCTAAACATTTCATTTCCGACAGAAATTAAATTTATATTAAACTGTTCAAAGTTTTTATGCATTAAAAAAAAGTGATTTGACGTCTCTAAATCTTAAAGAAGTGATACATATAAAAAGTAAAAGAAAAGTCTGATTTCAAAAAGAAAAAGAAAAAGTCTGATCAGGCGATAATAGTTCTTCAGTTCCAACAGTCCATTGACGTCAGCCCTAAGGCACAATACCCGGTAATCTTAAGCCTTGACCTAGTTCTTCGGATACCAGGCCCCTATTCTTCCATTCTTTGAGATCCTGTACTCATGTCACATTGGCCATCGGCGACTAGAACAGGTACCATATATATTCACATAAGTCGGGGTTGGTCATATGTGCTTGTGCTTGCATTGTTAATCCTCATTAGTTAATTGATTGTTAAATCAATTTGTCCAAATTTACCAATTTCATCTCAGAATCGTATTATATTCAATCATCATGAATTAATTGCTGGCTGTTCACATGATTCAAGCATAAAAATAACTATTCATAGGTCCTATTATTTGGAAATTTAACGGTACACCAAAAAAAGGAATTCCTTATTAAAAGAATAGCCTTCTGATACATACATTCATTGAGGCCGCATGAAATTAAAATTGTAATATATAGGATAAGAGATGAATCACAGTTTAATTCATCTCTTATATATCCTATGTATGAGAGTTATGAGGACCGTCTTTATTTAAAACTTATTAAATTGAGTGAGAAATTGAATACTAATTTTATGTAAATAAAAAACAAAAATTAAACTTGACAATCTAAATTCTAATTCTAAAACTTCTAAATACATTTTTTTTGTAAAACAAAAATTAAACTTGACAATCTAAATTTTAATTCTAAAACTTCTAAAGACATTTTTTTGGTATGAAATTGGTGCATCATGTTGTTTCAAGATTAAGGTCAAAATTGAAAATGTAACTCAGGGTACTACCAAATTGATCCTTCTTTGTTTTCAAAACTCAAAATACAAATTAAGGACACATTTGGATACCGCCAGAACAACAAAAAGAACCGTAATTGATGCATAGATGGTTGTCTTAGAATTAAGAAGTACAAAGTAATTCATATTTTAGATGCTTCATGTCGCTCACCGTGATGAATTCCAAATGCACAGAGAATTTGGCAACATCCTCAATTTTTTGAAAACTATTATATATATATATGTAGACATTTAGGGTCTTCCCGTTATTCAAGCTCAATCGCTGCACTGTCTATACCCAAAATTCTCAAACTAACGTTGGTTCAAGTAAGAAAAGCAATTGTCTGCCACTCGAAATTTGGAAGGGCAAACTGCTGTCACAACTCAAATGCGAATTATTTGAATTATTAGCAATTTAATTTTTCATCCCACCGTAATCTTTTTTGTTTTTTCAAAGCATGCCTTGTGCCTTAATTAAATGCTACTTTCTGCCCCTTCTTCATATTCTGCCTGTCTCTTTTTTCACATTCAAGAGAGAAGTTAAAGTTATATCCAATGAATCAACAATTCAAAATCTTGGTGTTAGCCTGCTAGGAGTGGAGGGACAGGAGTTACTCTTTATGTAGTATAACTAAAGATTTTAAACATATTTGAAAAAAAAAGATGGGTTATTTGCCAAAATGCCTAAGAATTATTTTAACAATCTTTATTTTAACAATCTTTATTATTAAAAATAACTAGATTATTAGATAATTGGCTAATTTTTGTAAATTGATAATTTTTATTAATTAAAATAAATAAATTAATTTTTATTTAACAATTTGTTTAGTTAAACTTTAAATTTTTGTCAGTAAAAATAATCTTTTTTAATTATATTTTTAATTTTATTTAATTTTATGACGATTTAATATTAGTTGAATTTTTTAAACTTTGAACTTCTTATCTTATCAATTTAACTTTCAAATCATTGGTTAAAATATCTATAATGCCAATGCAGATGATCACAAACCGTTCTGTGGCTAACAAACATGGCATCTTGCAATAGTTCTGATAAAATTTTTATGTTGCTTTCATATCTTGAATGTGGCTCCCTGTCCTGGACCGGAAGAAATGGTTCACTAGAAGCCATTTCCAAGACATTATAAAGGGGAGGACAGCTATAACGTGACAAAACAAGCAAGAGAGAAAGAAGAAAATTTACGAGTAAGTATCAAACGATTTGAGAAATTGCAGCTTAAATGTCGAATCATGCTTGGACATCTCTTCACCGTCCTACAACTACGTGTATTGTATCGTTCCTCAGGTAGACCAATAAGATTTCCTAGACCTAGTAAGCGTGCGTCACCCTAAGGCGGTCCCTTTGAATCCTGCCTATGAGCCGACCATCGATTTATGCAAAAACATAGGACACCCCATTTTGAGGCGGTAATAAAATTTTTAAGTACGCAAATTTGGCCTCTAGTGGCCGCCGGAGATTTGTCGTCTAGTGTCTGTAAGGCTTTTGATTTTTTAAATTCAATTAAATTAATCTTCCTATAAATACAGCCTATCTCTGATCATCTCTCTCCCACACACCTATAAAATATTCATTTGGGTTGGGTGTGTATAAATTACTCACGCGTGTACTTGACATTATTTGTGACCTAACAATGTGTACTACGTTTCCTCTTTGACAATTTTTCTAATAAGTAACCTTAATAAATACTTCACTTTTTAATTTAAATATAAATTGAAAAGACTAGAAATAACTGCAGTCAAACATAATTGAAGAAATAAGTGCATTGTTCTAGACACTTATTGTTAAATATTGTAAGTTCATTCAAATTCCTAAGGCGATGAGGTAATATTTGAAATTGTAAAAATAGGACGAAAATCCTATACTAGATACCTAAATTTAATAAATAAAGAAAATAGTACAATCGCAAGTTTGAAGGAACGTCCTAAAGAAAAAGTAAAATACCCAGTAGATTGGTTCCGATGCTATAAATAATAGATGTGGGTACAGCTAGCTACGCTTCCAACCCTTGAAATTCTTACATACCCATTGATCTTTCTGCTACTTAGTGTAGCCCTTTTTTAGGTCGAAGTTAATGCTTAATTAATTGAAATTAACATTTCGAACACATTCTTCACGGAGGAGGTGGAGCAAATGATCAAATATAAAGGATACTTGTAATCTTCTAACTTCTTAATTCCTTGAGATATATATATATATATATATATATAAGAAACAATTTAACAAATTATTTAACAAATTATACTTATTAAAAACAAAGAGATCATGACTCTAAATCTCTCTCTCTTCTATCAAATATTCTTGTAAGTTCAAATTTTGATGTTGTAAACTATTAGATTTGTCGATAATTTTTTAATTTTCCACATCTTCTGGATCAATATTGTTCCTTCTGAACGTTCTCCACATCTGGAATCACCTTCGAATATTTACTCTCCCCACTGACCTCCATTCACATCTTTTTGTAGTAATTTATAAAATTCTAGGAGATACACGGGCATGTATTGGATTTTGTATATCTCAAAATCTTCAGAGTACACAACCTCAGACACGATTGTGTACCCCTTATTTATTTCAAATCTTCGTTTTATATCGCGTTTTTATTCAAATTCTTCTCCTTTTGATTCATGAAGAAAATTATAATCTATAAATGTACTTAAAGCAAATTAAATACTAAATATACAATAAAATTATGAAATATCAAGTAAAATATATTAAATATGAATGCATAAATATAATCAAATATGCATCTATCAGTGCTCATGTATTAATTCTTGGTCTAACATTTGGCCTTTCCTTCTCTTATGGTTTTGGTGAATACATTGCCATATTAAATTGCAACTTTTTAAACTTCAACTAACATTTGTGCTTTCTTTTAACGTTAGTATTGTTTTTGGCTTTAGCTTTAAACCTGTCATGCTAGAATTATTTATCCCTTCTTCTCTTGTCATTTTTACATTATTTTCTTTGCTACAAAGTCATGTTGATTCCATTGGATTTACCTATTAAAATGTTGTTTTAGAAATTTAACTTTTTTTCATTTGTACACTTTTGGTTTCTACTCTCAATTTTAATATCTTTCCATAACTCTCTTGTGCTTTATGTTGATTATGTTTTACCATTCAATCCTCTCTATTTTGCTCGCTAGCCTCTCACATTTTGATGGGCAACAAGTCAAGTAAAAATAATTTTTTATTTTTAAATTATTTTATTTGTAGAGAAGATAAGGTCGTTTCCACATATATTGAGTGCCTATTTAGATGAGCTTATATCGGTAGAGCTTTTGTTAGTAGACATTTTATATCTAAGAAGTCAATTGACTGTTTGGCTGTCAATTAAAAAATAATTTTTTAAAAAAAGCATTATACAATAGATTGTTTGACAACATAAAAATAAAAAGTATTTTTATTAATTTTAAATATATTTTATTTTGTAATAAAAATTATTTATTCATATAAATAATATTTAAAGTATATTAAATAACATGTAAAGCACATTATATTATGTTTACATTTGATTTGAAAGAATTCAACTACTATTAGGTCTTTCATGAATGGAATAGGTTTATATTTACTTTACAATTATTTGACAAACTCACTTCCATTTAAATCGTGATATCAATAGTTTCATGATTTGAATGACTTTAAATTGATACATGTATCATACGGATATTACTGTAGACTTTGAGATTTAATTCACACCACTACAAGAGATGTGTCATTTATACCTTACGGTTTCCTATTTCTTAGATAACCATTTTGTAGGAAATTTTATATAACCATTTTGTAGGAAATTATTTAAAGAGATGTCTCATTTTCTTGTAGAAAATACAATTAATCTGAAAAATAAATATTAAAACGTATAAAAAGGCTAAATCATATTATAATCCCAAAATAAATATTCAAGTTGAGTAAATAATTAAATACATAATAAATTATGCATTTTATTGCAATACAAGAAAATTTGCAATATATTCCCTCACATCATTCATCTCGTTATATTATGGCCCATCTAAATGATTTTCTTCAACGTCTTCATTTTTATTGATTTTTTTTATTTGTAAGAAGTAATTCATCATCTTCATCATAGGAAGAAAACTCTTCATCCTTTTAAGCATTTAACCTTATAAAATTATGAATAGTCATTGAAGCAATTATAATTTTAACTTGCTTTGGAAAAGAAAAACTAGGCATTTGATGTAAAATTTTTCACCTATTTTTTTCAAATGCAAAATATTCTTTCGATTGTGCATCTTAAAGAAGAATGTGCATGATTGAATATTTCTTTCTTCCTTCTTGGAAGACCAGCATGTCAAAAATCAGGACCTCACACATTTTTCTGGTCCTAAATAATCTTGCATATAAGGATATCCTACATCTACCAAATAATATTTTCCTACATTCCAAATTAAAAATAGATAAATAAAGAAGTACTGAATTATTAAGAATAAATAAAAATATAAAGTTATCCGTCACAAACTTTTAGGTGGATGAGGGAGTGTAATCTATTATTACACAAAGCCTCTATAAAAATTTGAATATTATGTGTTGTGCCTTCCTAACCAGCCCAAGCAAAAGTAAAGCACAAATCAAAATCACATACATTCATTACATTTTGCATAGGAATGCCTTTTTTCCCAATAAATTTTATTTGATTGGACCTTAGAAATATAACTGGTATATGTGTTCCATCAATTTCTTCAATGCAGTCTTTAAAATAAAGCCAATACCTTCTATGATCTTTAATTTTGCTTGGAATTTCTCTAAAAGTTGAATCTTTTGGTTTTATGAAATCAATCGACATACGTGAAACAACCTCTAATACTATTTCAAACCATCTAGAAATTGTTTCACCAGAATGTTGAAATCTTTCTTGAACCATT
>JAOSBK010000004.1:16255313-16277241 GCA_027568895.1 Erythroxylum shatona
GAAGAGGATGATTAGGTCTGGTCATTTGTAGATCAATCCATGCACCGAACTCATGAAGTCTATCTCGCCATTTCTTTAGAGGTAGATCATCAAAAGTAAATCAAGGACCTGAAGTAGGCTTGGTTGAATGTGACTGTGCAACTGTCGTAGCTGGTGTTTCCTGAGGTGCAGGTTCTGGTCTGAAAGGTTCAGTACCAATGGATTCAGCTTCACTGATTTCTGGTTCAACTTCAGTATATTGAGGCATAGTCATCAAAACATTAGATAATTATGAAAGATCAGCAAGATTTGATGAGGTGTCAGTCGATGATGAGACTGGTTCATATGATGACTCTGAAAAGTGTTGTCCTTCTGACGCGATGAGTAATTGCTCATCTGAACAACTTAATGGTGTTGCAGAGATTTCAGATGTATTGCTTTCTGAATCAATTTTCTCTGATTGAGAACTGGAAGTTTCTGCAAGAGGCTCTGAACTCAGAGGCTTTTGGGTCAGAGTAGTTATATACTCTGTCTGCTTAGCTTTATCCTTCCCAAGAGAAATAGTGGAAGGTTGTACTGGTGCTGGTGGTGGAGATTCTGGAGGAGTATGAATCCTTAAGGGCTTTCTCCACTGTTCTTCTTTTGGTTTGAAAGGTGTATATGAAGAAGATGCTTCATGAACCTTTGAAGAATGATCAAAAGAATGTTCGGAAACTCTAGACTTATGCACACAATCAGATGTTGGCTTAGACTTTGATCGTCGAGGTTTCTCCTGAGTTGTCTAAGGATGAACATACTATCTAATTAAAGGATAATTAAACTTGAATACCTTTGAGTAGTCAGCTTCTTCTGGATACCGTTGATACACAGGTATTGGATATGATGGCTGAAGAGTTGAGAACTCTGACGATGTTGAGCCATATATCTACTGAGATTGAGAAGCATGCATATCTGCTTCCATTTGTTGTACAGTCCTTTGTATCTCTTGTATCTTTCTAACTTTCAAGTCAAACTCTGGCCCCATGTAACGGGTTGCAATGTATCATTTTAGTTCAGCATCAAGACACTGAAATTGGGCTTTGTAAGAATGATACATCTTCTGTATCTGTTTCGCAACAGAATTGATTTGCTTACGCGTAGCAGTGTTTTGCTGTCTGATTCCATCCAACTTGGAATCTATCCTTCTCAGAACTTTGTTCTGTGCTACTGCATTAGAAGATTGCCAGTTAAGTACTTCATCACTAGGATTTGAAGTAGGTGTACCTTGTGATGTAATTCTTGACGCTCTGATATAAGGGTTGAAGATAACCCGCTATGATTCATCAATACTCCATGATAGTTGAGGAAAGTGATCCTCATCTGGTAATACCATCATGCAAGGCTGAGGAGTAGGAGTTGTAACAGGAATTTTTGGCTTAACTACTTTCAACATAGATCTGCACGATCCACCAATAGATCTGTAAGGATCTGACTTCTGATATGTAGATGACCTGAGCATCTTTCTCAAAGACTTTGGTCTAGAGTCTGTTAGTACGCATATACCATTATGATCGTCTAAATCTGGATCCTCACCAAGAGGAGGATATTCACGAGAAGGCAAGCACCGAGGTTTAGGTTTGAATTTCTTCTTCCTTCTCCGATGATATCTTGGATCATCGTCATCTGTGTCTAACTCTGGGTTGAGGCAGATTTCACAGTCTGGTTCGCACATGGATGGGTCGACATCCCATACAAAATGTCCACGATGATGACTTATATAGACCGGATCTCCATTGGATTTGAAATAATAGATAGGAGGACCATCTTCACCTTCCGTATGAGAGAATACGGGTTGGATCTAAAGGCTTTGAGCCCCAGTGGATAGATATGATAGATCTTATGATGTAGTGGGCTTTGAACATGATGCCCTGAAAGATAGATCTGCTAGATCTTGAGGTTCAAAGGACTGGATCATCAGGATTGAACCTGATGTAGATGGACCAGGCGTGTCGTCGCAAGGTCTGGTGTAGATGGACTTGACTGAGCCATCTTTCAGTGTCCTCAGAATCAGAGGAGTTGTTGTATGAAAAGACTGTTGATGAGGCACATGGAATACCTTCTGGTAGTTGGTAATCCATTCTGTAGGCATAATCTTTTCAAGCTCCTGTGATGGTAACTGCTTCGATATTTGGAGGATAGTTGTATGATTGTTTAGATTATCAGCAACCATGTATAGTGCATCCGAAGTAGAATTAGGAAAGTTTACGTCCAATGCATGATTCTGAAGACGATAGATCATCTAGTGATGTAGAGTAGCCATGATGGCTATAGAATCTTGATCTGCTCCAGTGATCTGGATCTGAATTTGTAAACGTTCAGATAAAGTAGGATCATCCAACTTGATGTTGAAATCAGGTGCTATGGTCAGTATCACACTCCCTTTGTCAAGGGTTGTCAGCAAGGTACCAATCATTGCATTTTGGTACGTTGTGTAGGCAGTGTCCAAGAGAGATATCCTGGCTGTCGCAAGAATACCTTTTCTTCCATGTAAGGTAAGAACAAGTTGTATAGCTCCAACATGAAGATGTGTATAGCTTTGCTCCCTCTATAGAGAGATCATCTCCTTTGGAATCTCAAGCTTTACGTATTGTTCTGCTGTTGTAGATATGAGATCACATTGTTCTAATCTAGAACTTTGGATGATTTCCTTTACACGAGGTCTATTAGTAGATAGCACACTCCTAATACTTCTCGTCCATGAATAGTTACGAGAATATATGCTGTAAGGACTAAGAAAAGGTAAAGAAGACTCACAAACATGATTTTCTACAGGCACATGAGTAATTTCTACAAGATTTTCTATTTTTTGGGATAAAACATGCTTCACACTTCTAGGTAATGAGGCTAAAGACAAACTAGAAGATAAATGAATTGGATCTGAAGAATCCATAATCTTATAAGACTCTCTTCTTACTCCCTTGTTAATTGTCCCCACTTTTGGAAAAGATGCGAAGGTATGTTTCCAAGGAATTCATAAGCAGTAATGAAAACCTAAGTGAGAAGTAGATATACTTCAAATGATATGTAGGTGTACTCAGATTCAACCGACTCTACCTGACCACAAACATCACTCAGTATGGGAAAGTGTTCCCAGACTCAGTTTTATCTTATCTTCTTGTTTAATAGCAGTCTATCTTATCTACCAGCACCTAATTTTATCTTCCTAATTTGTTTTCAATTTATTGTGTTATTTGTTTCATGTGTTCCTATTTATGTAGGGGCTTAGTGAGTTGTGATTTGATACTGATTATTTGTGATAATCCAGATCTGTTACTCCTAGAATTTAGAGTCTGTTGACTATTTTTTAGGACCTATAAATAGCTATGGGTAGTATGTAGTAATGATTAGAAATCAATTCAAGTATTTTATCCTTGGAATTCTCCCTTATGCTATTAATTCTTCTTCGAGTGACATCGTTGCGCTTAGAAAATTATTAGATGTTGCCTATTATTGAACTTTTGCTTTTAGCCCTCTATTCATTTGGTCCAAGTTGACAAGATGGTTGCTACACATTCTTCCAATATGCCTGATCCACAAAACCCATGTTTTTCCAATGTGCCCGATCTATAACACCCAAATCCAGCCTTGCCTGAAGCTTTTATTTTGCAGCCTCTGACTTGGTTGCTCAGTTAGGCATACTCAACACTAACATGGCTTCTTTTGGCAGCAACCCCCAACTTAAACCAAGTCATAGTAATGGAGAGAAAGGCAAAGCAGCAGTTCGAAGTTCAAATGAATATAACTTGCCTTGGTGGCTCAAAAATCCATCAAAGTGTCCAAACACGAAAATCGAATTTCCCAAATTAAAAAAAGGTGATCCAAGATGGTGGATTCTAAAAGTTGAAAAGTACTTTTGCTACTATTAAACACCAGACGAGATGAAGGTGGAAATTGTTGCCATGTATTTGGAGGGTGATGTGCTCGACCTTTTTGCATGGGTTAACACTTAGCGAACTCTTCTTTATTGGGAGGAACTCATTAAGTTGTTACAAGAATATTATGGTCCAGTAGATTTTGAAAACCCAGATGAGTGTTTTTACGGCATCAAACAAACGAGAACGATACAAGAGTATAGCCAGGACTTTGCTAAGAGGGTAGCTAGGGTTAAGAATTGGCCTGAACATTGTCTTTTAGGCGTTTTCTTAAATGTTGAAGTAGGAGTTGAAAGTGGACGTGCGAATACAGAAGCAACAAACAATTTACAAAGCAATGAGTTTGGCCATCGAATATGAGGCTAAAAATCAAATTGGGCGTGGGCTTAAACCTAGCAGGTCAACCAACTTGACCCGGTTTGTTAGCTTCGTAGGTGATATCCAATTCATCTTCTTCAACAGAAAATTTGACAACGAGCTCATAGGATATGGAGAAATAAACGGGGTGAGATAAGGGTCTCTATTATTGGTGCTACAAGAAGTTTCAGCTTGGTCACCTTTGCAAGTTTGGGTCACTTAAAATCATGGAAATAAGCGAAGAAGAGGAGCCCATAACCAGATTGAATCTTATGCAGAAGACAAAACTAATTTAGAGATGCATGCTGAAATTTCTTTCCATGCTTTTTTGGGCCAAATGTTAGGCGCGACTATGAAGTTTAAGGGAACGTTAAAATAGAGGAAAGTTTTAATTCTAGTTGACATTGGCTCTACTCATAATTTTATATCTAAGTCTATTATCTCTAAATTACAGGTATTTACTCAATCTACCCCCCCTTTTGGTGTTCAGATTGGTAATGGGAGTCTCATATGTTGCAACAAGATTTGTAAGCAGTTGCACATCCATGTACAAGATTTAAAGATTATTGGTCACTTTTATCCTTTTGCCATTGCTGGACCAGATATGGTTTTGGGTATTCGGTGGCTAGCTTCTTTGAATACAGTGCAAGCTAATTGGCAGCAAATGTTTATGATTTTTTGGGTTAACGGAAAGAGGTATAAACTCAAAGGAGTTGCTCGTGATTCTTCATCTCCAACGGAGTTTAAAAGCTTAGCTAAACAAAACGAGTCTAGAGATGCCTTAGCTAGCTTGCTCACTGATGTGCAAAGCCTCTTATAGGAATTTTCAGATTTATTTGCAAAGCCTACATCACTCCTTTCCTTACGCTTTCACTCTCACTCTTATGCTCTTGTGTTTCATCCCAATGCACAGCCTCCTAACATTTTACCTTATAGGTACCCTTATTATCAAAGGACAAGATTGAGAAACAAGTGGCTGACTTCTTGTCCAAAGGTTTTATAAGGCCAAGTTCGAGTCCATTTACAAATTCGGTGCTCTTGGTAAAGAAAAAGGATGGTTTATAACGGATGTGCATTGACTATAGAGAGCTCAATCACATTATAGTGCTCGATAAGCATCCTATACCTATTGTGGATGGGTTACTTGGTGAGTTGAATGGTGTCGCTTATTTTTCAAAGATTGATCTCTACTCTAGTTATCATCAAAATCGAGTGCAACTTGAAGATGTTCACAAAAAAGCCTTCCAGACTCATTTTGGTCATTATGAATTTATTGTGATGCCCTTTGGCCTCACCAATGCACCCTCGACCTTTCAAGGGATAATGAATGACCTTTTTCGTTCTTATTTAAGGTGTTTTGTGTTAGTTTTCTTTGATGATATTCTTATCTATAGTCCCTCTCTTTATCTTCATAAATTTTACTTAGAGTTGGTTTTTAAATTACTACGCACAATAAGCAATTTTTGGGGACATATAGTATCTAATGAAGGAATGAGTGTTGATCATAAGAAAATTGAAATTGTGAAACAATGGTGGTCTCTCATAACTATTAAGAAGCTCCCAGGATTTCTTGGTCTCACAGGGTGCTATTAGAGATTTATATAGAATTATGGTGTTATTGCCAAGCCACTCACTAATCTGATTAAGAAAGATGCCTTTTGTTGGAATGATCGTGCTGAAGTTGTCTTTCAGAAGCTTAAAGAAGCATTAACTACGGTATTAGTTCTAAATTTACCCAAATTTTCTTTATCCTTTACTATTGAATGTGATTCCTCTATGGAAGGGGTTGGTGTTGTATTGATGCAACAGAATCATCCTATAACTTATTTCAGCAAAGGATTATCTATGAATGGGAATTGTTGGCTTTGGTTCTTATTGTCCAAGTGTGGAAACATTACTTACTTGGAAGGCATTTTTATGTTACGACTGAACACAACAGTCTTAAACACTTGCTTGAGCAATAAATTTCTACAGACTCTTAGCAGCGGCTTATTCTAAAGTTGCTACCATTTGACTTCACTATATTATACAAGGTCAGGAAGGACAATGTTGCAGCTGATGCATTCTCTCGAAAACCTAATAAGTTGATTTTTTTAATTTAATTATGTTCCTGCCTTTGTGTAGCGCCCCTTATCCTATGGCATATACCGGGATGCCCTGAGGACATACCAATATATAACCTATGATAATGACGCGCTACGTTCAATCATAACATTCACTTAACATGGCATCATCTATCTTTGGTCTCTTATAAACATTATAAGGAAAGTCACAATATTTTAAAACCAATTTTTTTCATTTCATTTCGTAGAAACCGAATGTCTACAATGTATCTTTCAACATTCATACTTATATAACATCATAGCCTAATAAAAAAATGCTACATTGAAAAAGGAAATATACAAAATCTATCTAGTTTGTCCATATCTAGCTGACTGACCTTTAAGCCATTTCTTTTTATTCCCAAAAGTAAAAGTCTACACTGCTTGTCGAATCCCTAAGTAGCTAATGTCATCTCTTGGTCTTGAAAAATTAACGTTGCAATTTTGATGAGTTTTGTGAACTCAATGAGGTAACCATCATCGATGGTTCACTCAATTCATGTATCACATCAACACACGTAACATATTATTCACATCTTTTTACATATTCATAAAATGTCACATTTCATTTTCAGAGCAATCATCATAATCCTTTCATTCACATACAATATACATATCAAGTATAAATGCAATGCAAGTGAGACTCACTTTCATTTATTATTGTCGTTGTGACCGAGTGTTTTTTTACTAGCTCATATCCTTTAGTGGACACCGAGCTGTGTCAAATTATGTTCCATATCCCTTAGTAAATACTAGGTACATTTATAACTGAGCCTGAGGCTCTAATCACTATCCGAGCTTTAAGCTCTTTATCCTTGCAACTTTGGTCACAACTTCCTTTATCTTACATGCATTCATATATTGAATGTTTCACATATCATATTCTCAGTCAATCACATGATTACACATTCACATTCATATCACATTTATCATCGGACCTTAGTCCGACATTCAACAAAATTATTGAGTAATATTTATTTCATCACATTCACATACAAAGAGCACTTTAATAACTCATTCATACACTAGAATCATCGGACCTTCATTGTCTGGAATCAACACAATCAATTCATATTTATTCAATAATTCAACATAATATAAAGCAAACAAGTAATTGGGTGAGACCGTCTAGGTTACTCACAGGTTGCTCCCGAAATCAACACTTGGAAGTTTCAGCAACGTCTGGAGGTTGACATTCTAGTTGCTCCTCTATAACAAGCAATATAAACATACCACAATTTGCACAATTATAAGTGTTTAATAATGCACATGTATGTATATGAAATATGTACAATGCATGTTCATGACAATTCCCATGTATTTTTCCATTATCCTTATCACATAATCAATCTTATCTCAAAACTCACCTAATTATAATTTATACTTAGGTTTATATCTCAATAAAACCATTAAAATCATAATTCATAACTTATTGAATCACTTTCAAATTTTTCCAAAAGTTGACTTTCGGGTCTACTGTTCTAGATCATTTAGACAATAAAAATGAATTAAGTTGGCAATACTTTCTCCTTGAAAGTTTTTTTTCCTATCTCTTAAGTTTCTAATGACACTAAGATCATTCAATTTGATTCAGAAATCTGAAAGTTATATCTCAACATTCTCAGACTGTTCTTATACTGAAATAGTATACTATACTCAACTTCCATCCAGAAATTGAAAGTCTTAAAGACTGTATCAAAATTCTAATTCTTCATGTAATTTGTAGCCTTATTTCTCTAGTTTACTCCAAATCAAAAATCGTCTCATTTCGATGACTACAGAATAAGATATAACCGGAATACCCCAAGCATGTTCAGTGAAATCATACCAGTTCATACTACTCCAATAAATTCCCTCATTTTCCTTCAATCAATCTTTTTCAATTCAATTTAGAAAGCTACCAATTTTTGTGGAGAGATAGAAAAATGCATGAGGAACCTATTGGTTCAGGAATCACGTCATTTGGAGGTCGGATGACAAAGTTATGGTTAAAAGAATCAAACATGTTTAGAGTTGGAAAACCCTTCGGATGGCAAAACGTTGGTGAAGTAATGAGGTGCGATCGCACCCGAGGCTATTCCCAGGGTGCAGGATCACACCCGGCTTCCTCGCGATCGCGACAGAGGCTTTTACACATCGTGAGCAACATTACTAACTTATAATGATCATATCTCTCAACTTGGATATCCAAAATTTTCATATTTTATACCATTGGAAAGCTAAAAAAAAAAAGATTTACATCTTCATGAAGAAAATTTTGTCAAAATCTTCCTAGATCAATACAGTTTTTTCCTGAAATCAGAATACAAAATTTACATTCATCCAACAATGTAATGCACCAAGTTCCAAATTTCATGTCAAACTTTGAGACTCTTAGACAAAATTTAAATTTTATTTATTCATAAAAATGTAGCTATATGCCTCTAGTTTAATCCGAATTAAGAATCATCTTATTTTGATAACTAGAGAAAAAGTTATGGCTAAAACACAGAAGCATACTTAGAGATTATGTTTCTGCTATATTTTTCAGATCAACTACCAATTTTGTTTACCCTAACACAACTCATACAAAGATTACCTTTTCTACTCTATCTGCTCCTCATTCTCAACTATATTTCAACTTGTCCATTAATGTAAAACAAGTCATAAACTCATTTCTATACTCATCAACTTCCAATTCTCATTAAAACGTCATTTTCACAACCAATCCATCTTAAAAACATGTGTAGCATGACTCATAGCTTCTTGCTCATCAAGCATATATATAAAAGCAAGAAATTTACACACTCTTCACACAAAACACCATTTCATGTCATTAGCCTCTAACTATCATCAAAAACCAAATATCAGTCATGCATCTTCTTCATGTTCTGTATTTCACCATTCTCTGCACTTCAATTTTGTTGTACATTCTCTATTTTTCTTCTTAACTTTCATTTTAAAACAATCTTTCTTATCTCCAAAAATCATCATACAACTATTCTTCAGCTTTAAATTTGTTCTTTTATTCATCTCCAAAAACATTGTAAACTCAAGTATCCAGTGAATACACAACCATAAACAAAACATTTACTTGTTCTTCTCTCCAATTTTTTTTCTACACTTAATCATACACGTTTCCTATGATATTCAACTTATAAATCATTTCTACACCATCTTAACACATCTAGATCATCAAATATTCGAAATCATACATCAAGAATTTTTTTAATATCTTAAACCCACGATGTTCATGAAAAACAACCATTTTTCTTCATGATCATGTAATGACAAATAAGTCACCATTTTTGTTCATAAACCAACAACTCTAAAGGATTCACACAATACTTACTTGATATTGCTCCAAAATCTTCAAGAATACCAAAATCCCTAGCTTCCCATAAGACCCACGATCATCATCTTCCAAAGGTGGTAGGGATAGGTTTATGGTGAGCATGAAAGAGAGAGCAAGGTGAAAGGGAAGCAAGTAAGAGATGAGAGAGCTAGGTTTAGTGTTGGTGGAGATTGGCAACAAAATGACATAAAGAAGAAGAAAACCCACGAAGAAAAAGAAGAGAGTAAGACTAAAAACACTTAAGTGATCTTCCAAATTAAAGCATCGTGAGAGACAAAAGGAGGGTCTTTCAATTAAAAAAGTAATAACTTAAGACATGGTTTGGCAAGTGACACTTGTCACTTTCCACATGTCCAATTTCCAAAGCATTAAACTGAGTTCTTTCATTTAACTAGTCCAATCAATTCCAATTTCTATTTCAATTGTCTCCCAATTTTCAATGACACTTGTCAAATAATCTTAAAGTCGTTTATCAAAATTTTCATTACCATTTGATAGTAAACTTCTACTACCATTTAACAAATGTTTTGCCACTTGGCAATTTTTTTTAGTCTAAAATACCTAACAATTTTCAAAAATTTCTCCAAAAATTCCAAATAAGCAAATACACTCTTTAAATCAGTTTTCCACATATAAAACTACAATTCTCAATATAATCACGTTTATAAACAATTATACCCAGAATTATCCATGAATGCATGTACAATTATTTTTATGTACAGAAGTTCAATATTCACATGTATGTGCATATTACATAATGCATGAGCATGCAATGCATTTCTAATCTCTTAGTAATCTTTCATATTTACTATTTTAGCCTTAAAATGGATAACCGGATGTTACAACTCTACCCTCAAAAGAAATTTCATCCTCGAAATTGTTACATGATTGCTCGAACAGGTGGAGATCTTGTCTCTTCATATGCTCCTCTGTTTTCCATGTGACTTCCTCAGTTGAGTGATTCTTCCAAAAGACTTAGACCAATGAAATGACTCTGTTCATCAACTACTTGATCTGAGATCCCATAATCTTGATCGGCTCTTCATCATAGCTTAAGTTACTAGCAACCTCAATCTCTTAAGCCGGTATTCGAAGCATACTCACATAAAATACATTATATAATTGAGACATCTCATTCAGTAAATCTAACTTATAGGCCAAAGGTCCTATCCTTTCAATGATCTCATAAGGACCAATATACCTAAGGCTCAACTTGCCCTTTTTACCGAATCTCAATGCTTCTTTCCAAGGCGACACTCAGAAAAAAAAAACTCTGTCTCCTACACTGTACACCATATCCCATCGATGTTGATCCACATTACTCTTCTATCTATCTTGGGTTGCTTTAATTTAGCTTTGGATCAATTTCACCTTATCTACTGTATCTTGTATCAACTCTAGGTATTTAACTATTCTCAAGCCCTCTTCATCCCAATATAATAGAAACTGACATTTTCTACCATACAATGCCTCATACGGTTCCATCCCAATAATATTGTGAAAATGGTTATTGTATGCAAATTTTATCAGTGCCATATACTGATCCCAAGCTCCTTGAAACTCCAGCACACATGCTCTAAACATATCCTCAATAGTCTTGATTGTCTTTTCATTCTGTCCATCTTTCTGAGGATGAAATGTTGTACCGAAGTTCAACTTTGTACCTATAGTAAACTACAAGCTCTTCCAAAATCTCGAAGTAAATTTAGAATCCCTGTCCGATATAATGGACACTGGAACCCCATGCAATCTCACCACATCATTCATATATCTCCGGGCCAACTGATCTAGTGAGTTATTTTCTCTCACTGGTAAGAAGTGAGCCGACTTAGTCAACCGGTCCATTATAACCCATATTGTATCGTTCTGCCTCAGAGTCTTAGGCAATCACATAATGAAGTCCATAGTAATTCATTCCCATTTTCACTACGGAATACGCAACGAATGTAGCTTCCCTACTGGAGCCTATACTCAGCCTTAACTTGCTGGCATGCCATACATTTAAACACATACTCCGCCACTTGCTTCTTCATTCGGGCCCACCAGAAATGTTGTTTAAGTATGTTATACATCATGGTAGTACCAGGATGCATAGCATAGACGACCATATGAGCTTCCTCAAGATTTTCCTTCCTCAGATTATCCACATTAGGAACACACAGCCTCTGCTTCAACCACAATGTCTCACCCCTTAACTCAAATTCAAAATCCAGATTCATCTTCACTTGCTCCATAATCTTTACCATATCAAGATCTTTTCGTTGGACTTTTCTGATTCTATCATGCAACATCGTTCTCAACTTCAAAGTAGCAATCAGTGCCTCATCTTATTTCAGATTCAACTCCACATTCAAAACTCTCAAATGTATCAAGTGGGGTAACCTCGATAACTGAATCTGAGTTGCATTGGTATTAGACTTCTGCTCAAAGCATCAGCCACTACATTAGCTTTCCCCTGGTGGTACTTAATCGTGCAATCATAATCCTTCAGTGACTCAATCCATCTCCTCTATCTCAAGTTTAACTCCTTCTAACTCAGCAGATACCTCAAACTCTTATGATCTGTATAAATCTGGAAAGTCTCTCCATACAAATAGTGTCTCCATATCTTTAGAGCAAAGACAAATGTAGCAAGCTCTAAATCATGTATCGAATAATTAATCTCGTGAGACCTTAATTGTCTCGATGTATAGGAGATCACATTGTCACATTGCATCAACACACATCCCAATCCGTGATGCGAAGCATCACTATATACCACATATCCTTTGGTCTCTGATGGAATAGTCAACACCATTGCCATAGTCAACCGATGCTTCAACTCCTGAAAGCTCCTCTAACACTCCTCATTCCATATAAAAACTATATTTTTCTTCAGAAGTTTTGTCAGAGGGGTTGAGATTAGAGAAACCCCCTCAATAAACGTCCAATAATATCCAGTCAATCGTAAGAAGCTTCGAATTTCAGACACATTCCTCGGAGCTTCTCAATTCATCACTGCCTCTATCTTTCTTGGATGTACTTGTATGCCTTGTCCAGTCACTATATGTCCCAAAAACACTACTTGATCTAGCTAAAATTTATACTTATTGAATTTGGCACATAACTACTTTTCCCTTATAATCTGTAAAATCACTCTCAGATGCCCAACATGTTCTTCTCTGCTCTTCGAATACACCAAAATATCATCTATGAACGCAATTACAAAGTGATCCAGGTAGGGCTGAAATACCGTATTCATTAAGGCCATAAAGGCAGCCGGAGCATTAGTTAACCCAAACGGCATTACTAAGAACTCGAAGTGCCCATACCTGATCCTGAATGCACTTTTAGGTACATCAACCTCTGCTATCTTCAACTGATAATACCTCGATCTCAAATCCAACTTAGTAAATACTTGAGCTTCATATAACTGATCAAGTAAATCATCGATCCTAGGCAACGGGTACTTATTCTTCACTATCACCAGATTCAGCTGCCTATAATCAAATACATAACCTTAAAGTCCCATCTTTATTTTTTACAAACAACATTGGAGCTCCCCAAGGTGAAACACTGGGTCTAATAAAATCCCTTTTCAGCAACTCCTGCAGCTGTGCCTTCAACTTCTTTAGTTCCTTAAGTGTCATCCTATATGGAGGAATGGCTATAAGAGCAGCACTCAGAACTAAGTCAATAGTAAACTCCGTCTCCTGATATGGAAGTAAACTAGATAGCTCGGCGGGAAACACATTCAGGAATTCCCTGATCACGGGAATGTCCTGCACATTCTGCTCAACTTCAGTATCAATAAAGTGGGCCAGATAAGCCTCACATCCTCCTTGCATCAACAAATGCACTCACAAATGATATCAACCTGGCTAGCACTGCTTGACTAATTCCTCTGAATATTACCCTCGATTGACCAGGAGATTCTAGTACTACCTCCTTGGCATAGCAGTTCGTGACAGTCCTATGAGCAATGAGCCAATCCATGCCTAAGATAATTTCTATCTCTCTCAGCTATAGTATAATAAGGTCTGCCTCTAATACTGCTTGATCAATCCAAATCAAGCATTTTTTGCAAACTTCTCCTATCGTTATAGTACTACCTATTGGTATACTCACCTCTAATCCATACTTTAACTACTCTCTATCACAATGTAGCCTAGATGCCAGATGTGGTGCGATAAAAGAATGTGTGGATCCTAGATCCAACAATGCAAATGCTTCTTGATCATAAATAAGGTGTGCACCTGCTACAACATCTGGAGAGTCCTGAGCTTCCTGTCTGGTCATAGCATAGACTCGAGCCTGGGACTGTGGTCAGCTGCTCTGTGCCTCAGTCCTTATAAAAGGACTCCCAAAGCTCACTCTGCCTCTATCTCGACCTCTCTGTCTAGACCCACTACCTTTGCTCTGCTAGACCATAGCATCACTCACAGGGGGGCCACTGACTCTGCATTGTACCTCTTCCATGACTAGCCTGTGTAAAACTACTGCTCTGTCTTAATCCTGACTTCCTTGATCAAACTGGTGGTCTAAAAGCTCTGTTCTGGCGCTTACTGAATCTTATGCCAGAACCACTTTGACTCTCAATGGACCTCTTCATTTTGGACCATTGCCCAGTCTCTGCTTGCCTCTCTCTCAGTAGCTGCTCAATCCTGATAGAAGCAGCTCTTAACTCGGTGAAGTTACTCAGATTAGAAATTGCCAACTTGGTTATGATCTCCATATTGAGTCCATCCTCATACCTCCAACATTTTTCATCTTCGGTGGGAATCAAAGCAATAGCATAACTCATCAACTCGTTGAACCGAATTTCATACTTTGTCACTGGCATCCTACCTTGCTTCAAATCAAGGAACTCGTTCATCTTCTGGTCCAAGTAGATCTTGGGCATGTAGTTATCTTTGAAAACCCTCAAAAAGTCTTCCCACTTTAGGTGGTAAGGCCTGGTGGTACTACCCTAAAACAATATTTCACCACAGATATGTTGGGCTTTGCAGTAAAGATACTGCATAGTCAAACCTCTCATCAAACTCACAGTCTATTTGATCAAAAACCATCTCAGTCCTTTCTAGCCATCCCTCAGCTTTAACAAGGTCTGTGTTGTTGTAGAAATCCACAACCCCCTGTTTACACTGCCTATCATACCTCCTTTCCCTTTTCTTGGGAACTCTTGGAGACATCTCCTCTGATTGAGGTACTGAAGACTCCCTACTAGCTCCTATCGATCCTAGGTCAGCTGGTTCCCCTAATTGATCACCTAAGGCGGATGACCTATAATAAACAATAACTCTAATCATTATCTGCATTTCTCACGATATTTCATGCTTAACATTTCCTAGATATCCCTATGGATGCCAACCATGCTCTGATACCACCACATGTAGCGCTTCCTTACCCTAGGGTACATACTGGGATGCTCTAAGGATATATCAGTACATAATCTATGATAATGGCGCACTACGTCCAATCATAACATGCACTTAACATGGCATCATCTATCTTTGTTCTCTTATAAACATCATAAGGAAAGTCACAATATTTTAAAACCAAATTTTCTCATTTCATTCCATAGAAACCGAATGTCTACAATGTATCTTTCAACATTCATACTTATACAACATCATAGCCTAATACAAAAAGTGCTACATGAAAAAGGAAATATACAAAATCTATCTAATATGTCCATATCCAGTTGACTGACTTTTAAGCCATTTCTTCTTGATCCCAAAAGTAAAAGTCTATGCTGCTTGTTGTGTCCCTCAATAGCTAATATTGTCTCTCGGTTCTAAAAAATAAACATTGAATTTTTTATTAGTTTTGCGAACTCAATGAGGTAACCATCATCGATGGGTCACTTAATTCATGTATCACATCAATACGCGTAACATATTATTCACATCTTTTTGCATATTCATAAAATGTCACATTTCATTTTCAGAGCAATCATCATAATCCTTTCACTCATGTACAATATACATATCAAGTATAAATGCAATGCATGTGAGACTCACTTTCATTTATTATTGTCGTTGTGACTGAGTGCCTTTTTACTAGCTCATATCCCTTAGTGGATACCGAGCTGTGTCAAATTATGTCCCATATCCTTAAATGGATATCAGGTACATTTACAACCGAGCCTGAGGCTCTAATCACTATTCAAGCTTTAATCTCTTTATCCTGGAAACTCTAGTCACAACTTCCTTTATCTTACATGCATTCATGCATTGAATGTTTCACATAATATATTCTCAGTCAATCACATGATTACACATTCACATTCATATCACATTTATCATCGGACCTTAGTCCAGCATTCAACAGAATTGTTGAGCAACATTTATTTCATCACATTCACATACAAGGAGCAGCTCAATAACTCATTCATACACCAGAATTATCAGACCTTTATTATCCAGAATCAACACAATCAATTCACATTCATTCAATAATTCAACATAATATAAAGTAAACAAGTAATTGGGTGAGACCGTCTAGGTTACTCACAGGTCGCTCCTGAAACCAACGCCTGGAAGTTCCGGCAACATATGGAGGTTGATGTTCCAGTTGCTCCTCTATAACAAGCAATATACGCATATCACAATTTGCACAATTATAAGTGTTTAATAATGCACTTGTATGTATATAAAATATGTACAATGCATGTTCATGACAATTATCGGGTATTTTTCCATTATCCTCGTCACATAATCAATCCTATCTCAAAACTCACCTAATTATAATTTATGCTTAGGTTTATATCTCAATAAGACCATTGAAATCATAATTCATAACTCATTGAATCACTTTCGCAAAAACTGACTTTCAGGTCTATTATTCTAGATCATTTAGACAATAAAAATGAAGTAAGTTGGCAATGCTTTCTCCTTGAAAGTTGTTCTTCTATCTCCTAAGTTTCTAATGACATTAAGATCGTTCAATTTGATTCAGAAATCTGAAAGTTATATCTCAACATTCTCGGACTGTTCTTATACTAAAATAGTACACTATATTCAACTTCTATCCAAAAATTAAAAGTCTTAAAGACTGTATAAAATTCTAATTCTAATTTTTTTATGTAATTTGTAGCCCTATTTCTCTCGTTTACTTCAAATTAAAAATAATCTTATTTGGAAGACCACAGAATAAGATATAACCGAAATACCCCAAGCATGTTCAGTGAAATTATACCAGTTCATACTACTCCAACAGATTCCCTCATTTTCCTTCAATAAATCTTTTTCAATTCAATTCAAAAAGCTACCAATTTTGAGATAGAAAAATGTGTTAGGAATCTATTGGTTTAAGAATAACTTCATTTGGAAGTCAGAAGAAAAAGTTATGGCTAAAAGAATCAAACATGTTTAGAGCTAGAAAACCCTTCGGGTGGCAAAATGTTGGTGATGTAACGAGGTGCGATCGTACCTCTCCTTGTTGCGATCGCACCCGACGCTATTCCCAGTGTGCGGTTGCACCTTTCCCTGTCGCGATCGCACCCGAAGCTATTCCCAGGGTGCGGGATCGCACTCAGCTTCCTTGCGATCACGATTGAGGCTTTTATACATCGTGAGCAACATTACTAACTTATAATGATCATATCTCTCAACTCCGATATCCAAAATTTTTCCTCGCGATCACGATAGAGGCTTTTATACATTATAAGCAACATTAATAACTTATAATGATCATATCTCTTAACTCTGATATCCAAAATTTTCATACTTTATACCGTTAGAAAGCCAAAAGAAAGATCTATAACTTTCATGAGACAATTTTGTCAAAATATTCCTATATCAATATAGTTTTTCTCCTAAATTTAGAACACAAAATATACATTCATCCAATAATTAGTACACCCAGTTCCTAATTTCATGTCAAAATTTGAGACTCTTATAGATAGAATTTAAATTTTATGTCTTCATAAAAAATGTAGCTACATTCTCTAGTTTAATCCAAATTAAGAATCATCTTATTTGGATAACTATAGAAAAAGTTATGGCTATAAAACATAAGCATACTCAGAGATCATATTGCTGCTACATTTTCCAAAACAGCTACCAATTTTGTTTCCAGATCTTGCCCTAACACAACTCATACAAAGATTACCTTTTTTACTCCATCTACTCCTCATTCTCAACTCCATTTTAACTCATCCATTAACACAACACAGGTCGTACACTCATTTCTATTCTCACCAACTTCCAACTCTCATTAAAACATCATTTTCACAACCAATCTATCTTAAAAACATGTGTAGCATGACTCATAGCTTCTTACTCATCAAGCATATACATAAAAGCAAGAAATTTACATACTCTTCATCATCCATGACACATACATTCATAAAGCACCATTTCATGTCATTAACCTCTAATTATCATAAAAAACCAAACATAAGTCATGCATCTTCTTCATGTTCTATATTTCACCATTCTCTACACTTTAATTTTTCTGTACATTCTCTATTTTTCTTCTTAACTTTCATTTTAAAACAATCTTTCTCCTCTCCAAATATCTTCATACAACTATTCTTCAACTCTAAATTCATTTTTTTATTCATCTCCAAAAACACTGTAAACTCACGTATACAGTGAATACACAACCATAAATAAAGCATTTGCTTGTTCTTCTCTCCAAATTTTTTTTTACACTTAATCATACATGTTTCCTATGATCTTTCAACTTATAAATCATTTCTACACTATGTTAAGACATTTAGATCATCAAATATTTGAAATCATACATCAAGAATTTTTTTTCATATCTTAAACCCACGGTGTTCATGAAAAACAACCATTTTTCTTCATGATCATGTAATCACAAATAAGTCACCATTTTTGTTTCATAAACCAATAGCTCTAAAGGATTCACACAATACTTACTTGATATTGCTCCAAAATCTTCAAAAATACCAAAATCCCTAGCTTCTTATAAAACCGACGATCATCATCTTCCAAAGGTGGTAGGGATAGGTTTATAGTGAGAATGAAAGAGAGAGAAAGGTGAAAGGGAAGCAAGTAAGAGATGAGAGAGTTAGGTTTATTGTTGGTGGAGATTGGCAACAAAATGACATAAAGAAGAAGCGAACCCGCGATGAAAAAGAAGAGTTAAGACCAAAAACACTAAGTGGTCTTCCAAATTAAAGCATTGTGAGAGACAAAAGGAGGGTCTTTCAATTAAAAGAGTAATAATTTAAGACATGGTTTGGCAAGTGACAATTTCTAAAGCATTAAACTAGGTTCTTTCATTTAACTAGTCCAATCAATTCTAATTTCTATTCCAATTGTCTCCTAATTTTCAATGACACTTGTCAAATAATCTCAAAATCGTTTATCAAATTTTCCATTGCCATTTGATAGTAAATTTCTACTACCATTTAACAATTGATTTGCCACTTGGTAATTTTCCTAGTCCAAAATACCCAATAATTTAAAAAATTTCTCCAAAAATTCTAAATCAGCAAATACACTTTCTAAATCAATTTTCCACATATAAAAACCACAATTCTTAATATAATCACATTTATAAACAATTATACTTAGAATTATCCATGAATGCATGTACAATTATTTTCATATGCAGAAATTCAATATCCACACGTGTGTGCATATCATTTAACGCATAAGCATGCAATGCATTTCTAATCTCTTAGTAATCTCTCATATTTACTATTTTATCCTTAACATGAGTAACGGCATGTTATATGCCACTCGTTATCTCATATCGGTGGGAGAGGCGAACAAAGGCTGTGGCAACCTCTCCCTCGCAGAAGCGTTTTTCATGCCCTAACACACCGGATCCCATCAAAACTCTGAAGTTGAATGTGCTTGGGCAATAATAATACTAGGATGGGTGACCTGCTGGGAAGTCCTGCGGGAGTAGTCTCCTAAAGAGGCTACACATTGGAAAAGCAAAACCGCTCGAGTTAGGAGCATTAAAGCTTTGGCCCAAAGTAGACAATATCTGCGAGTGAGTGGTTTAGGTTGTTACACTTTGGATTATTCAGGTTTTCAGGAAGCTTATCTATAGGATAATTAGACTAAGAGTCTCATAACTGACCTGCAAAAAGATTCATCCTCACAATTTAATTTTCAGTCATGGGCCAATAAACTCTTTTATAAAGACAAGTTGGTTATTCCTTCAATTTCTTATTTAAGGGCTACTTTGTTAGTTGAGCCATATAAGACTCCTACTAGTGTTCATAGAGGTTATTTGAAGACATTAAAAAGGCTCTTGGATCAGCTATATTGGCTCATATGAAGAGAGATGTCAAGCTTGATGTTCAACAATGTTTGATTTGCCAACGTAACAAGTATGAAACCCTAGTCAACAGTTTTGTTACAGCCTTTGCTTATTCTAGAGAGGATTTATCACCTGTTTGGTTCAGCTTTTGGAGGCACCAAAAGTACTTTTTTCCACCATAAAAACTATTTTAAGGAAAAAAATTGAGTGTTTGGCTAAAAACTTCAAAAGCACTTTTGAAGTAGAAATAACTTTTTTAAAAGCTAAAATACAGTTTTTTCAAAAGTTAAATTTTGGAGCTTTTCAGAAAAGCCCCAAATTTTAGTTTTTTCGGGTAGACCAATTCACGTCACTTACGTATATATCAAATTTTAGAACGTTTTTTCCGTTTCTTTGGCTTTCTTCTGTTCACTCACACACTCACAACTCATCTTCTCAAGACACCCACGATCAACTCACAGGTTAGTTCAAATGTTATTTCCTCTTTATATTTCCTTATATCTTTTGCGTCACTGTGTTGGGTCTATGAACACTAGTGTATGTTTCCAAATGCTAGCTTAATCAAAAATTTGAAATGTTTACAAGTATTTGGACTTCCCATAAATTCCAACATTTATATGTGAACTCAACCCTATAAAAGATTTATAATTTTGCAGAGATCAAATGTCTGTTACCTTTCTTCATTTTGTATGGGTAGAAACCAACTTCTTTGTGTTGTAAATGCTACGACCATTTTGTTCTAACTATTGTGGTTTTATGTCCCGTCTTTCTAACAAGTTAACTTAAAAAGCATCTCTTAAGGAGGCTAAACAGGAAGCAAAAGCTCTTATTTGGATATATAGGTTTCGTCTATGTTGATGGTCTTAAGAGTTATATAAAGAAAGTTGAGAATCAGTCTACAGTTTTTTTGCTTATGTGCGGAGATGTAACCGGATAAATCTCCAATTTAAGGAACTGTTCTTTCTGCTCCATAATGTACCTTCCGAAAAAGAGAAGTTAACTGTAAAATGGTGAGATGGAATTATGACCTAGGGTAACTAAACATATCTAAGGTAGTTTTGAAATTAAAAGTAGTATTTAAATATTTTTTTTTTAGGGCCTCCTTGCTTAGACGACTGTTTCTTATGTTGAGATGTTCTAAACCAATTCTGAAGCTAAAGTCTTTTATTAGATTCTGTTTCATGATTTAAAGACAGAGGTCTTTGTGATTTTCTAAAGGAATTAGTTTATCCCTTCTTCTGATCCCTTTCTGAAAGGCCTTAGCTTGGCTTTCTGCTTTGGTGGAAAGCTTTTAAGTCCTTTAAGATAGATGTCCAAAATTTTCTTATTATTACCATTCTCTTAAAATTGATTCTATTTTTGTCCTTAGTGTGAGAATAGACCTTATATCTAATCTGTTGTTTTTGTCGAGTCTGTTCTCTACCATTTTTACTTTTTTAATGGTGTGATTCCATCAAACCGTGAGTGAAGACGCGAGTTCCTTCAAGTAGTTATCTAGTTATTTTAAGTGCACTCAATGATTTAAAGTGGGCATGTAAAACTGTTTTTAAATATAGGCTGAAAGCAATACATGATGAGTAATTTGTATTTGAGATAACAACTCCTTATGAAGCATGTCCCTTTCTTTACTTATATACGTGTATAAACTTCCATATTCATTTTAGTTATGCTTTTATATTTCCTTATACTTGTTAAATTCATTGTTATATGCAGTGGAGATTCTGTTGTTGATAGAAAATGTCAATACCAAGCCAAGATATTTAAGGTGGGGATAAATTAAAAAAGAGGATTAAAACGAAGTGGAATGATAGAACTCTTGAAATTTTAATCAAAATTTTTATGGAAGAGATATTAACTGAAAATCAACCAAATGGTCACCTTAACAAGATTGGATGGAAAAATATAGTTTCAAAGTTTGCTTATGAAACTAAGAAGAACTATGAATACAAACAATTTAAGAATAAATGGGATGGATTAAAAAAGGATTGGCAGCTTTGGACAAATTTAGTAGGTAA
>JAOSBK010000004.1:16277341-16288413 GCA_027568895.1 Erythroxylum shatona
AGCCAGATAGCCTTAACATCATTCAGAAGTTCCCACTCATACTTGGTCTCCTTCACGGTTTTTGTCTTGGGTTTCTCTATTTCTTCACCGAATCCTGTGCAGGAATGACAAAAGATTAAATGAAATGATATCATCTGGACAAAGGATGGTTTTCTCCTTTATGGACTAGTTACTTTTATTACGACTAACTAGTCCATAAAGGAGAAAAAACTTCCCCATCCAGACATCCAGTTAAAAGATAATTATTAGGCTATATACTATATATCTAAGTAAATAGTTTTGACATTATTTATTAATTAGATATATAAGATATAAATTATAGTGGAGTTAAAAATAAGAGATAGATTGATGAAATTAAAAGGATGAGATTATTGCATGTTTATGCACATCTGGTAAGTCCTTTAATCTTAATTTGCGGCAACCTAGTAGGGTAGTATGCGTGATGGCAATTGGTAGAGAGCTTTCCATTGTGTAGCTTAAGCAAAATGCTACTGGCTTGTCTCCTATCATTGTCGAAATAAATCTCCAATGTATGTGAGCTTCATCATTGTTCCATGTGTGTGTGTTAATTGGAGATAGAAGAAATGGTGCAGTGGGGAGTTAATTAAATACTGAAAAAACGCAGCTTACTTATCAATAGCATAGGTGGCTTCGGTGTGGGTTTTATATATAAGGTGAGTGGATGTTATGGTGGTGTGTATTAATTGCTTATTGGGAAACATAGTATGTGTGTGTCTTTGAAGAGAGGTGAAAATATGTGAGTTGTGTGTGAGACAAGTATATGGAGTAGTGGTTTGTATTAATTGCTTATTAGGAAACACACTGCGTTAATTGAATATGTCTCTGTAGTTGAAGGAAATCTACCGTGGGTGTTGAACAAGAAACGAAGCAGTGAGCATCAGATAAGAAATGAAGCAGTGGTCGCGAGCTTTTGATTTTTCCAGATCTTCTTAAAGACAACGTTGTTGGAATTTTTCAAAGGTCTGGCCAAAAACTGACTTTCGAGTCTCCTGTTTTAGATCATCTTCCTCATCACATAATCAATCCTATCTCAAAGTTCAACTAATTAAAATTTATACTTAGGTATATATTCTAATAAAATTATTAAAATCATAATTCATAACTTATTGAATTACTTTCAGATTTTTCTAAAAACTGACTTTCGGGTCTACTGTTCTAGATCATTTAGACAATAAAAATGAAGTAAGTTGGCAATACTTTCTCCTTGAAAGTTGTTCTCCTATCTTTTAAGTTTCTAATGACACTAAGATCGTTCATTTGATTTAGAAATCTGAAAGTTATATTTCAACATTCTCGGACTGTTCTTATACAGAAATAGTATACTATACTCAACTTCCATCCAGAAATTGAAATTCTTAAAGACTGTATCAAAATTTGAATTCTTCATGTAATTTGTAGCCCTATTTCTCTAGTTTACTTCAAATTAAAAATCATTTTATTTGGATGACTACAGAATAAGTTATAACTGAAATACCCCAAGTACGTTCAGTGAAATCATATTAGTTCATACTACTCTAACAGATTCCCCCATTTTCCTTCAATCAATCTTTTTCAATTCAATTAAGAAAGCTACCAATTTTTTTAGAGATAGAAAAATGTGTTAGGGATCTATTGGTTCAAGAATCACTTCATTTGGAGGTCGGATGACAAAATTATGACCAAAAAAATCAAACATATACAGAGTTGGAAAAACCCTTCGAGTGGCGAAACGTTGGTGAAGTAACGAGGTGCGATCGCACCTCTCCTTGTTACGATCGCACACCCGAGGCTATTCCCAGGGTGCGGTTGCACCTTTTCATGTTGCAATCAAACCCGAGGCAATTCCCAGAGTGCAGGATCGCACCCGAGTTCCTTTCAATTGCGACAGAGGATTTTATACATCATGAGTAACATTACTAACTTATAATAATCATATCTCTCAACTCCGATATCTAAAACAGTTTTTCCCTAAAGTCAGAGCACAAAATATACATTCATCTGACGGTGTACTGCACCCAATTCTCAATTCATGTCAAATTTTGAGACTCTTAAAGATAGAACTTAAATTTTATGTCTTCGTAAAAAATGTAGCTATATGTCTCTAGTTTAATCCAAATTAAGAATCATCTCATTTGGATAACTAGAGAAAAAGTTATGGTTAAAACACAAAAGCATAATAAGAGATCATGTTGCTGCTATATTTTCCAGATCAACTACCAATTTTGTTTCCAGATCTTACCCTAACACAACTCATACAAGCATTACTTTTTCTACTCCATCTACTCCTTATTCCCAACTCCATTTCAACTCATATATATATATATATATATATATATATATATAAGCAAGAAATTTACATACTCTTCATCATCCACGACACATACATTCACAAAACACCATTTCATGTCATTAACTTCTAACTATCATCAAAAACCAAATATCAGTCATGCATCTTCTTCATGTTCTGTATATCACCATTTTCTACACTTCAATTTTATTTTACATTCTCTATTTTTCTTCTCAACTTTCATTTTAAAACAATCGTTCTCATCTCTAAACATCATCATACAACTATTCTTCAATTCTAAATTCGTTCTTTTATTCATCTCCAAAAACACTGTAAACTCACGTATACAGTGAAAACATAACCATAAACAAAGCATTTACTTGTTCTTCTCGCCAAATTTTTTTCTACACTTAATCATACACGTTTCATATGATATTTCAACTTATAAATCATTTCTACACTATCTTAAGACATCTAGATCATCAAATATTCAAAATCATACAACAAGAATTTTTTTCATATCTTAAACTCACGATGTTCATGAAAAACAACCATTTTTCTTTATGATCATGCAGTGACAAATAAGTCACCATTTTTTCATAAACCAACAACTCTAAAGGATTCACTCAATACTTACTTGATATTGCTCCAAAATTTTCAAGAATATCAAAAATCCTTAGCTTCCTGTACAACCCACGATCATCATCTTTCAAAGGTGGTAGGGATAGGTTTATGGTGAGAATGAAAGAGAGAGCAAGGTGAAAGGGAAGCAAGTAAGAGATGAGAGGGCTAGGTTTAGTGTTGGTGGAGATTGACAACAAAATGACATAAAGAAGAAGAGATCCCACGAAGAAAAACAAGAGAATAAGACCAAAATCACTAAGTGGTCTTCCAAATTAAAGCATTGTGAGAGACAAAAGGAGGGTCTTTCAATTAAAAGAGTAATAACTTAAGACATGGTTAGGCAAGTGACAAGTCACCTGCCATATGTCCAATTTCTAAAGCATTAAACTAGGTTCTTTCATTTAACTAGTCCAATCAATTCCAATTTCTATTCCAATTGTCTCTAAATTTTTAATGGCACTTGTCCAATAATCTCAAAGTCGTTTATCAAAATTTTCATTGCCAATTGACAGTGAATTCTACTATCATTTATCATTTGTCTTGCCACTTGGCATTTTTCTAGTCCAAAACTACCCAAGTTTTTCAAAATTTTCCCTAGAATTTACCAAAAATTCTAGACCACTAAATACACTCTCCAAATCAATTTTCCACATATAAAAATCATGATTCTCAATATAATCACACTTATAAACAACTATACTCTAAATTATTCATGAATGCATGTATAATTATTTTCATGTGCAGAAGTTCAATATTTACATGTATGTGTATATCATATAATGCATGAGTATGCAATGCATTTTTAATCTCTTAATAATCTTTCATATTTACTATTTTAGCCTTAACATGGATAACGAAATACTACATCTTCCACAAAAATTTCAACATCAACCTTCAGTACCAAAATCTACTTGGATAAAAAGAAATGAATTGCAAGCTCTCGTAGTTCATACATCAATGAAGGCAACTTTGCAACATAGTTGATATTTTGATAGTGGATGCTTAAGTCATATGACGGGAGAAAAGGCTTACTTAGTTGATTATCAGGATTGTATGGATGGTCATGTGACTTTTGGAGATGGAAAGAAAGCTTCTGTGATCGGTAGAGAAACATTATGCGTGAATGGTTTGTCTCCTCTCAAGAATGTGCTCCATGTCAACGAATTAAAAACAAATTTGGTAAGTATAAGTCAACTTTGTGATGATAATTTGCTAGTTAAATTTACAAGTAATGAATGCAAGGTACTTACCGAACAAGGAGAATGTATCGTGAGCGGCAAGCGATCAGTCGGCATTTGCTACATGTTGCAAGTCATTACTATACGTAAGTCAACTACTGATGAGAATGACATTGATTTATGGCATCAAAGGCTTGGGCACGTAAATTTTGATCTCATCAGCAAATTGACAAATTTGGAGGTTGTGAAGGGTCTGGCCAAAACGAACAAAGAAGGAAAATTAATTTGCAGTGCGTGTCAAATGGCAAAAGTGATGAAGGAATTTTCATTAGCTATTCAACTTACAATAAAGCCTACTGAGTGTAGAACAAAGAAAGTGCAAGTCCATAAATGTTGTGATATATTATGTATCTTTGTTGAATGGTCAAGTGGAAAAAGAAAATTAACGCAACCGACCATCTGAATCAGCTCAAATAAGCAAAGAGATGAGATTGAAGAATTGCCCAGATCTGTAGTTAGTTTTTGCTGAGGAAATAACTGTAGGAACTGATCTGCAGTTAGTTGTTGCTGAGGAAGTAACTGCGCGAACTGAAGAACTTTCAGTTACTTCGGACGATGAATCACCCAAAACACTAGAAGTTGATTTGAACCGAGATTTTTCATCTCGAATATGAAGAAATCATCCAACAGAAAATGTCATAGGAGATGTCAGTGAAAGAAGAAGATCAAAAGAAAGAAAAATGGTTGATTATCGAGAACTTGCAGGCTACTTGTGTTACACATCTTCATTCAAGCCAAAGAAAAAGACCAAGTTTGAATTTCTTCGAGAGGCATAGGGATTGTGTGCTTTATATTTTTGAAGTATATCTTTGTGTTGTTAAAAAAAAGAAACGAAACAAAAAAAAAGAAAAGAAAAGAAGTTTTTTGTTTTTTTTAGTTCTTTAGTTTTATATTGTTATTTTCGTCTCATCTTTTTAGTAGTTTACATTATGACTTCTATTTGGCTCCATTGAAGACCCTTCAACTTTCTCATCAATATGGATCTCTCTCAGGTATATCTCTTAGTGTTTTGAATGGTAGTAATGTGTCTTCTTAGCATGCTTATAATTCTTCCACTGGTATGATTATGCATTTTGATATTGTTTTGTCTCAAGGGGGAGACCATCAGATTGTTTATGGTGAATGCTCCATTCAGGGGGAGATTTCAAGGTATATGTGTGTCTATTCGTCTTACTTTTTGACATCGTTTTGTCCCAAGGGGGTGAAATTTGAATGATTGGATATTTCTGATGTTATTTGGAACTTGATACTTGATTAAGGGGGAGTTCTTTTTTCATCCCATATGAATTGTGAATTTGATGGTTATATGTCCAATTATCGCCTTTAGGGGAAGTTTTGATTATGTGACAAACAATGCCAAAAGGGGGAGATTGTTAGGCTATATGTTATTTATCTAAGTAAATAGTTTGGCATTATTTATTAATTAGACATATAAGATATAAATTATATTGGGGGTTAAAAATAAGAGGTGGATTGATGAAATTAAAAGGATGAGGTTATTGCACATTTGAATTTAAGTGGGACTCTGATTGTGTGAGAGATTTATGCACATCTGGTATCTACGGTAGAAGTCCATCTTTAATGTTAGTTTGTGGCAACCAAGTAGGGTAGTGTGCGTGTTGGCAATTAGTGGAGAGCTTTTCGTTATGTAGCTAAAACAAAATGCTGTTGGCTTGTCTCATATCATTGTTGAAGTAAATCTCCCACATATGTGGGCTTCATCATTGTTCCATGTGTGTGTGTTAATTGGAGATAGAAAAAATGGTGCAATGAGGAGTTAATTAAATACTGAAAAAAAACCCAGTTTACATTGTGGATTGAGTGGATGTATTTATCAGCGACATAGGTGGCTTCGGTGTGGGTTTTATATATAAGGTGTAGTGGATGTTAAAGTGATGTGCATTAATTGTTTATTGGGAAATGCAGTATGTGTGTGAGTCTTTGAAGAGAGGCGAATATATGTAAGTTGTGTGTAAGACAAGTATATGAAGTAGTGGCGTGCATTAATTGCTTATTGGGAAGCACACTATGTTAATTGAGCATGTCTCTGTAGCTGAAGGAAATCTACCGTGGGTGTTGGACAAGAAACGAAGCAGTGAGCCTTAGATAAGAAGTGAAACAGTGGGTGTAAGCTTTCGATTCTTCCAGATCTTCTTAAAGATAAGGTTGCTGGAATTTTTCAGAAGTCTGGCCAATGATTTTTGTTTGGGCAGCAACAATTATTAATTAATTTTCTTACGGGCTGTGTATACTTTGGTTGGTGAATCTGTTATCGATGTAGTTGTGGCTTCATGTTGGTGTTTATGTGAATCAACCCATTGTTATTATGATGACTTTCAAATTTATTTCATTGGAGCTTAACCTTTCGGAAAGTTGCTCTTCTCTTTTATCTCAAAAAAATTATCGTTTTTGTTTCTAATTATTTTAATCAATTGAGAAGTTCATTTAACTATCTTTACTATTAAACAATGTGTGTAAATCCTTTGTCGAGGTTAGTACGGGGTGATCGTACTATTGGTTGTGAAATTCTTTAACGAGAAGTGAGGTTGAGAGATAGTGTCAAGGGTTGAGTGGGTCGGCTCAGTAAAGCCTTGAGTAAATCTATTGTACTTCAGTGAAAGTTATTAAGTTGAGCGAGGGCCCCGCAGACATAGATAAGGTGTATCGAACTGCGTTACCAAATTTGCGATATTGATTTATTTTTTCTCTTAATTTTTTTATTTTTTTGTTTACTAGAAACTAATCGAAAAGTTTGCAAAACAAGTACCCCTTTTGGTTTTTCAATAATAACTCACCACCTCTTAGGCTACCAGTCTCTTTAACTCTCGGTCCCCAACTCACTCTTCTCGGCTAACTACCGTTGTTAAACCTCGTTCATCTCCACATAAACAACAAACAATACCTCACACTTACCTCTTCTCACACCCGTGAATCGACCCATCGCATACCCTTGCTTCGCTGTGGCGAACTTGAAAGATTTGGCTACAATTCCTTTCGGATAAAGTTTGTCGTGGCCAACTTTAGATTTTTCCACGTCGAACTTGTGATATTTTTGCGAGAATTCTTGTCGAGACGAATTCAACGCATCGAACTTTTCTCTACACTGAATATGTTTCGGTATTTTGGGCATATCTTATTCTGTAGTTATCCAAATGGAATGATTTTTTATTTGAGTAAACTAGAGACAAAGGGTTACAAATTGTATGAAGAAATCAAATTTTAATTCGGTTTCTAAAAGTTTCAATTTCTGGGTGGAATTTGAGTATAGGGTACTGTCTTAGAATAAAAAATAGTTCGAAATTATTTGGAGCTTAACTTTCACAATACTGAGCCAAATTGAATGATTTTAGTGTCATTAGAAACTTAAGAGATAGAAGGACAATTCTCAAAGAGAAAGTGTTCTCAAATAACTTCATTTTCATTGCACGATTGATCATGCACTATAGATCCGAAGATGTGTTTCAGGAAAAATCTGGATTTGATCAAATGAGTTATGAATTGGGATTCTAATGATTTTATTGAAGTATAGACCATAAGTATAAATGGTACTTATATGAGATTGGAAATACGAATGTTTATATGATGAGAATAATGGATAGAGACCCCGGATTGTCAAGAACATACATTGTGCATCTTTCATATAAATATATGTGCATTAATAAACACTTATAATTGTGCAAATTGTGATATGTGTTTATTGTATGATATAGAGGAGCAATTAGAACGTCAACATCCAGACGTTGCTGGAACTTCCAGGCGTTATCTTCGAGAGTGACATGTGAGTAACCTAGACAGTCTCACCCAATTACTTGGTTGCTTCATATTATGTTTAAATTATTGAATGAATGTGAATTGATTGTGTTGATTCCGGACAATGAAAGTTCAATGATTCTGGTGTATGAATGAGTTATTGAAGTGCTCCTTATATGTGAATGTGATGAAATAAATGTTGCTCAACAATTCTGTTGAATGTCAGACTAAGGTCAAATGATAAATATGATCTGAATGTAAATATGTAATTATGTGAGAATATGTTATGTGAAACATTCAATACATGAATGCATATAAGATAAAGAAAGTTGTGAACGAAGTTGCCAGGGTAAATAGCTTAAAGCTCGAATTGTGATTTGAGCCTCAGGCTCGGTTGTAAATGTACCCAGTATTCACTAATAGATATGGGACATAAATTGACACAGCTCGGTATCCACTAAGGGATATGAGCTAGTAAAAAAGCATTCGGTCATAACGATAATAATAAATCAAAGTGAGTCTTACATATATTGCATTCATACTTGATATGTGTATTGTATCTGAATTAAAGGATTATGATGATTGCTCTGAAAGTGAAATGTGACATTTTATGAATATGTAAAAAGATGTGAACAGCATGTTACATGTATTGGTGTGATAAATGAATTGAGTGAACTATCGATGATGGTTACCTCATTGAATTCGCAAAATTCATCAAAATTACAATGTTATTTTTTCAGGATCGAAAGACGATATTAGTTACCAAGGGACGCGACAAGCAGTGTAGACTTTTACTTTTAGGAACAAGAAGAAATGGCTCAAAGGTCGGTCAGCAGGATATGGATAGATTAGATAGATTTTGTATATTTCCTTTTTCATGTAGCACTTTTTGTATTAAGCTATGATGTTGTATAAGTATGAATATTGAAAGATACATTGTAGACATTTGGTTTCTACGAAATGAAATGAGGAAATTCGGTTTTAAAATATTGTGACTTTCCTTATGTTGTTTATAAGATAACAAAGATAGATGATGTCATGTTAAGTGAATGTTATGATTGAACATAACATGCCATTATCATAGGTTATGTACTGGAATGTTCTCAGAGTGTCCCATTATGTACCATAGGGTAAAGGAGCGCTACAAAAAAAGTTCAAAGGCCTACTCCTCCTTGATCTCAATTTAGCACTCGAATTCTCACTACCAAAATAAGAAAATTAATGCCTTAAAATGCGAACCAACTTGAACCCACCACCTCTCTGGCTACCAATCTCTTTACCTCTTGGTCCCCAACTTACTCTTCTCGGCTAACTACCGTTGTTAAGCCCATCATCCATATCCACATAAACAACAAACAATCCCTCTCACTCACCTCTTCTCACACCCATGAACCAATCCACCGCATACCCTCCTCCAGGCAACTGACAAATCATCAACTCAACCAGCCCGATCTAATTGTTACTGACTCGTCATCAGCCAGCAATTCGTGTCGACAAACTAGACATGAATTTCATAATGCAAGCCATGGATGTATGCAATCAGAATGGTAAATATGGTTATAGGGCATTTCTATTGCCTATGTTAATAATTCAAAAGCCTCTCTACAAACCACATAATAAGATTCAATCGATATGTGCCACTCACTTATGAGAATCAATTAGGTTAAGAGTGATTTTATGTGTCTAGGAGAAGTTAGGATCGACAATTTTCTCTTGTTGAAACGACGTCATCTCAATTTTATCATGAAACAACGTCGTTTCAATAATCATACTCACTTAAGACAATTACGCTGGTGTATCTAATTAATGAGGATCTCTTGACACGTGACGTCACGTTATCAAAGATAACAATAGGACTAACATTGAACTAGAATTGAAAATTTTAAAAGTTTGAATATTTTATTGATATTTTTTAAAGTTTGAGCTATAATTGAAATTTTGAAGAAAGTTTATATTTTTTAATAATAAACCATTTTTACTAATATAATATGCTCATTAAATATCAATTGAATATTTATCTATTAGTCATTTCAGTAAAAATAATAATTTAATTTAATTTATTCAAAATTTAAAAATTAGTCATTAAATTAAATTTTTTCAAAATTTAACAATAAATTTAAAAATACTTTTTAATAAGTTATTTCAATTCATTGGTAGCTCTAACTTTTTGTTTGTTAATCTTATCCAATGAGATTTATATAAATATATGGACAAAATTTCTTCTGCCTCACCTCTATGGGAGCTGAAGTTTTCTGCTGAAGGCTAAATCATTACTGTGCCTGAAAAGCCATTTCAGGTTTCGCATCAAAAACTAAAAGAAAAGGAAGCTTGCCTTTTGGATTTGGAAACTCAAAATTCATAAGGGACTGTTCTGTAGGAGGATGATAGATAATACTTGCAAAACTTGTTTATGGACATGACTTCTTCACTTGAATGGTTCTAGAGTTCAGGGGCTAGCAAAGCATGGTTGTTCCCTCTTGTTTTTCTTATGAAATATTTTTAAAGTTGATAATAATTATAAACAGTGAGAGATATTATTTTATAGAATAATTATGTACTCTTAAAAAATTTAACGAACAAGTTAAAAATATAAAATAAGTAAAAATACAAACAAGAATATATTTACAATTTTTAATAAACAGATTCTTCACGAATATATTGAAACTAACTTGCTTATTATGATTATTAAATATTAACATTTGAGATTTGTTTTTCAATCTAAATAAAATCTACCCTTATCATATGAAAAAGATATTAATTAAGTCACTAATTTTTGTTTATTAAATTACATGTAGAAAATGAATTTTTTATGATTAACATTAAAAATTAATTATTTAAAATTTATGAAAAAGTAAATTTATATGTTTTAGTCTATTTAAATATCTCCTTTTTTTATTTTAACTCCAAAACTTTAAAAAATACAAACCACTAGTGGAGGAGAAAAAATGAACGCAAGCCAATATGTGTTGTCATTTTAGTGTTAAGACATTCATTATTGCAATTTTTTATAATACAAATCTAAAAAGATGCTCATTTGAAATTATGAAGTCTTAAATTTAAGTCACAATTTTTTTTATAAAATATATAAAAAAACGAATGCGTATATTATGACTCTGTTTTTTTTTACAATAACGCATGCGCTCAGCGCATATTATTGAAATCCAATGTTAAAA
>JAOSBK010000004.1:16318485-16330364 GCA_027568895.1 Erythroxylum shatona
AAAAAGTCTAAAATTAAGTTCGTTAATTCTAGGTATCCTCACACAAGATCCTAAGGGTGGTCTACACTTTAGTCTCAAGTATGTCGCTTGATTAATTTTTTGACAAATTAAATCCCATTGGTTATAGTATTAAATCATCTAAGGTCTTAATTTAGGTGATCAAGCTAAATTATGACTAAATATGCATTCAATCAAGCAAAAATCAATAACATAAAAATTATCCTAATCCAATATCAATCTTAACCTTAACATAAAAAAAAACTTACTCAAACATATTCATCAATGTAACATAAATCATGGTCATAATATATGTTTGCATTAATTAAATCCACACAATTAAAATAAATAAGAAAAACAAATTAAAAACACTCCTTTTTCTGCAGCTGTATTTTCTCGCGCTACTAGCGTCGACACATTTAATCTCCACCAGCTCACTTTTTTCTTTCAGCCTTTTGTTTCTCCACCAGCTCTTTCCTTCGTTGCTTGCCACCGCATGCTTTATTTTGTGTCTCCTTTGATCCTAGCTGCTTCACGTTGTTTTCTTTTTTTGTCTACCAAATAAGCTTCAACGTGTGTCTTCTCCTTCAACTCAAATTGGTCATGCCTCTAGCTGCTTCAACTTGGTCTTCAAAACGTGTTTTTCCTCAAGCCACCTTGCGTCCACCATCTGCTTCATCAACGTGAGTGGAGTATTTTTTAAAACCACCAGCTGCAATATTGTCTCTCTTCACCAGCAGCTACGTGTCCTCCTCTTCACTAAGCTCACGTTTTTCCTCCACTCACCAGCAGCTCACGTTGTCTTACTCTCCAGCTTCTCACGCGTAATACCCCTCACTAGCTGCAACGTAGAAGTCTCTAAAAGGCTCACATTTTCTTCCTCTTACTACAACTCCATGCCACCAGTTGATTCACTTTGTTCTCCTCTTTTTATTTTTGTATCCAATGTCTCCTTTAGAATTTCACCAGCTAATGTATTTTAATCTACACCATGTTGCATCGATTTCTTCTCCACCCACTCAATGTGTCTTGCTTCCCTATCGCCGGCTCCTCCTTGCCTTATTAAACTTGCCAAGCAGCTCACGTTGTCTTCCCAAGCCACCAATTCAACGTGTCTTTTTTTTCATCAAGTCCACACCACCAGCTATTATATTGTGTAGAGAGTGTAGCGTGAATGATGGAGGTTAGCTATTAGTCAATAAAGGTTGCTGTCTTTTGATGTGTGTAAGTCGTGTTATGTGAAGAGTGGAAGGGTGGAGTGATTTTGAAGGCTGATACATGCTTTTGTGGAAAGTGGAGGCTTTCTTCTTTTTTTAAGCTTCAACGAAGGCTACTTGCATGAATAAAATGGAGGCAAAATTTGTAGTGGGGAATGAGTTGTACATGGCCTGAAATAATTAAAAGGTAGGGGCTGATGTTGATCTTTGGCTAGTCAGAATAGAATTTCCAAGGTTAAATTCGACAGTGTATAAAAACTAAATGGTGATGATTTAAGAGCTAAAATTTTATCAGTATCTTCTCTTTGAGTTAGCTTCAATATGAGACTTGAATCACAAGATTTTTCCATCTGAGTCAAAAGTTATGATCAAAACATTGTCAAAAAGTCATTCTAGTGATCCAAAATCTGATGCAAATTTCAGGAATTTATTTCTCCTAAATTCCAGCTCAGAAAAATCTGAAATTGGTCCCAAAAAATCCATCAATGAGTCATGAATTTAAGCATGAAAATTTTAAAATTTTTGGATAAACCCATCTTGAGATAAAAATCCCACAATGACTAAAGGTCGAATCTGCCTGAAACCCCAAAAATAGTGCAATTCGAGTCTATTTGTTTAGTTTATGCATTTTATGTCAACGAACCTCAAATAATGTAGAAACATGATAAACCAGCCATAGATGAACATAAAATGAATGTAAATGACTTTGAATTAAGTTCTAAACAGCCACTCGAAATGTCCATTAATAATAAGTATCACATTTTCACTTAAGCATAGGCAAATTTGGCATTTCATTCCACCAAACATACTTAACAATATGTATATGAAATGCTCATGAGACACTTTCCAATTATTGTGTTGTTGTGACCGAGTTCCTAAACTGTCCTGTATCTATTTTGGATACCGAGCTCATTAATAACTGTCCCTTATCCAATGAGGATACAAGGCTCATTTTACGTAGTATGCCTTAGGCTCTTAATCATTGTTTGAGCTCGAGGCTCTTTTCACTCGTTGAGCTTTAAGCTCTGATCAGTGGCCACTCTAGTCACAACTGCCATTATTTGATTATGCATTCATGTATGGAATGCATGTACCACAATTACTCACATTATAAAGCAACTAGGTCTTCAAATTCACATTCAAGTAGCACTTCAATATCTCAATCCACATTCACATTCATCAGACCTTCTGTCTGGAATCCATAATTAAGCACATTCAATTATCATTCAAAACATAAATTAAGCTAACAAGTAATTAAGTGAGACCGTCTAGGTTACTCACAAGTTATTCTCGAAGTTAATGCCTGGAATATTTGACAATGTCTAGAGGTTGACGTTCTAGTTGCTCCTCTATCACAAATAATATACATAGTATCACAATTTGTACAATCATAAGTATTCAATAATGCACATGTATGAAATGAATTATGTACAATGCATGTTCATGATAATCCTAGGTATTTATCCATCAATTTCATCACAAAGTCATTCTCATATCAAAACTCATCTAGGTACAATTTATACTTAGGTTTATGTTTCACTAAAATCATTAAAATCTCTATTCCTTTCTCACTAACTCACTTCAGATTTTTTTCCAAGTTACAATGTCGAATCTATTGTTTACATTAAATTAGAAAGTGACACTAATGTAATTTGGTCACACTCTCTTCTATAAAAGTGTTCCTCTAAGTCTTAGCTTTCTATTGACACCAAAATCACTCAATTTGGTTCAGTAATTTGGAAGATATGCCTCAAACATTATCGAGTTGTTCATATTCAAAAATAGTATACTATACACAAATTCCATTAAAACATTCAACTTCTTAGAGACTGAATTGTAATTCTAATTCTTGAGAAAAATTGTAGGCCTATATCTCTAGTTTACTCTAAATTAGAACTTATCTCATTTGGAATCCTATAGATCCAGATATAATTAAAATACTGAAGGGTGTTCAATAAAACAACACCAGTTCATACCATTCCAACATATTCTCTCATTTTCATTCTATAAATATTTTTGAAATCAATTAATAATGATATAAAACTTTATATAAATGTAAAAAAATTTCTTATGAATCCAACGGTGCAAGAATCAAGTCATTTAGATGTCTAGAAAAGAAATTATAGTCAAAAGAAGCAAGACTGTTTAGTAAAAGACAAAATCCCAAATGCACGATCGTGCTTAAGCACGACGGTGCAAATTTCTCTCCACCTCCAAAGTCACCGTCATGCTTTTGCATGAGGTTCTTTCTGGCTAACCCTCAATGTTACCGTCGTGCTTATGCACAATGGTGTTTTTGGCCTAAAATCTTAAAAGTCATCGTCGTGCACTTCTTCTTCTTCACTGACATCTTAACTTCTAAACTCCATAACTTTTGATCTTGAACTCTAAAATTTGCAAACTTTATATCAATGTAAAGATAAAAGAAAGATATAAAACTTTCATGAAGAAAATGTTGTCAAAATCTACCTAGATCAATACAGAAAATTCATAGAAATTTAGATCAAAAATTTAACTCTCTCCTATTATTCATTCCCAGAATTTTCAAACTTCCAATTTTCAAAAACCAACATTTCAAATTTTTATTTCAAGTCTTTCTTCTCCATTTCATTACACTCATTTATCATAAATTCATACCACTCCAAAATATACAAGTTTTATCAAAAACCATCAAAAGTCAAAAATTCATATTTATCCTATTCGTACCCTGTTACTTTTTTGCGTTTTCAATTTTCATTCTTGATCACTATTCTTCCTTTCGAATTCCATTTAAAGACTCATTCTAATCTCAAACCATCATTTTACAATTGCTCTTCAACTCAAAACCCATTTCCTTGATCATCTCTAAGTTTTCATCAACTCACATATAAACACCTATATATTTATACATGCACAGTGAAGAAACAGAGCATATCAACTTTGCATATCTAATTCTCTACACTAATCCTATACATCATTTCATTGCTATTTCAAGGCCAAGAACTATTTCCAAAATACTTGATCACTAACAATCCATCAAAACTAAATAACATCATATCCACAATTTTCATCCCTTTAACACAGTGTTCATGAATATAAATATACTTAAATGTCATAATCATGCACTGACAATAAATTCATCAACTTTATTTCAAAAATCCACAACTCTAACAAATTTATTCACTACTTACTTGTTGAAGACTCCAAAAGCTTCAACTATCTTCAAGCCCTAACTCCATACAAAAATGCATAAACCACCGTGAATGCTAACCAACTTCTAGTTTTTTTCAAGGCAAAAGAAACCACTTGCAAGGTAGGGTTGGTTTAGGAAAAAGAAAAAGTAAAGAAATCCCTCCGAAGGATTATGAAGGAGAACTTTGTGGGCTTGAAGAAAATTTAAAGAAGGTGACTATGAAGAAGGGACTTAGACATATAACTTAGTTCTGTTTACTCTCTGGTATCTTAACTCACTATCAGAAAAAATTATAAAGCCAACTTTCTAAACGACATTTGTCACTTTCCTAAGGTCTAAGTTCTAACTTAATTTCTTCCTTGACTAATTCCTTTAGTCTCATCTTTACAATCTAGCTATCTCTAAGCATCATTAGTTCCTATTCTTTTTTTTTCCATAAATTCTCTATAATTTCTGAAAATAAATCCGAAAATCACCAAAATTCAAAAAATTTCAATTGCACTAACCTAAAAAATTTCCAATGTCAAAACATTCCTAATTCTCAAAAGTACACAAATCAATCCAATTATACCCGGAATTATTCATGAATGCATGTACAATTGTTTTCATGTGCAGAAAAATTCTCTGTCCATGTATATGTGTATGGCATATTATGCATGGGCATGAAAAAGTATTTCTAAGCCTCTCATAATTCACTCACATTTACCATTTTAACCTTCCCACAGGTAATAGGATTTACATATACGAATTTTATCGAATACAATTTCCTTTTCTCTTATCCCCCCTCTCTCTCCTTTTTCAGGTCGTAAATAAATCTAGAAGAATAGGTCACCATCTTAGTGGAGCACCTTTGTTCTTATTTTTCAGGTTATAGGAAACCAAGGAGCATAACTCAGTGTGAATGGAAACAGATTTTGCAAGGATTAACACAGTCGAATAGAACCTCAATGCCAAAATGGAGGAAATTATCTAAATAATTAAAGGTATAATCATAGATACTGGGATAGTATACCCTCAGAGTTTTACCAAGGGCACAGCAAGAGTTAAGCTGGGATGTCCTATAATATTATTGCAACCTACAGGAAAGGAGAAGCAAAGCGAGTTGAGGCAGCTTTATAAAGAGTTTAAAGAGCATATGGAAGTTATTGAGAACCAATCCATCAGGATCTAACTTATGCTACCATAAACACCCCACTGCCACGATTGGATTTCTCATTTTGTGAAGGTAATTACCCTAGCTGTTGGGTCCGACATTGTGAGAAGTCAGTAAGCATCAAAAGTTGGAAATAGCTTCTATGTATAGGGTGCACAAACATTTGGTTCTAATGATGGGTGACACAAACTCAGTATTCAGATTAGGAAACCTTTGTAACGACACTATATAGAAGGTCTGGTGATAGGGAATCTACAGATTTGCTTGAAGAATTTAACAAACTTAAACAATGGGGAGAGTGGAGGCTTACCAGGAAAGTTTTGAGGAGTTGAAATCTCTAATGTTGCAGCTTAACCCTTCATTATTCAAGGCATACTTTGTATCAAAATTCATAAGTGTGTTAACTAATGAGTTGAAACGAATAGTAAAAATGTTCAAACCAAGAAGTTTGATAAAGGAGTGCAAACAAGCAAGGTTGCAGGAAGTGTCCATTAATGCACTAATGAAGAAACAACGTAGAACCAACTATCCTTGGTCAAATCAAAATTCTCCATAGCCACCCACCTTACCAAAATCTCTAACCCAATCCCAAATACATTTAGTTGTCCAACCATTGACACAATCAGCCCACCACCTGCACCAATATACACTAAACAACCTCATAGGGCACATGGAATTTATTGTCGCTATAGAGATAGATACGCCCCTGGTCACCAACACACTAAAAGAAGTTCCACTATATTCTCTCCTATGAAAATGAAAAGCAGGAGGCTAGTGAGAAATGGATCAAGAAAGAGTTAGAGGGAGAGCAGCAAATGGTTGATGATGAAGCGTTAGAAGCTAAGGCTAAGGCAGAGACTAATAAGCAAGGGGAGATATCACTACATATGCTTAAAGGGAAGGTTGCCTGCAATACTATAAACCTTAGAGGAATGATTAATCGTTAGCTCTTATTGTTATTGGTAGATAGCGGGAGCACACATAGCATCCTAGATCAGGAGATGGTGAAACATTTACACCTGCAACTGCAAGCAATTTTTCCCTTGGTGGTTACGGTTCCAAATAGGAGTAGTATACATAGTAATTTCAAATTCCTTGGTTTCAAATGGTGAATGCAAGGTATCAAATTCAAAGCTGACCTTTGGATTCTAGACCTTGAAGGTTGTGACATGTTACTTAGAGTTAATTGGATGAAAAGTTTCAGCCTTATGCCTATTTATTTAAACCATTTATCACTCTCATTTAACAAAGAAGGCAAGAGGGTGGTACTAAAAGGGTTCAATGATGATAAGGAGCATAAAGGATAACTTAGGAACATGACAGGTAAAAGTCTCTGCCAATTACTTTATAGGCTAGAAATAGTTGCCTTGTTTACTATTTGGTAGACAATAGAGCCTTGGCCTGCTATAGGGGAACCCTATATTCACCCTAAGTTGTTATAACCTTTAGAAGAATTTAGGGATATATTTGAAACATCTAAGGTTTTGCCCCTTGACAAGAATGTGACCATCAAATACCTCTATAAGAAGGTACCCAAGCTGTGAATCTTGTACTCTATAGATATCCTTATCTTTTTAAGGTAGAAATTGAGAAATTGGTACAGGAAATGTTAGACTTAAGGATCATTCAACATAGTCAGAGCCTATATGCTTCTCTTATACCACTGGTGAAAAAGAAAGATGGAACATGGTGGCTTTGTGTTGATTATAGGAAATTTAATTCAATCACAGTCAAAAATAAATCCCCAATTCTGCATATTGAAGACTTGCTCCATGAATTACACGATGCTAGATATTTTTCAAACCTTGATCTCAATGCTGGTTATCAACAATTTTGAATGACAGAAGTAGACATACACAAGACAACGTTTCATACTTATTTGGGCCACTATGAATTTAAGGTAATGCCCTTCATGCTAACTAGTGCTCTAGCCACTTTCCAATCCCTTATGAACAAAGTCTTTGCTCCCTACCTCCAAAAGTTCATATTAGTCTTCTTCGACAATATATTAATGTACAGACTCACTTCTGCAGCATGCCACTCATCTGCGCTTAACACTACAGTTTTTGTGGGAAAATCAGTTATATGGTAAACATTCCAAGTGAACATTTGGCCAACCACAAGTGACATATTTGGGGAACCTTATTCACGAGCGTGGGGTCTCCACTGATCCTTCTAAAATTGATGCAATGATGCCCTTGCCTACTCCTACTATTGTGCATGATTTAAAGGGATTATTGGGTTTGACTAGTATTATTGACATTTTAATTATAGAGTGATAAGTAAGACTTTAATAGAGCTCTTAAAAAGGGATTCATTTTAGTGGAGCAAAATAGCCCAGGATGCCTTTGAGCACCTTCAAGTGGCTATGAGCACAAAACTGGTGTTAGCAATGCCTGACTTTTCCAAACCATTCATCTTAGAGATGGATGCTAGCAACAAAGGTATAGGTGCAGTGCTCATTCAAGGCCAGCAATCAGTGGCATTTCTCATTAAAATTCTTAACACCAGGAATCAAAGGCTTTCTACATATGATAAAGAGCTACTCGCTATGTTATTAGTCATTGAACATTGGAGATATTATTTAAAAGGTAGTCGCTTCATCATTAGAATTAATCATGAGAGCTTAAAGTTCCTTTTACAATAGAAACTTACTGCACACTTGCAAAAGAAGAGCCTAACTAAACTTCTTAGGTTGGACTACATAATAATATATATATAATGGGCCAAGAATAAAACATTTGATGGATTATCTAAAAAATTTGAGTACTTCTCTTCTTATTCCCTCTCTTGTATTGTTCCAACATAGATAGAGAATATGATAAGAAGCTACTGAGATGATAAATGGGCATAAGAGTTTATAGCACAAACAACCTTGTAAAGTGTTGGTGTTGACACTAATTATTTTCTCTTTCAAGGTTTAATCCGTTTCAAGGGTTGAATCTATGTGGGAATAGTGGAGGACTTTAGGAAGTGATTATTGGAATTTATGCACAACTCAGCTGTGGGTGGTCACGCTAGTGTTGAAGGAACTTATCAACACTTCAAAATTGTTTTTTACTAGGCATTGATGAAGGAATAGATAAGTCAATAGGTAACTAATTATAATGTTTTTATCAATAATGCAAAGATGAGAACATTCCCTACCCTGGTTTATTTCAACCCTTGGAAATACTATCGCATGTATAGGAGCACATAAGTATAGATTTCATTAAAGGACTACCCAAATCTAAAGGGAAGGATCCCATATTTGTGTTCATCGATAAGCTTACTAAATATGATCATTTCATTCTTCTATCCCACCCTTACATAATAAAGCAAGTAGCCGAGCTTTTTATTGAACACGTATACAAGTTGGATGGTCTTCCCTCTGTAATCATCTTCAATAGGGACAAGGTTTTCACCAGTTTATTTCAGAAGGAGTTATTTTCTGCCCTTGGTTCTCACCTCTATATAAGTATCGCATATAACCCACAAACAGATGGTCAGATGGAGCGTCTCAACTGTTGTTTAGAGTCCTATTTATAGTGCATATACCACCTTAACCCCAAAGAATGGAACTTGTGGATTTCCCTTATGGAATGGTATTACAACAAAAATTACCACTCTGCTCTTTTTTTAACTCCGTTTTAGGAGCTTTATGGTTACAAAATAGTGCAGATTCCATTAACTGTGGATTTTTGCTCTCCAGTAGCTTTAGTTGAATCTTATTTGCAAGATAGGGTTAGGATGTTGTAAGTAATTAGGGATCAATTAATGAAGGCAGCTGGCTGATAAACATCATACTAAATGGGAATTCAATGTTGGTGACTGGGTCTACCTCAAACTCCAACCGTACCAACAACTTTCTATGTAGGTTAAGAAATCACTCAAATTCTCAATACGTTTTTTTCCTTACCAAATTCTTCAAAAAAATTGGGGCTATTACTTATAAACTTTTCCTCCCTACCTTAACTAAAATCCACCTACTATTCCACATGTCTCAATTAAAAGTCGTAGTTGGTGCAAAAGGGGTCATCTTATAGCAAGCTCGTATACCACCCTATAAAGATGGCTCATATGCAGAGCCTAAGAAGGTACTAGACAAGAGAACATTTAAAATTAAAGGGAAAGCTATTTTGCAATTTTCGAATAAATGGAAGGGATATCATCCAAACAATGCCATATGGGAGGAAGTATACTTTGTTACTCAATAATTTCCTCACCTATCACTTGCTGCTTAGACAAATTATGGACACCTTGAGGACACAGTTAAAGAGAAGGGAATTCTATCTTGTTATTCCATAAGACTCATATTAATCATTGTTTCTGCTATTTTTATTATTACTTTTGTCATTATATATCATATTGAATTGTAGAGAATGGATGTGAGTATTATTTAATACAATTTCCTTTTCTCTCATCTCCTTTCTCTCTCTTCTTTCTCTTCTCCTCTCTACTTTTCCTTATTCCCCTTTAGTTACATGGTAGGTTAGTGATTAACTAATATAGGTTAAAGTTATGAAAACTTATGTGCTGAGAGCTTGTAGCAACATTATTTAATACATTAATCGCATTAGTTTGACCAATATTCTAACAGCGTGTATATTAATCGACCAATGCACAACAGTGGTTGATCAATGCACAAAACTAGTCATTAGTAATGACTATTTCTTGTCTCTAACAACTAGTTTAACCCCCCAAAACCTATAAATACATATTATTCATAGTTTTAACCATATAAAAATATTAATGTATCATATATACCCACTTTAAGAGTTTTCTAAAGCATTTTGAGCATTCATTATTGCATTTTGAATTGAGTGAGTAATTAAAGTTATCAGACTGATCAAGTAAGGTCTTTTAAGTTGTAATTTTTTTATATATGGAGTTATTCTTCATCTTGGAGAAAAATTACAAGAACAACTACATTCCTTTTGAAAAAAAAATATTATGAAAGAAGGTTCTTCTTCACCTCATTGAAAGAAGCGACTTAATAAAAGTTTTAAGAAGTGTCTTAGAGTGTGCAGAATATTTGTCGAACCAATATAAATTAAATTATATTTTTCTTACTTATATACTTCAAATAATTGTTTGATTATGTTATTGATTTATATTAAACTATTTTTCATCATTGGTTTTTGTTTAATTGCATTTATTAGATGAGAAATAATTGTTTATATTTATCAACACTCAATTCTCACCCTTTGTTCGGTGTCATTAGGGACCAATAACTTATTTTGAGATCTTTTAATATCATAAATTAGCATTTAACTATCTTGTAATATCTTATGTGTTAATATACCACTCCTATAAAGCATATACCTGACATACCGAAGGATATTCGGGAACATGCTCTACAAAAATGGCCCGTTAAGATGGTTAAATCAATTCATTTTTTTTTTTACTATTTTGATCCATTGCACATAACATAAAACATTCCAATATTCATGTTGTTACATTTTTATTCACAAACATATACAGTCTCAAATGTCATTACATTTCCAAAATTCACATGTACAATATACAACAGTTGAAAGAAGCAATCCTTAAAAAAACATAACTAAGACACTGGCCCATATCTAAATGAAAAAGTTACTTCAACTAGACTAGCTTGGTCTCCTTTGAACCTGAAAATTAACGTTGCAATTTTGATGAGTTTATGAACTTAGTGAGTAAACCATCATTAATGTGATCACTCAAATAGACATAAACATCATTCAACATCAATCCTATATATCATATCGTTCAAAATTTAGTACCTGATCGCAGTATTCATCATATTTCAATAAGCCCGTCATGAATACAAACATTTCATATAATCATTTCAGGATAATTTAATCATTCATTTCATCTCATTCATATCATCCACTTATACAAAAACATAGCATATCATTATATCCACTCAACTCAGTCATTCATTGTAAATATTCACATAGTACATATAAAGTTATGGATGCAAATGCACATGAGACTCCACTTTCATTTTTATTTTTTTGTGAGCGAGCACCTATTTAACTACCCCGTACCTATTATGGATACCAAACTCATTTCATAACTGCCCCATATATGTTGCAAATATCGATCTCATTTCATAATTGCCCCGTACTTATTGTGGACATCGAGCTCATTAATCGTTAAGTTTGTGGCTCTATGTGCATATTTCTAAGCTTTAAGCTCTTTTCAGGTTGGTCACCCTGGTCATAACTCCTTTATCTAATCATGCATATTCTTATGATGGAATGCATCATTTCACATAATATGTTATCGATAACTTTCTTTTAATTGCACATAACATAAAACATTCCAATATTCATGTTGTTACATTTTTATTCACAAACATATACAGTCTCAAATGTCA
>JAOSBK010000004.1:16344961-16360690 GCA_027568895.1 Erythroxylum shatona
GAATTCCAAATTGAAGAAGTCTTTACTTTGGATAAGATTGAATAATGATGAAAAGAATGAAAAAGAAAAGAAAAAAAAATACCGGTTTCGGATTGGATTAGTCTTACGGTTTCCAACGCAACGCCACGCTTTTCTAAAATTTTTGTTCGCGGATGTCGGATATTAGTTTCGTTTTCGATTCCTTCGATTTCGCTATCGAGTTTAGGATCTGTTCCTTCGATTCCGCTTTCGCTCTTTGTTATTCTTCTTGCTTTTGATCCGTTCTTTTTGTTTTCCGTTTCGATTCGCTTTTGGATCTGTGATTGTGTTTCTGAATGATGACCTTCGATCCGATTAGCGCTTTTGGTTTGTTCGTTTGTTTTCCAATTTGTGCTCGTTTCGGAAAGCTTTTGATTCGTTTTCCGGTTGTGGTCCGATTCCGAGATCGGGTCCCAACATATCCCCTCATTTATTACTCCCCTAAGTGTTGGTTTAAGCATGCCTTAATATAAAGGCTAGTCCATTTTGTACTTTAAGTAAGGTGAATAAAGAGAGTACAGTAGCATATTATATGAAAAAAGTGTGTTAACATGAGGAAGAAAAAACAGAACTGTAGCTCTTGAAAAAAAGAGGAAAAATTTTGTAGAGTTTATTTGGAGCTCATCAAGCTTCCAACAAGTGGTATCAAAGAAAAATTTCATTTGTTCGTGAATTGGTGAAGCAATGGCCAACTTGATCCAGCCTCAAGTTCTAAAACTGGCAAAGACAAATTATAGGAATTGGAGCATCCAGATGAGAGTGATGCTTGGTTCTCATAATTTATGGAATATTATCGATGATGGATATATTGAGCCTATAGATGTAGCTGCCGAAGCGACCTTATCAGATGTCGAGAAAAAGATGTTGAAAGAAAATCGAAAGAAAGATAAGAAGGCGTTGTTCTTTATCTTTCAAGGTGTTGATGAACCCACATTTGAGAAAATTTTAGATGTAAAGACTTCAAAAGCATGAGAGATTCTGTAGAAATCTTTCCAAGGAGTCGAAAAAGCTAAAAAGGTACGTCTTCAATCACTCAGAGCTTAGTTCGAGATGCTAAAAATGCAAAGTTCATAAAATATTGATGATTATGTCACTCGTTTGAAAACAGTGGCTAATGAAATGAAAAGAAATGGTGAAACTCTAGACGATGTTCTTATAATGGAAAACCTTTTGCGTTCACTTACATGTAAATTTGATTATGTTGTCATTGCAATTAAAGAATTAAAAGATTTGTTAGAACTTTTGATTGATGAACTCGTTGGTTCTCTCCAAGCATATGAGCAAAGAATGAACCAGAATGATAATACCGGTGACTTGGAGAAAGTTTTGCAAAGCAAATTATCAGTCGGTGAAAATCAAGCAAGCAGTAGCCAAAGATAGGACAAAGGAAGTCAAGGTGGCTAAAGAGGTGACTACCAAATGGGACGTGGTGATGGAGCAACCGAGGTGGACATGGACGTGGCAGACAATTTTTTGAAAGAGAAAATACAAATGAAGGAAATTTGACATATGTTAGGGGAAGAGGTTATAGAGACAGAGGATGAGGCAAATTTCAACAAAGAAGAGATAAATCTCAAGTACAGTGTTATAACTGCAATAAATATAGTCATTTTAGTTACGAATGCAGATCAAATCCTAAGGTATAAGAAAGAAGTCATTTTGCAGCAGCAAAAGACAATAAAAATAATAATGTTATGCTTCTCTCTTTACTAGTCAATGAGCAAAGCAATAATAATGTTTGGTATCTGGACACTGGTGCCAACAACCATATGTGTGGTCAAAAAGAGTTGTCCATAAACACGAATGAGACAGTCCGTGGTGAAGTTACATTCGGTGATTCAACAAAGATTCTGATTAGAGGCAAAGGTAAAATTTCAATTACCTTGAACAATGGAGAAAAGACATATATTACTGATATCTATTATATGTCTACTTTGAAAAATAACATCATTAGCCTCGGTCAACTCTTAGAAAAGAAATATATTATATTATTGAAAAATGGATATGTCACCATCTGGAATCGGAAGGGAGAATTGATAGTAAGAATAAAGATGACGAAGAATCATCTTTTCTCACTTGACGTATAAAATGAGTTGATAAATTGCATGAAGTCAGTCATCAAAGATGAATCCTGGTTGTGGCATTTAAGGTTTGGCCATCTCAGTTTTACCGGACTAAAATTATTATCAAAATCAAAGATGGTGAACGGATTACCAGAAGTTGATCAACTAAAGCAGTTCTGTGAAGCCTGCATCAAAGGAAAGCAACACAGAAAACTATTTGAAACTGGAAAATCATGGAGAGCTAGAAGGCCGCCAGAGATTGTCCACACAGACATTTTTGGTCCATTTGGTGTGCCGTCAGCTGGAGGAAATAAGTACTATTTAACTTTTATTGATGATTTTAATAGAAAATGTTGGATGTATATTTTGAAAGAAAAATTAGAGGCTCTTGATAAGTTTAAAGAGTTCAAAGCGATGGTTGAAAAAACAAAGTGGACAGTATCTGAAGATACTCAGATCTGATAGAAGAGGCAAGTACACCTCAAAATTGTTCGAGAATTTTTGTAAGAAGCATGGAGTCATTCATCAGCTGACAGCAAGATATACATCATAACAAAATGGTGTAGCTGAAAGAAAGAATTATACAATTCTTGATATGGCAAGGAGCATGTTGAAAGAAAAACATTTACCAAAGAATTTGTAGACTGAAGTCGTTGTATGTATAGTCTATTTGATAAATCGTTGTCCAATAAAAAACGTCAAATTTATAACACCTAATGAAGTGTGGAGTGGAAGCAAATCAGGTGTTGGACATCTCAGGATTTTTGGGTGCATTGCATATGTCCATATTCCTGACAAAAAAACAAAGAAATTGGATGATAAAGGGGAGAAATACATTTTCATTGGCTACGACAACAGAAGTAAAGCATATAAATTGTACAACCCCTTATCCAAAAAGGTGATCATCTCAAGAGATGTTGAGTTCGATGAAGCAGACTACTAGAGATGGAGCAAAGAAGAAAAGAACATTCAAGGAATGTTTTTGATGATAAAGATGACGATGACTTAGATTTACAAGAACAATAAGATAATCATTCTCCTCCACAAAGTTCACTAACAACACCTGCATCGACATCATCAATGCCAAGTAGTAGCAGCAGTAACAATTCAGGGAGTGCACTAATTAAACAAGAAATCTCAGTGATCTCTATGATACTACTGAACAAATAGAATCATTTGACTATTCATTGTTTTGTCTAATGTCTGCATGTGATCCTGTGACATATGAAGAAGTCGCTAAAGACAAAAAGTGGGAAAAAGCAATGAATGAAGAAATTGATGCCATCCAAAGAAATGATACATAGGAATTGACCAATCTTCCAAAAGGACATAAACTAATTGGAGTCAAGTGGGTATATAAGACAAAAACCAATCAATAAGGAAAGGTGGAAAAATATAAGGCAAGGTTAGTCGCGAAAGGTTATATACAGAAATATGGAATTGATTATGAAGAAGTATTTGCTTTAGTTGCAAGAATTGATACAATCAGACCTCTCATAGCATTTGCAGCATAAAACAAATGGAAGATTTACCAGATGTATGTAAAGTCCGCTTTTCTAAATGGCTACTTACAAGAAAAAGTTTATATTGAACAATCACCTGGATATGTCAAAAAATGTCAAGAGGACAACGTTTACCAACTGAAGAAAGCTCTTTATGGATTGAAGTAAGCTCTGAGGGCTTGGAATACAAGAATAGATGAGTACTTTCAAAAGAACGGATTTATGAAAAGCCCATATGAGCATGCATTGCACACAAAGAAAAACAAACAAGGAGATATCATGATGGTGTGTTTATATGTGGACGACATTATTTTCACAGGAAATAATCCAGGTATGTATGATGATTTCAAGAAAGCCATGACCAAAGACTTTGAGTTGACTGATATTGGTGAAATGTCCTACTTCCTTGGAGTCAAAGTGAAATAAACAGGAGAAGGAATTTTCATTTCTCAAGTGAAGTATGAAGATGAAGTCTTAAAGAGGTTCAAAATGAAAAATTGCAATCTAATAGCCACACCTGTCGAAGCAAACATAAAGTTAAGAAGTGATTTAGATAAAAAAAATCTATAAATCCAACATTATTCAAGAGTTTGGTTGGAAGTTTGAGGTATCTAACCTACGCAAGACCAGATATTATGTTTGCAATTGGGCTAGTTAGCAGATATATGGAGAAGCCCAAACAATATCACTTTGACGCAGCAAAAAGAATTTTGAGATGTATTAAAGGTATAATTGACCAAAGTTTATTCTATATACATTCTCAAATTTTGAAATTAATTGGTTATTCAGATAGTGATTTTGGTGGAGCTGTGGATGATAGAAAAAGTACTTCTAGTTATGCCTTTCATATTGGGTCAGCAGTAATTTCATGGTCATCAAAAAAGCAACAAGTGGTTGCCCTTTTAACATATGAGGCTGAGTATTTAACTGCAACAATAAGTTCATGTTAAGCAATGTGGTTGAGATATATTTTAAGTGAGTTGGATCATGCACAAGAAGGCTCGATAATAATATATATTGACATTAAGTCTACTATATCACTTGGAAAAAATCTAGTGGCACATAGTCAAAGCAAACAAATAAAATGTCATTTTATTCAGGAATAGGTGAAAAACAAAATTGTGGAATTGGTGTTCTGCAGAACAGAACATCAACTAGAAAATATTTTTATAAAACCATTAAATAATGAAATACTTCACAGATTACAAGAAAAACTTGATATGCGAAGTCGAGTTTGAGGGGAAGTGTTAGAAAGCAAACTCTCCTTTCTTTTGGACATTTGGAAATCAACATGTGTGGCCCCAAACGATTGCTTAATAACTAAGAGTTGTAGGAGTAGCAAAGTGTTATTTGTCAACTTTTATGTTTAAAACACATGTCCCTTCATTTATTACTCCCCCTCCCCCCCCTTCCAACCCTCCCAAATGTCAGTTTAAGCATGCCATTATATAAAGGTTAGTCCATTTTGTACTTTAAGTAAGGCAAATAAAGAGAGTGCAGTAACATATTACTTGAAAAAGTGTGTGCAATGTGAGGAAGAAAAAATAAAGCTACAACTCTTGCAAAAAGAGGAAAAATTTTGTAAAGTTTATTTGGAGCTCATCAAGCTTCCAACAGTAGCATATACTGTTCGTTGCCTCCCAATGCATCAGCGATTGTTAATGGAGTAGCATTATGTGGAATTCTTTCCGAGCAGGTCTTCTTTGGGCTAGCTTGGTGACAAGATGGAAAGAAAAGAAGGTATGCATTAACTCTTATCCTTGCATTCATATATTCGGTTTGCTTTGGTCATGATGCCATGCTGTTATGGCTACTCTTTGCTTTTGGCTTGGTTTTGGGATTGGAGGTGATTGCCCATATTTTGCCACCATTTTCTGAATATTTTAACAAGTAGAGTCGAGGTGTTTTTATAGTACCAGTATTTGCCATACAAGGGTTTGGTATCTTAACGGGTGGTATATTTGCTATAATTTTGTCTGCTGCATTTAAGGCTTGGTTCAAGGCTGCAACTGACGAGGTTCATCCAATTTTGCTTCAATGGTCCCATTAGTAGATTACATCTACCAGCTACACCCACCTACTACTAGCGTTTGAAGATGCTAGAAACTACTCGTTACACAGCAACCCTTGTTGCAAAAAATCCAAAGATAGCAGCATCAAACATGACCAAAGTATTGTAGGTTGATATTGAGGAAGAGCCCAGAGAGGTTGAACAAATGGATAAGAAAGCTCGCAATTCTTTCGGTTTATTCTAGCAAGAGTTTGTTCCCCATCATAGGCATCATTTACTTGGAAGTATAAGCACATGATTCTTGCTTGACATTGCACTCTATAGCCAAATTTTGATCCAAAAGGATACCTTCAGCGCAATGGGGTGGATTCCAGTAAAGACGATGAGTACCATGGCGGCTATTTATAGGATTGCAAGAGCGCGAACTTTAATTGCTCTCTATGCATACAGTAATTTGGGGAAAAAACTAATTTTATCAAGAGGTAAAATAAATAAGAAAATAAAGCACAAAAATTTAGTGAAGGATACCCTTTAATTTGGGCTATGTCTATGGGCTAAATTTCAAACAAATCTTCCACTAATAAAAATAGTAGCTATAGAGAGTAAAAAAATAATGCAACAAAATAGTAACATTCACACACAAGATGTTTCTCAAATTTACTACTCCTATAATAATATCCTTACTATTTTGTCACACGTCTTTTTAAGAAAATGATTCTTAAAAATACCCCAAAATATCACTCTCGCACAATTTTGGAACACACAAAAGGGCTCCTCAGGACACTTCTCTCATATGCATGTGTCTCTTAAGAAAGGAGGGAGGGAGGGCCTTTATATAGATCTCCATCGCCATATTGCAAGTTATGGCTATCTACACAACTTGCACGCAAGTTGTGCCTTTTCTTCCTCTATATAAAGGTGTACCCATGAGTCAGTACCGCCTATCAATTCGGGCTTTACTATTATTCCTACAGATGATCGACAGAACTCAAACTTTCCCTTAGGTAAAACTTTTGTCATCATATTTGATTCATTCTCATTTGTATGAATCTTCTTAACCTGCAATAACTTCTTCTTTAACACCTCTCTGATCTAGTGATATCTCACATCAATATGCTTTAATATTAAATGGAAGGAGGAATTCTTCCCAAGGTAAATAGCACTCTAACTATTACAAAATAGTTCTCAAGTTCTTCTAAGAACTTCTTCATCCATAGGAGCTCTTTGCATGCTTCAGTTGTAGCAATAAATTCTAATTCAGTGGTGGATAAAGCAACACATTTCTACAATTTCGATTGTCATGACACAACTCCCCCTGCAAAAATAATTAGGTGACCTGAAATAGACTTTCTTGAGTTAACATCATTGGTCACGTCTGCATCTATGTAACCAACTAACACAGACTTGGTGGTTTCAAAACATCAACGTATTTTGGACATACCACGTAGATATTTTAGAATCCATTTCACAACATTACAATGTTCCTTATCGGGATTTGAAAGGAACCTGCTCACTACTCCAACTCCGTGAGCAATATCTGGCCATGTACATACCCTAGTGTACATCAAACTTCCAATTGCAGAAGGATAGGGGATTTTTATCATCTCTTCCTTCTTTTCATCTATTGAAGGACATTGCTTGGTACTCAGCTTAAAGTGATTAACAAGAGGATAACTAACCACTTTAGCTTTATCTGTGTTAAACCTTTAAAGTACTTTCTTAATATACTTCTATTGTGATAACCATTATTTCTTAGCGCCCTTGTTTTTAATAATAGTCATGTCAAGGATCTGTTTGTTGGACCTAAGTCTTTCATGGGAAAAGACCTCCTTAACGGCTTCTTCAAACTATTAATTATGTTAATATTTTGGCCAATAATCAACATAGAGCTAAAGGATAATGAAATCATCATCAGAATTTTTTTTACAAAAACGCAGTTATCTGAAATAGTCGTCTTATAGCCTTTCTCCCCATAATTGTCTCAAACTTTTTATACTACTGTCTTGGTGCCTATTTTAAACCATAAAGGCTTTTCATTAATCTACACATATAGTCCTTTTTACCCTTTTCCTTGAAATCCTCTGGCTGCTCCATATATATCTCTTCTTTTAAATCACCATGAACAAAGACTATCTTGACATCAAATTGCTCGATTTCCAATTCTAGACTTGCTGTTAAAGCAAGCATTGTACGAATGGATGTCATCTTCACAATTGGTGAAAATATCTCGACAAAATCAATACCTTTTCTTTGGTTAAATCCTTTAGTAACCAATCTAGCTTTGAATCTTGGATGAGGATTGTGTTTTTTATGCTTAATCTTAAACACCCACTTATTTTTCAAAATTTTCTTGCCTTTTGGCAACTTCATAAGCTCAAATGTTTTATTCTCATACAAGGACTTCATCTCATCTTACGTGAATTCAACCCATTTTATCTTATGTTCATCTATCATAGCCTCTTGAAAATTCTCAGGTTCTCCCCCATTAATAATTAACACGTACTGATCATTGGATTATCTAGTAAAGGCTTGTCTTTCTCGCGTGGATCCCTTTATTGTAATCTAAGCAATCTCTGATGCTGGTGGTTGATTTTGAACATCATCTTCATCAGAATCTTCATCTGATTGATATTGAATGGAAGCATCATCATCATCAGTTACGTTTGGCTGGCAATTTCAACTTCATCTCCAAATTATCTTGGCATCATTTTTGGAGGAATTAACTCTGAGTCCATCGGGTCACTATCAGTTCTTGGAACATCCATTTTCACTTTTCCAACATCCATTTTTGGACTGGATCATAAAATCGATATCCAAATTAATCTTCTCTATAACCAATAAATATACACTGGCAAGTCTTGACATCAAAATTGGATCTCTCATCCTTAGGGATATAGACATAAGCTTTGCAACCAAATATCCTTAAATGATTATAGGAAACATCCTTTCCTGACCATACTTTCTCTGGAACATTAACCTGTAAAGGAACGCAGGGTGAACGATTTAATACATGCACTGTTGTAAATAAAGCCTCACCCTATAATGTCTTAGGCAACTTTGCATGTGAGAGTAGGCATCTTGTTGATGTTGGGCAACCTTTTTAATTTATAGCCCTCAAATATTATAAGTGCACTGGTCGTGAAATATAGTATGTGAAGGGTCAATCCCACAAGGAGGTATGAGCTAATCTAATCCTATGTTATTTAAGGCTAAGAAAATTACTAAAATGACAATAAAACAGGACAGAAAAGTAAACACAGATGATTGTCAAGATATTAATTTGAAAATTTAACTCGACAAAATCAAATTAGTGAAGTTACAATAATCAATCACAACAACCAATCAAAATAACACAAAAATAACTAGATTAACATTAACTCACGGTTAAATCTTCAAAGAAAGTTAAAAAATCTTAATCAAACCAAAATCTATAAACATATTTTTATTCATCTTAACATTTAAGAAAATGAAAACAAAGATGAAAGAAATACACATGGAATGGGGATCAGGATGCCTCAAGAAAGCAGTAGCCACAAAGATCCGCTTCTTTCTCCTCTCTTCCTCTTTCTCTCTCTTCTTCTTCTCTCCTCTTAAATGTTTCCCAAAATGGCAGATTGGAGGCTATCCTCTAGGGATCCATCTCTTTCCTATTTATAATATTTAGAGATGTCAAAAAGGGCTGACCATGGTAGGCCCAACCAGACCACGAGCCGGCTCAGCCTGCCTTGTGCCCCAATCGTTACTTTCAAAATGTCAAAAAGGGCCTGACCGTTACTTCCAAAACACAAATATTTAACTAAATAACAAAATCCTAACCTAAACATACACTAAACATTCAATATAACCACTGAACACATACTGAACTACACACTAAAACATTATGCGATCTACTACTATCAATATCTCCACACTTAAACTTTTGCTTGTCCCCAAGCAAAATAAATAAAACAAAAAAAATTTCAAAAGACAACACACACACACAAATACAATGATGAGACAATGGGGTTGAACTTTCATGAAATAAATTTAACTACAAACACAATCCTTCATATTGTTCTAACTTATTAACTTGTGAAATCCACGTCTAAGTACTTAGGACTAAATATACATACTAACCAAGACCTTAATGCCAAGTTTATTCACCTCTATCACTTGCAAACACATATTGATAATTATTTAGTCAATATAAAATATACTATCCCTAAGTAGGTTTCATGAAAATTCAAGTTGTTCACAAAGATTGGTAGGTTTTATTTGATATAACACTATTTTTGTTAATTTTCATTGACATGAACTTAGCCTTTTTATGTGAAGGCAAACATTTGTAATGAATGTCGATTTGGTTACTGAACTAGTTTATGTTTTTATTAAGCGGTTTTGTTGGAATGTCATTATAGCCTTTTAACGTGAAGGCAAACATTTGTAATGAATGTCTGCTAGTTACTCAACTACATCATATTCTCAACTAGCTACTAGCTCTATTCAAAACTCAGAGGCCAACGGAATAGTTATTTGTTTAAGATTTACATTTTTCATATTTTATTATTTCCTACCTCATTGCTTTAGCTAGTAATTCTCATGAAGAGATACTAACGATGCTACTTATTTGATTAGTCTAAAAGTATAAATGAATGTGACAAATACCTAGTATGAATAAACTAACATCATATCCCAATTAACATGCATATTTACTAAAGTAACTTAGATCACTAATTTCACGAGTTAACAAATCTTAGTAACCTAAAGACTATGTTCAAAGCTAAATTGATCCCGTTAAATCCTAGCCATTAACACATTGACGTAATTCACATCATGTATCTAGACAAACTAACATACAATATGCAAAATTCATATTCAAAATTAAAAAACATACATACACACAACCCTCCCAACACTTGGACAAGACATTATTCTCAATGTGAGAAGAGCAAATAAACAACATATAAGGTGGGAATACACATAAAATAAACAACACATAAAGACATAATTTAAAAGAGAAAGGGTTAGAACACAAAACTGTCATGGTGACTGAGCTGGTGATGATGTTGATGTCTAAAGCCAAATGCGTTTGACGCCTGAGATTATTGCCCTATCTTATAGTTTCTTTTAAAAGAGGAAGAGAATTAGTAATCCTGAACTATTCCAAATCATGAAAACTTATATGTCAGAATTTAAAGCAAGTCTAACTACGCACAATTGAAATCTAACTACCAAACATGATAAGTTATGGCCATTAGCTTAACCTTGCATCCACTAAAACTTAACCAAGATCAATTATGAGTGGCTTGCTTCTACCCATGTTTGCCAATATCAATTTTGTAGCCTGTAAATAAGCTACAATTACAAGATGATCAGAAGGACAATATTGAAGAAGTTGAGAAAACCAATTAAATTCAGTAATGTCCTTTTCACTAACACACTATCCATAAAATAGGGAATAACAAAACTCCCTGAATCTTGTAATGAATCTAACAATTTGTTTTGTGAGAGAGTAATTTGTTCCTACTCTTCCTCAATCACCCTCATCTCTTCTTTAACACTTACTTCATGAACATAGATTTTCTTATTTGCTTTAAGCTCTATGTCCATTGTCATATGCTCTTCTTCTTCTTGCTTTTTTAAAGATTCGACCACATCAATTCTCTTAAATGAGGGTGGAGGGGGAATGTATGGAGGAACCTCATTTTTTATATCTTTTTTATGCTTCTATTGGTCTTCTACAAGGTAGGTTTTAGTTGGTCTATCCATTGATTCTCCTAATTCTTTCCCACTCTTAAGTGTGATTGTCTTAAATGCTTTTTTTTAACTTACTTTTATGTTGCGCAAAAAGTTTTCCACACTTCTCTTACAAAACTCCCTAGAAAGATGGCCCATTTGAACCTCTAGGTTGTGAATAGAAGAGGCATGATATTCCATTAATTATTTATACTTCTCTTCTAGACTCTTCTGGGCCTCTTCCATATTCATGAGCTTATCCATGATCTTGTCCAATTTAGAATCCCATGAATTAGACTCATCTTGTTAAAATTCGAATAGGCCTTGATGTCCTAAGTGAGTCTTTACATTGTTAGACCAATAGAAATCTTGGTGGTTCTGCTACCCCGGATTGTACGTGTTCTAATAAGAATGATGACTTCCCTAAACAAATTGTTCCTCATTAAAGTCCGCAAGGGTCTTTTGTTTCCTATAATGTATTTTCTCCATCATTTAACCTTCTAGACTTCTTATAGTTTCTTAGTGATGTCCAAATTGATGAGTTTTCTACTCTACACCTAAACTTTTTTTTAATTTTAATTTATTTATCCTTGGACTAAAAGAATTAGACTAATCCTAAGTCTCCCCGACAATGACGCCAAAAACTTGTTGATGTTGGGTAAGCTTTACAATTTATAGCCCTCAAATACCATAAGTGCAGGGGTTATGAAATTTAATATGTGAAGAGTCAATCCCACGAGGAGGGGTGAACTAATCTAATGCTACATTATCTAAGGCTAAGAAAATTACTAAAATGAAAATAAAACATGACATGAAAGTAAACACGGATAATTGTCAAGCTATTAATTTGTAAATTAACTCAACAAAGTCAAATATTGAGCAACAACAATTTAACAATGGGAAATCACACAACAATTTACCAAATTATGAGGGAGGGATTTACGCTATCATCAACGCTAACCTAATCACTTTTGTGTTATTAGGATGTTGGTTCTAAACTATCATAGTGTGGATTACTCTCTCTCGAGTTATAATCACTAAGCCCTAATTAATAAATCGTAATCAAGTCGAGTCACCAAAATTGTTATCTCTCGATTAACTATCGGTCCACAACCTAACCAGTTCTTAAACTCTTTAATAAACTACTTGGTCTCATATGAGATCTCTCTCCATACAATAACCGATAAGATTGATTACGTGGTCTATTGGATCTCCTAACTCTCACTAACCTGACCCAATCATTTTGCATTTGACTCACCCTCTCAGTTTGTTATTGAAGCATGAAGATACAACAATCAATCACAACACCTAATCAAAGTAACACGAAAATAACTAGATTAACATTAACTTAAGGTAAAATCTCGAAAGAAAGTTATAGCATCTTAATCAAACCCAAATCCATAAACACACTTATATTCATCTTAACATTCATAAAAATGAAAACAAAGATGAAAGAAATACACGTCGAATGGGGATTGGGATGCCACAGGAAAGCATCAACTACAAAGACTTGCTTCTTTCGCCTCTCTTCCTCTTTCTCGTTCTTCCTCTTCTCTTCTCTTGGAGTGTTTCCCAAAATGGTATATTGGAGGCTCTCCTTTAGGGTTCCATCTCTTTCCTATTTACAGTATTTTTATTTTGAGCAACCCTAGGGCATTTTCTGGGTCTAAAAGTCCTGAAAAACCCCTTGAAAATTTAAATCCAGAAAGCCGTCTATGTCTATCTGCACACAAGCCACAATTGTGGCCCCCTATTTGACTTTATGTCATGATCGCGGCCCTCTTTTTAGCTTTCTGTCATAATCGTGACCCTCTGTCAAGCCTCGTCCGAATCTCCTCCGTTCTTCGATATTTTCCCTGAAATACCAGCAAATACATCAAGGCACCTAAAACACATAAAGTTGAAGCTCAATTGTGTGCTTTAACTAGCAAAACAATCAAAACATAAATATATAACTAAATAACAAAATCATAACCTAAACATACACTAAACATTCAATATAACCACTAAACATATACTAAACTACCCATTAAAAAATTATGCAATCTACCACTACCATATCTAAGTCTCTCCATTAAGGTCCTGTTCATCCTCTTAGCTAAACCATTCAACTGCAGTGTCTTAGAGGAGTAGTCTGATGTTGAATACCATATTCTTTGCAATAAATGTCAAACAGTCCAGTTTATTCTTCACCATTGTCTGTTCGAATGCATTTCAACTTCTTCCTAGTTTGTCTTTCAACTAATGCATGGAATTGTTTGAAAACATCTAGTACTTGACCTTTAGCCTTCAAGGTGTATACCTATGTCTTCCTAGAATGGTCATCAATAAAAGTCACAAAGTATTGAGCACCACTAAATGACTTTGGCATTAGCCCACATAGATCTGAGTGTTCCAAATCTAATGCATTCTTCATTCTAGAAGGATGGGAACTTTTGAAATTAACTCTATTTTGCTTTCCTGATAGACAACCTACATACTTCTTTAAATGCACTTGGTCAATTCTAAATAATGCATTTCATCTCCTTCTCACTCATATGACTGAGTCTCTTATACCACAATCTAATTTCACCATCTTTCTCCACTGGATTCACAACATAATTAGAGAACTTTGCCTAATCACATACAACTTTGAGCACTTCTTATCTTTAGCAATTACCAAAGAGCCTTTAGTAAGATTCTATTTGCCATTTTTGAAAGTGTTACAAAAACCTTCATCATCAAGTATGCCAACAAAGGTCAAATTTAGGCAAAGATCAAGAACATGTTTCTAAGTAAAGATCAGTCTCATGTCCTAAGTAAATATCAATCTCATGTCATTGTTTGTCTCTAAATATCACCATTTCTAGTGATTCTAGCCAAACTGCTATTTTCCATTTTAACGACACCAAAATCTCCTTGTGTATATAATGAGAATATTTCTTTATGTAATGTGGCATGAATAGTGAAACCACTATCACCTATTTAGTTGAACTAGCAGGATGCACTATTCACATCATTATCATATGAAATGATGTGAAAGTCATCAATGGTGGTAGCCGTCGATGTGTGTTCATCATCACTGCTATCATCTTTCTTGACTTCTTTTCCTTTGTTCTTTTCTTCTTTAAACTTTGGTCAGAACCTTTTAATATGACCCTTTTTTCTTGCAATGATGTCACTCAATGTTTTCATATTTATTTGATCTTCCTCTGCTCTTCTCTCTGGAATTTAGACGTCTAGATTTGCTCCCCTGTAACTTATGACCAGAACTTTTGACTGTGTTGAAGATACCAAAGTCTGTGATCCCTGTCTCATCTCTTCATTCACAATTCCACTTTTTACAGATTCCATGTTAACAACATCATCATCTACAAAATTGGTGACTGAAATCTTCAAAGTCTCCCAAGACTCTGGTAGGGAGGTAAGTAAGAAAAGGGAAAGCAATTCATCATCAAACTTTATGTCCATTCCTAAGAATTGAAAGATTCTTTGAAATTCATTCAAGTGATCAACCATAGAGATACCTTCTCGATATTTTATCTACACTAATTTTGTTAGATAAAATAATTTACTATTATTGGTTTTTTAGGCATACAACTCCTCGAGCTTCTTCCACAACATCCATGTATGAGTCTCATTGCAAATATGGTTATACATATTATCTTCAACAAATTTGAGAATAAAACTACATACCTGCTCATGCCCAAACCCCACACTCCTCATCCAATTTATTTTCGGGTTTTATTGTGTTAAGCACCAGTAAATGCAATTTTGTGATGAATAGAAGATCTTTCTTCTTGTTATTCTATATGTGGTAACTGGAGCCATTTAGGCTAATCATCTTACTTATTTTTGCATCCATCTTCAATGAGAAATCCTTTGACATAGAACTGAGCCTAGCTTTGATACCACTTGTTGGGCAAAATAAACAAATTATATCCCACAAGTAAAATAAGCAAGGAAAAAACACACATAAATTTTACTTGGTTCACTCTTTAATTTGGGCTATGTCCACAGGCCAAACTCTGAATAAATCTTTCATTGATGAAAATAGTATGTATAAAAAGTGAAAAATGATACAACAAAATAGTGGCACTCACGCAGAAGGTGTTTCCCAAATTTACTATTCGTAAGATAATATTGTTGGGTCCCGATTCCTCCTTAGTATTTAAGCATGTTTAAATTATTTTTGAGGTTTAGTTTGTCAAAATTCCTTTTAGTAATTAATTTGAGGTTTTTAGTGCTTAGTTAATAGTTATTAAATGAAGGGATTTAGTTAAATTAGAGTTTTGATAAATTGTTAGAATTTAAAAAAGAATAAGATGGCTTGGGGGTATTTTAGGAAGTTTGCATATGTTTTCAAGGCTAAAGGCTTATAAGGAGGGGCTTTTTAGTCCTTTTTATATCAATTAAAAGAAGAATGAAAGGGAAGATCCCT
>JAOSBK010000004.1:16369313-16384573 GCA_027568895.1 Erythroxylum shatona
CGCAGTACTGTTTTTCAACAGAGCACTTAGGAGTACTGTTTATAAACATGTACCAAAAAAATTGGTTCTGTAACTTTGATTATTGTGTGTAAGAGAATATACAAGAAAAGTATTCCGACCCAGTACTGTTTTTCACTTACCCCTAGCAGTTCCTTGGTTCAAAGCATTTCCAAGTGAAAGAATAGTCTGCATAATTCTCTGCAATTTGGCAAAATTCCTGATCTGATGAGAAGAGAAAACTTAAAAATAAAATTTTATATCATTGCCAAAACAAAAGAAAGAAAAGAAATACACACACACAGACTCTCAAGCACAGATATACGACTTGCCTCTTCAGCAGTGGAGTTCACAACATTCAGGCTATTTCTAAGGTCAGAAACCTAAAAAGAAAACTCAAGGGTTTAAATATTTAATTTCCACAAAACTCTAGCAAAGGCAAATCAGGATGCATGTTCTAACCTGAGAATGAAACTGCATCTTAAATGCAAAAACTCTGAGCTTCGATTCTACTGGTGGAACTACCTTAGTATTTTAAAGTAATTATATGATCCATAAATCACAGGAATTATAAGTGACTGGATGCAAAAGAGTTGTTGAGCTAGTTTCTCAACCACAACCTCCTTCTTCTTTTCATCTATTTTAAATATCACATAGCGGTGCACCTTCTTTCTCTTCAGTTCCAGAAACGTGTCTTTGGTGGGATCAGGCACACGCAGGCCGGGTGAAGCATTTGGCTGATTTTATTCATTCGAATCACCAACAGGCGGTATGGCACATTTGAAGCATCAAATCATCAATAAAATCCAATAATTTTCAAGTAATGTCACACGCAAGTTTACAACTGTACATACTCCTATCATACCTCTTTTATAATTTAAACGCCACATAAATGAGGAACTTTATCTTGTATTTAACTCAACTCAATAAAAAGTGATGAGGACACCATAACCATACTAATCCTCCACCTCAGAAGGATTAATGTTAGCTAACCCCAAAATACTACCTTTCTCCATGAACAGCCATAAAGGAAGAAGCTTTACTTATTTATGTTTGGCCCAGATGATGTAAAAAGTAACGAGAAAAATAAAATCCAAAACAACATCAAGCCACAAGTTTACAATCAAAGAAAAGTAAAAATGATAGAAAACAAAAGCATGAAGAGATTTGTACCCGACTAAGTCCCCTGAAAGCCATGGGAGATAAGAAAAGAAATGGAGGTCAGGTGACTTGAGGAAGAGCAGGCAGGGCAGGAAGCTTCGGTTTAAGAAATCTGATATTCAAATGATTTGGGTGAACAGGAAAAGGAGGTGTGCATGAAACGCACTAATGCCAAAGTGAAGCCATAAAAAAAAAAAGGAAAAAAGAAAAAGACTGGGCGTTGCATTAACGCAACCAGTCCTTTTGCTTGCAGTCGGCTCATCCGAATGGACATGGACCACGACCACTACCATATTTGTCTATCAGAAACTATCATCCAACGCTACCGGTTCACGTAAGTGTGCCTATCTAATTTTTTTGGTTAATTTTATTAAATAAACAGATGATCATAAAATAGAATAGATACAAAATAATGAGTAAGTGGTCTTTTCTACGTTTCTGTTGCCTTTTATAAAAACAAAGTCAAAGAATTATATTAATTAACCCCAAGGCGCACGGGTTGATAGGAACTTTTTTTGATTTAAACGAGGTTGTTAGTTTAAACCCCTTAATATATATAGCTATTTAAAATTTGGTATCAGAGTTTTACCTCCTGTAAGAGATCTACCTAATTTTAACATGGATTAATCTAAATATGGATACCTTAAAGGTGTTTTCCTATAGTTAAGATCCTTTTAAAATATCTCATAAGTAATAAAAATATATATTAATTAAAAATTATAACAATTAAAGAGTTACAGGCCAACTATTTCATAACAACGAGACGCACAGGCCTTTAAAATCAACGAGACAACGGTGGTGTTTAGAAACAAGCTTCTACATTTTGCTTTTGCCGCCTTGCTGTCGGTCATTTTGTTATCAGTTCGCCGCGTAGGCGTAGTGTACACACTATGTGATGTATCTCTGTTTTTCTGATTTAAATATTTAATTAAATTTGTAGCTCTTTAGTTTAGTTTAGAATAGAGGCCCATTTCCATTTGGCCCATCATTCCTCCGTCCCATTAAAAGATTTATTATTCATTTGTCTTTGCTGGTTTTTGTTTTAGGGGTTTTAGGGTTCTTCATAATTGGTGATCCTGTCCAAACTTTCCCGTCGTACATAAAAACATGGATCCTGAAGGTAATCCTTGTTGGGATCTGGGATTTATACCCTTTTAAATTCTTCTAGATTCGATATTTCAGAACTTAGGGTTTTCTCTTTTATGTTTGTTTATGACAGGGCAAAGAGGCTCTTCGAATCCCGCTGCAATTCTGGCTTCTCTTCTGAGTAAGAGATCCAAACTTCATGAAGAGCTCCGAAGCATCGAAAGACAGGTTAATAGTATTGTGATTTTTTTTCTAATTCATGGAGCTTGATTCGGTTTTTTCTTTTTTTTCCCCTCTTTGAGTATAGTGATTGCTTTTCAGGTTTGATGGTCAGTGTGTACTGGAGTTGATTAAAGTGTCGATTTTGACTCAATTAAGTAAAATTTTTGGACTAAATTGTATCTTGGATGTACTTTGATACATGATTTGTCGTTGCTAGATGTAGTCCGACGTCCAACTAGGTATTGCACTGCTCTGTTCTAGGAGATTTAGGGTAGCTAAAGGTAGTGCCTTTTTTCTTTTGTTTCTCCATTTGCTCGCGTCCTGTTTCTTTGGGGGCATGATTATTTGCTCGAAGGGAAGAGGCTATTTATCATGAACTTCTTATTAATTTATGCATTATTATTGAGTGAATGTCAAGAGTATATGCTACTTTGCTGTCCTGGGTTGGGAGAATATGGGTTTGTTATTTCGCCTTTATAAAAGCAGAATGATTCAGTTGTTCAAAAAGCCTATTCCTTAATCGGAGGACTGCTGGAATGTATAATTCAAGTTACTATTTTATATTTGTTTTGAGTACTGTAATTAGGCAATTTAATCCAGAAAAGCCTAGAAATTTATATTTTCTTAATGGGAGCAATGTAACTGCTGTAATTACAGGTTTATGATATGGAGACAAACTACTTGCAAGATCCGAGCCAGTGTGGCAATGTATTGAAAGGTTTTGAAGGATTCCTATCTTCATCTAAGAACACTGCACTGTATGGAGTGGCTATTACACGCTTCTATTTTTTTTGCCTCCTTCCTCAATTATAGCTCTGTTTTATTTCAAGTTCTTTTGACATGGACTTCTATTCGTTTTTTCTTTTTTGTTGAAAGTAAATTCAAGCAAGATTCTCCAACTTTTAGCTGTAAACCTATAAGAAATGCAAAATGAAAACAAGTGAAATTTTAATTTGATGATTCAAAATGTTAAATTATATTACAATTTTTAGAATGATAATTACAGCCCTTGTTATTCGGTTTTTACTATCTATCATCTGTGTTTAGATAAGGACGTAATGCTTTTAATTGCCTGTTGTACATGCATATTTTGTGTAGCGAGGTAATTTGCAAACATGGTCTTCAGCTTGAAAGTCTTAACACAAATATTAAGAATACTTGCTTATGGAAAATACAGTTGCTACTTCTATTAGGAAAAAAGTAAAAGTTACTTTACAAAAAATGATGCTTATTCATTGTAATTTCCATATCAAGATCGGAAGCTTGATTTTTGTGCTACTGATAGCTAAAGTTCAGCTGAATCTGTAGAGACTAGGTTCCTGATCTCACTGATTGAATATTTGGTTGGCAATGAGGATTTATCCCCGTGTTTTCTAGTAGTTATCCTTTCTGCCAATTAATTCAGCTTTCAAAAGCTAAAACAATCTAGATTCGGTTTGGTTTCTAAAAATGCACGTGTTTCTTGTGCAATAAATAAATAAAACTTATTCCTGAAAAGCTGTCAAATGCAATTTAGGGTTTAGGATTTTACTTAATATTTACTAGTATCAGTTGTTGAGTAGCACACAAATGACATGATATTTGTTGAATTATGTAGGTGCATAAGGATATGCATATATCCGTTTGAGTTCAAGTGGAATCTTCACTTTACCTGAGCTCTAAAAATTTGTTCCTGCAGCTTGAAGCGATCGAGGAAGTTTCAGCTGGAAGACAGACTGTTCTCGTTATCTTCAGTCACCTCACCAGCAGTATGTACTCTGTTCTTCAAATATCAGTAGTAAGGCTTCCAGCATCCAGTTTATTTTATCATTATATCTTCCTTCCATATTTTGCCCATCTTGGTCAAAGGAATGTCATGTGCTTTTGACTTCAATTTTACTGCACTTGATTGGTTGTAAGGTGTATAACTTTGCAACAGAGTTACTAGCAAGTGCATCTGTCTATATGCACCTTGTTTTCACTTGCTAAATTTCTCTTACCTCACTATGTGGCCCTTACATGACATGCATTACAGTTCCCTTTAACTATCTTTTCTTTACAGGCCGAAGAGCAAGTCGTTGGACGAGATGGTGAGTCCAGATAAATTAATGACAAGACAACTTTCCTTCCAGTAGGTTCTAATTCTTTTTGTTCTCAATGTCTGTTGTAGATGGCAGACCGGACTTTGGTTCTGGACGGTCTAAGGGAGCTATATATGCAAATGGGCAGTAAGTAATCCAATTTTTATCAGTCTCATTGTTACTATTTGTTCCTGTCCTAGCTGAATTCTTGAAAACAGTACTTGAAGATGAACATGACAAACTAGTTTAGACGCACTTGAGCTTTATATGATTTATAGTAAAATACGTATACATTCTCTGTATTTTAGAAAACTTTTAAAAAACCCTTCTATCTTTTTTTTAATTCTCAATTTTTTAGAAAAATTTTATCTTTTAGACTTGGATTAAAAAGTAATGCTGAAATACATGAGCATTAAACATATATTAATTAGATGTTGTTAATATGATAATCCAATTCAGTTTTAAAATTTGATTCAAATGAATTAAATTTGACTTAAATTAATAATTAAAGATAAATATAATAAATTTTTTATTTTTGATAAATTTAATTATCTAACTTGGAGTTTAAGAATTCTATTGAATCTTTATATAAATAGTATTTAAATAGCCTATTTTTGATGTATATGTTACATGTATGTTATTGTTTTTTTTAATTTTTAAAAATAAAAATTAATTGTTTTTGAAAATTTAAATCTTTTAAGGAAAATTTTTAATAACTTTTTAAACTACCAAGAGTTACACTCACGTTTTCATTTATTTCTTAATCAGAGGAAAGCCGAAGAAGGGAAGAGGCGGGCCTCGTGATGCTAAGAGAATCAGACCGTCAGCTGACCCAGATTTTGAATATGATGACGACCCTGATATGACGCTATGAACTGGTTTGACGTACGGTGGTTGTCCTCTTTGTGGTCTGATTCATTGAATCTGCCAGTTCTCGTGTTGCATCTGTCTTTTGGTTGGGGTTACTTCGGCACCAAATCTTCTACGCCAAAAATGGTGTTTGAATTCTGATTCAGTCCTTATAAATATGTCGATGATCGTGACTTGTGACTTGAAATTTGTTGATGTGACATATGAGTCTTAGTGCAGCCCAGTACTCAGGCTAATCTTCCTTTGAAATGGATGGTGTAAGGAAACTTATGACTTGAACTCAAGAGTCTGACCCTATGGTCTTCTGGAGAATTAAGCTTAAAACTGGTGACTCAGTGCTCTGGACTGCAATCAATTTCACCAAGGATAGGTTAGTTAAAATGTACGCAACCTTAAAATGACCAAACTGTTCAATTTTTATTTCATAAAACGAGGAAGTCAAGAGAAACAAATACCTAAAGGCACTCCAAAGAAGTCTCCCCAAGAGTAAGATTGAATTATACTTAAAATTACATTCCGGAAAGGACCGTTTAATATCCAAGAATTGCTCAGCACAGCAATAGTTAGACAACTAGGGGTGAACTAAAAAAATTTGGTAGAGCTGGATTTAAATGTTGGTTACGTAAGTGTTCGGTAATAAGAGGAATAGTTATGAATCATTTCGTGGGGTGGTAAAGGGAGGGCCTCCCAATTAGTAAAAAAAAAAAGAATTAATTATTTAAAAAATCTAAATCTTGCTACTGTTTAAATTTTAAAAAATGGTAATAAAATGTTTAAATTTTAATTTTTTTTTACAAAATTAGTTTATCGTTAGATTTTTTTGTTAATGGATATCAGTTATAATTTTTATGGAATAAATTTTTTATGTTGCATATTAATTTAATTAATATTAAAATGATCAGTAAAAAAACAAAAGCATAAGCAACAAAGCTTAATTTAATACATTCCTTTTCCTTAGTTTGCTTTTTATGTCTTCATCAATTTTTCTCTTGTTTGTATCTCCAGTTACTTTTGTCCTTTCTTCTTCGGTAACATTTTTGGTAACATCTCCTCGATAATGTAATGGATTTATTGTCTTTGTATTTGACGTCAATCGCGGTCTTACGCTAGTTTTCAATGAACTAATTGTTAAAATCTTATCTCCAACTCATCTTTTCCTCTCGTACTTGTTTCTCTCCCACATTTGTTCCTCGGGAGCATCCAATTGTGAGGGGTTTGCCAACGTTAACATTTGCTTCTCAATTTTCATCTAAACTAGAATTACTCAATATTTGAGATTATCCGGATGTATATAGTTTTACCCATAATTAGCCACTTATCAATCAATGATTTGCAAAATATTTTTACTAGATTTGCAATTTGTCCATTTAACATACATTTTGGAGCAGCTTAAATTTGGCGTTTTAAGAGGTAATTATACGAGTTTGAACACTGAGTTTTGTAAATTGTAATTATAGTTGTAATAAGCTTGGCTTTTTAACCTTTATCTATTCAATTAGCCTCTTCAATTGTAGAGTAAGAAAGACCAATAGTCAACCTGCAATTAAGGTTAAAGAGATGAATTTGAGCTAGTTGTTTGATCAATCAACTTAGGAAATTTACCTTATGCCTTGAAATTTATATATCATTTTTGTTTTGTTGGAAGGACTACATTTTTACATGGAAATTTGTTCAAATTTGCCTATATTTTAAGTTTGGTTGGATAGTGCACTACAACAAAATAGGTAAAAGGCTACGTTTTTCTTGCTAAAATCGTAGCTAAAGGTCAATAATTAGTTATGATTTTTAAAATCGTTGCCAAAAGGATAACTTTAAGCGACGTTTTAAAAAATAGTCGCTAAAAAGTTTATTTTTCGCGACGATTTTGAAAATCGTTACCAAATATCAACATTTAGCTATGATTTTACAAAAATAGTCACTAAAAGTTAATCTTCTGACTACAATTTTAAAAATCGTCACTAAAAAACTACAACAAGGTAGATAATCAATTACGTTTTTTTTTCTGTTATACTTTTAAAATCGTCGCTAAAAGTAAGCGTTTAGCGATGATTTTAAAAATCGTCACAAAAAGTAAACCATTGATCGCGATTTTAGTAATTGTCATCAGATGAGCACCATTTGGCGATGATTTTTAAAAATCGTCTCTAAAAGCTTAACATCTTGTGACAAATTTTGAAATTGTCACTAAAAGTGGACCCTTTAGTGACGTTTTTGTCGCTAAAAGCGGATCCTTCAACAAAAGTTTTTAAAATCGTCGCTAAATGGTCCTCCCAAAATAACATTTTCTTTTAGGTTAAATATGCCAAATAAGGAGGAACGCAAATGGTATTGGCGCTTAAAATGAAAAGCCTAAAGCAACCATCTCTCATATGCTCTTTCTTTCCTCTTCCTCCATGAAAACGCCACGTCCACGTCTCATCCTCTGCTTTCTTCTTTCCTTTTCCTTCGTGAAAATGAAAGGTAGCTTTTGATCTGTAATGTAGAGAGTTTAAGTTTGTACGTGCTTTTTTTGTTTCTTGTTTTTATATCTGAACTTGGGTTGATGAAATGCATTTGGGATTTGTTTTGTGGATCTCTTTGTTGTCTATGGAGTCGTAAAGGTGTTGTCTTGAGTTTTGTCTGAATGAGTGTTTCTTTGTTTTTTTTTCGCCTATAAGCTTATCTCATGTTTTGTCGTGGGTTCATTTTGAAGCTTGATTTCTTGGGGAAGATGTGAAATTTGATGAGAAATTGGACCTCTCAAGTATTCCTGCTTTACCATTATTAACCCTATTAGGGTTGCTCTCTTATTGCTTGTTCTCATTTGCTTTGTGGCCTATTTGGAGTTTCTTGACAATACCCCTTCTATTTACAAGGGACTGTTTCGGAGGAGCACTCGCATCTCCCTATATGATCGACCTCAGTCTGTGATTCGGAACCCTATTGCCAACACCACAAACAACAAGCATGGTTAGTTGTTGAAGCTTGTGGATCCCTCACAGTGCTTCATTGCCTCTAGCGCTCATAGGCTCTTCGCTTTCTTTTTTGAGAAAAGCCTCCCTCCGAGGCTTAATTCTTTTATTTTCTTGAATGATTTCTTATTTCTTGAAGTTGCGGTTGTTAGTTTTTGTATGAATCGATATCTTCTTTGAAAATTAGGATTTTTTTAATTGGGCAATTAATAAAAATTCTTTATAAAACTTAGAGTTTTAGTAAAATTGAGAAATCAGTGAAAATTGTTGTGAAATTTAGGGTGTGTTTGATTAAGTTATTACTTAGTTTACTGTGTTTACACTAGATTCGGGAATTCTTTCATTATCGGTGGATTTTGATTTAACTGAAGTTACATATATTCCATATGAACAAAGCAAAACATGTTGTGGAAACATAGGCTAGACAATTCGATTGCTCTCCACATGAGTAAAGGCTTGCTTTTCTGTATCTGGCAAATGATATTCTGCAGAATAATCGTTAAAAAAGTTCAGAATTTGTTGGGAAATTCTGGAAGGTTTTTCCAGATGCACTTCATGATGTCATTGAAAATGGGAATGAGTTTGGAAGAAATGTTGCATTGTGATTGGTACTAAATATTTACTTCATCCACTATAACCTTTTATTTTAAATTTACCTTATAGAGTTTGGTACAATCAACAAAAGTCCTAGATTTTATGATTTTAGTGTGTTTTTCATTACTTCTTTTTCTAATGTGAAACCTTTTTGCTTTTTGTTTATTATAAGTAGGAAATATTGGTTATTAAAGCAGCAATCCTGCAGTTATTATGTTTTCTTTTAATTTATGACTATACTAGTGTACTGTACAAAAGATATTCTTATTTTATGAAAACTAGCAAAAATTTTAAAACAAAGAAGAGAAGGAATTACTAGCTTCCGTTTTATTTTTTCAAACATTTAGCTATTATTAGTTATGTAGTACTCTGAGCCAGATGCATCATATGGTAACATTATTATCTCATGGTGCACTTGCAGTTAGATCAGTACATTGAAGTGTGAATGATAATATGATGCAATGTGTAATAATTGCATGGCTTATAAAGTTCTTTGTAATCACATGGTGGATTAAATCTGGTGAGGGTTGATGAATCCATGCTTGTATAGATTTTTATTGGGTGATATGCGTTGGTCCAAGTCAACTGATATTGCCTTCCTTGACATTTTGAGTTTTCTCTGCATAATCCAAAAGAATTTTACCTCATGTTCATTATGAAAGCCAGATTTGCAGTGGTATCACATTTGATTAGTATGCTCTCATGTTAAGTTGTTGATTTTGGTTGCATTTTGGTGTAACCTTGATAATGTGACTTACATAATTAAGAAAGGCTACTCTATGCTTTTATTTTATCATATCTTGTGGTTCTAACTTTGAGTAACCATAAGTCCTTCTTTGTTATTTGTTTTCTTATGGAACTTGTGGTTGCAAGCCACTTTTGAGTGTATTATGAAAACATATGAATTTTTGACACCCGATTTCTAAAGGAAAACACGCTTCACAAAGTCTCTTTTCTAAGAGCATACTGATCTGTTTGGAAAGCCAACTAAAGCCCTCATTCTTGAAGAAGCAGAGAGTAATGTGCTTTAATCGTATTATTCAAGATTCAAAGAGTAGTATTTCTTATTTCTTGATAGGTTCATGAAACTAAAGAGTAATTTTCCTATGTAAATTGGTCTTTGTATTTATTATTTTGTCTATATAATTGTTAAGGTTGTAATTAAAATCTTGTATATGAATAATATTCTTTTTGTTGATATACTTTAATGGTATTTTACTTTTCATATACAATGCTTCAAATTATCAATTATTTTTGTATAATAAATTAACAATAAAAATGTAAATATTATATATAATAATATAAATTAAAAATGCCACAAATAATTATCATTAACATAGTATAATATTTCATTAAAACATATATTAAAATTTTGACTATATTTTAGAAAACATAGTTAAAAATATTTGGCTACGTTTTTGAAAATTTTGGTTACGATTTTAGAAATGTAGCTAAAAACATTTAGCTACACTTTTTGAAATGTAGCTAAAAACTGTTGGCTACGTTTCTGAAAATGTAGCTAATAATTTTTAGGTACGAAACATAAGCGTAATCAAAACATATTGGTAATGATTTCTTAAAATGTCATTAATAATTTTTCATTACAAAAACAAAGCATAGGGAAAAACTATTAGCGACTATCAAAGAAAAATGTCGCCTATAGTTTTCGGCGATGAGGATTTGACGACGAAAATAAATTATCACTAATTACTATTAGCGACGATTTTGAGACTTTTAGTGACGAGTGTTTTGGTAGGTAAATGTGGTTTCTGATGTAGTGGTGGTTGTTAAGTAAGTAATAATTTGTAATGGCCATTACATTCATAGATTATTTGTTATTTGATAATTAAAATTAAATTGATTAGTAACTGAAACTTTTAAAGAAGGGTTTGGATTTGGGAGTTATCGTCCATATTGTCGAATATGTCTAGCCTTTAGAACTAATTAAAATTGTTCATTCTAATAAATGTTCATTCTAATAACCACATATTAAACAACAAACATAGTTGGATGCATGTTTGTTTGTGACAGCTTGTGCCCATAATCATAAATAAGGCGATAACTTTGATTTTAAGTGGAAAATGGTAAGATATGTTCATTTCTATGGTTTACTCATAATTTATCTACTGCAGTAGATTTGTTAGAATTAGGAGGATGGCAAACAAAAGAGTTATTTAGTTACCTTGTAAGGTTAGTAGTGCTATTAAGAATATAAGACTGAACTCTTGATCGAAGATTATTGAGTTTGATAGTAAATATCTTAGCAAAAGGTCAAAGAGCAAAGCATCAAAGAGCAAAATATATTGGTGTGGTACCTAACGCAATCATGTTTTGTAAGAATTGCATAAATTTCGATAGTTATGAGATAAATAGTGAGTAAATTGTTTTTATCAGAAATTTTTTGTTGAGGAAAATAGGGAGTACATCAACAATATACTAGTCACTAAGATTTTGGTTATTTTTCATTATAATGATAGAACACAAGGCTATGATATTATTATACACTTGACATGAATGTAGATTGCTAAACAGTAAATGTATACATTAGATAATGAAGGTAAGCACAACTAATCCATATGTACACTATTTTATATTTATTCTAACATCAGCCCACTTATGTTAGAATTTTTATCTTATAACTTTAGTAAAAGAAGAAGAAGCATATCATAGCTCTATTTCATGGATATTTATAATTTTGAAAGCATATCTTATCTAACGTTTGTTGTTCGAGTTCTATCCCTTATATTTACTTAGATTCATATTTCCATATTTGTTATGTTAATATGTTTTGTTGGAAACTAATGATACAGGTATGTAATGCAGATCTTGTTAAGTTTTGAATTTCATTATAGTAGATATTGGAAAGAAATTACAACAATAAATATATTAAGGGTAAGATTAAAAAAAATGATGTGGATGTTCATAAACTTAACATGCTAGCTCTAAAAGGAGTGTTAGAAGATAAAGTACATATAGTAATATCTATATTTTACAAATTTCCTAAGGAGTCAATCAAATACTTAAATTAGTTAAATGTACACCATGATGAAGGGTTGTTCTAGGTCCAAGTGTAACAAGATGATGAAGATTTCATTATTATACATACGAGTGAACTGGGAGGTGATTCAATTTAAGATTAGAAGTATGTAATTGATAATGGAGAATATGTTACTATGAGAACAAATGAGAAGAGATGTTTTAAGACTATACATAGTAAGTTTGAAAGGAAGTTCATATGGTTGGTACAGTGAATATGAGGATAGTGATGCTAAAGTTTAATCACCAATTCATAATGAGATGGATGGTGTGAGGCATTTATCATAAAGAAGAAACATATTGTGTTTAATCTAAAGTGGATATGAATGATTTTTTAGTTTGAATTTGGCATGAAGTTTAACAATGAGATGTAGTTTACGAACACAATAAGAAACTATGCAATTACCAATGGGTATAATATTTCAATGGTAGGATCTAGTGTGAAAATAGAGGTTGTTTGTGAACTACAATGTCCATTTAGGTTATATGATATTTGTATTGGAAATGGAAAAAATATATGAATAATATAGAATGCAACAAGCATAATTGGAAAAAAGTGCAAAGAACCAAGCAAGCATGTTGGACCCCGCTTCCGGAGCTCAGCACTTGGAGTCATTAAACTGAAACAGTACTTGTCCTCAACCATTCCAATTAACCCTCATTAGTCATCCTCAGTTCATCTTCATTCTCTGATGCCGTAAGTGTCATGCCCTATTTTTCGAATCATTCTTATACTGAAACAAATATTCTATGCTCAACTTCCATCCAGATATTGAACATATTAGAGGCTGAATCAGAATTTAACTTCTTCATATAATTTGTTAAGCTATGTCTCTAGTTTACTCCACATTGAAAATCATCTCAATTGGAACCCTACAGATCCAGATATATTCAAAATGTCAAAGCATGTTCAGTAAAATAATACCAGTTCATACTATTCTAGTCGATTCCCTCACTTTCCTTCAATCAAACCTTTTCCAATCAATTTAGAATGCTGCAAATTTTTTTGGAGAGATAGCACAATATGTTAGGAATCTATTGTATTAAGGATCACTTTGTTTAAAGGTCGGATAATAAAGATTGGGCCGAAGGAATCAAACAAGGTTCCATACTCAATTATACTGAACCTATTTTTGGAAAATTTAGCATAACTTTCTGTCTGGATATTGGATTAATTTTTTCTTTAGATGGTTCGAAAGAGGACTTCAAGATATATAACTTTCATGAAAAACTTCAAGACAAATTCGATCATGTATAGGGTCAAAAATGGGACCAGACAATAGAGTCAGATAGAACCAGACGAAGGGTTAGATGAATTGGGAAAATTGTCATAACTTTCTCTAGAGAGCTCATATTAAGGTGTTCTTTAGATGGTTCGAAAGAGGACTTCAAGATATACAATAATGAGACCTTAAACATAGATTCTATCTTCTATAGGGTTAAAAATGGGACCAGACGATATAATCAGATGAACCTAGAAGAAGGGTTAGAAGAATTGGAAAAATAGTCATAACTTTCTATAGAGAACTCGGATTAAGGTGCTCTTTATATGGTTCGAAAGGAAACTTCAAGATATACAAATTTTACGAAGAGCTTGAAGACATATTCGATCATCTACAGGGTCAAAAATGGGAACCGACGATAGGATCAGATGAACCCAGATGAAGGGTTAGACGAATTGGAAAAATGGTCAAAACTTTCTCTAAAGAACTCGGATTAAGGTTTTTTGGATGGTTCGAAAAAGAAATTCAAGATCTACAACTTTCATGAAGACCTCAAAGACACATTTGATCATCTACAGGGTCAAAAATGGTACTAGACGATAGGATCAGATGAACCTAGACGAAGGGTTAAATGAATTGGAAAAATAGTCATAACTTTCTTTAGAGAACTCGGATTAAGGTTTTATTTAGATTATTTGAAATATAATTTCAAGATCGACAACTTTTATGAAAACCTTGAAGACAAATTCGATCATCTATAGGGCCTAAAATGGGACCAGACGATAGGATTAGATGAACCCAGATGAAGGGCTAGACGAATTGGAAAAATGGTCATAACTTTATCTAGAGAACTCATATTAAGGTGTTCTTTAGATGGTTAGAAAGAGAACCTAAATATATACAACTTTTATTAAGACCTTGAAGACAAAGTTGCATCTACAGGGTCAAAAATTGGACTTAGACGATAGGATCAGATGAACCCAAATGAAGGGTTAGATGAATTGGAAAAATAATCATAACTTTCTCTAGAGAACTCAAATTAAAATCTTCTTTAGATGGTTCGAAAGATAACTTCAAGATATACAACTTTTATGAAGACCTTAAAGACAAATTATATCATTTATGGGGTCAACAATGGGACCAGATAATAAGATTAGATGAACCCAGATGAAGGGTTAGACGAATTGGAAAAATGTTCATAACTTTCTTTAAAGAACTCATATTAAGGTGTTCTTTAGATGGTTCGAAGGAGAACTTCAAGATCTACAACTTTTATGAAGACTTTGAAGACAAATTCGATCATCTACAGGGCCAAAAGTGGGACCAAATGATAAGATCAGATGAACAGTGCACCAGACGATATGATGTCATCAGATGATATGATGTCATCACCAAATGATACTTCATCACAGATGATATGACGTCATCATTAGATGATATGACATCATTAAACTATATGACATCATCACGAGATGATATGATGTCATCAGACGATACAATTTATACTCCTGAGCATCTCCACTTATAAGGATCACAACTTTTGACTCCATTGTCCAAAAATTTCATACTATATACTGTTGGAAAGCTAGAGAGATAAACTACAACTTTCCGAAAGAAAACTTTACCTAATTCAACCTAGGTTTATCTAGTTTTTCTCCTAAACTCAGAACACAAATTTTATCCCTATGGAAGACTTGAAATTTTGCACTGTGCAGGCTTGGAATGTCTTGAGCATAACCATTCAGCTACTAAAATGACTTCATTAAACTCTCAAATCTCAACTCATTTACATTCAACTACATCTTATCAATCATAATTTCTATCTTTCTTTTCCATAACATCTCACTTATGTGTGTGTGTGTGTGTGTGTGTGTGTGTGTGTGTATATATATATATATATATATATAGATCCACAATTTATGTTCAAAAACCATCTGTTCAAGTTGATAATCATCTCAATATCATCCAGACACAATTCATATTTCCTTAACATCAAAAGAATAAAGTTTTACAAATCTTTAATGACATTTCAAGCCTTAATACATCATCATCTCAAAGTC
>JAOSBK010000004.1:16384673-16398685 GCA_027568895.1 Erythroxylum shatona
TTTATAGATACTGTATTAGGTAAATATCAAATATAGGAGATAAATATCAGATATAGGATATGTATTAGGATCCCTAATAGGGTTAGATTCCTAGTTCAGTAAGGATTAGGAGACTTGTTTCCTAATCTATGTTGTACTCTTTATGTATATATATATCCTATTAAGTTTCAATAAAGTGGGTACCTTGAAACCCTAAATTCTGATAAGTCTTAAAAAATTGTGATAACATATTTAAAATAAAATAATATATTTAACTTACTGCTACTTCGTATCTAATAAGAAATTCTAACACAATCTAAATTTCAGCCCTTATCTTTGATGTTTAACTCAATTCCAATCCTCATCCCACCAAATTAAAGCTTATGGTTGATAATCTTTCCTCTTTTATTTCTTTTGTAGACTTTTAAGTTATTTTTAATCAGAGGAATATTCTTTGGACAATACTAAGACATAAATCCTGATATGTTATATTTGTTCTCAAAAGTCTCTGTCCTCCAGCTAAACATTGTACAAACTTCATTAGAAGCTTCAATTTAGTTTCCACACACTTGAGCGCTTCTCCAAAATATACAACTAGAGCAGTAAGAAGAAAAATGTGATTGTAGAAAAAAGATTTTGCAAGGATGAGAACATACTGGTGTCTCACTTATTGCCTTGTGAACGAGATCCTTCAATATTCCATGAACCTGAATTTTGGAACAAAGCAATGAAACTTTTGCATTACATAGCACAATATAGAAACAAAATCACAAGTTGCTGTTTGAGAAAAAAAAAATCAAATAAACATGCAAAGAACACAAAAATGCAATGAACTAGAAAAACTGTATGGGGCTGCTAGAAAAATTTACATGGGGGACCAAAAATGAGAAGTAATGCAACCAATGCCGAAGGGGATAAAAAGGCAAGAGTATCGGGTTATGAGAATTTGTTTTATTGATACTGTAGTAGATAAATATCAAATATAGGAGATAAATATCAGATATAGGATATGTATTAGGATCCCTAAAAATAAGGGATCCTTAGATAGGGTTAGATTCTTAGTTCAGTAAGGATTAGGAGATTTGTTTCCTAATCTATGTTGTACTCTTTATGTATATATATCCTATTAAGTTTTAATAAAGAGGGTACCTTGAAACCCTAAATTCTGATTATATATATATATATATATCAACAATTCATGTTTCAAAATCATGAACTCAAGTTGATAACTTCTTCATGTATATCAAATTTTAACTTACATCATCTATACATCATTCATATTTCATTAACATCAAAGAATAAAGTTTTACAAATCTTTAATGGCATTTCAAGCCATATTACATCATCATCTCAAAATCTCAAATTACAAAAGATTCTTAAATAAACAAACTTGTTGCTTTCTTGAAACGAACTCAAAATACAAAATAAGCAAATTTGAAGAAATTCCCTTAGGCTCTTGATCACTTAGTCTCTTAGCTATATCCTGAAGATGGGATGAAAAGGGGTGAGCTTGAAAGCTTGTAGATAACAGTTTATAACGGAAAAATAAGCAAAACCTTTGAAAACATTTTACTTGTCACATAAAATTTTCATTGAGTTCACAAAACGCATGTTTCTCATCGTGTAGTCAAATTCACAAACCATAAAACATGAATGAATCAAACTTGTTCACATATCATAGGCACATAAGCACATCAGAATGATTTGAGAGGTCCATAAACAGAACGTACTTCACATTTCTCATAAGGTTCCTATATAGTCGTGAACAGAACGTACTAAATGAATCCCACATAATGGCTTTGCATAGCTGTGAACTTATGGGAGTGCATGAAGGAGTTCCATGTCACTAGCTAGCAGGAGGGAGAAGCCTTTAGTTAAAGTGCACTTGACAACATAATGGACCAAACTAAACCCACATAATATGTATTTCATATCTTGTAAGCATATTGCCCAAATTGGCACTTTTCTGAAATTTGATTTTTCACAAACATGAGATATTTCGAAAACATGATTTCATAAACATGTTATCTTTTCAAAAATTGCTTTCAAAGTCTTTTCATAAATCACACAACTCATATAACATCATATTGCAATTTCTCAAATCATTAAAAGCAATAAATGCAACACTTATGATGCAATTGAATATCATTAAAACTTCTTTGATTCAAAGAAAATATTTAGTAGCTTATTTACTCTATTATAAACATATACCACCTTGATTTCCTTGCTTAAAGACTTGATCAAAATGCCTCTACTCTTGCTTCTCTTACCTTTCTTGATTTCCTTCTTGATTCTTTACCAAATGAAGAGATCTTTGGCTCAAATACAAGCTCTTCTCTTCTTCTACCTTTTTCTCTTCTTGAACCACTTCAAAATCTCTCTCAAAAGCTAAAAAATGAAGAAACCCTAGCTTAACTCTCTTCTTTTCTCTCAGCCACCGAAATCTCTCTTCTTTATCTCTTTCATTTGTTATTTCTCTTGTTTCTCTCCTATTTTCCTTTTTCCCCTTTCTTAAAATAGCAAGCCAACATTTCTTCTTCCCTTTCTACCCTTAATGAGTCCAAAAAGTCCATTTTACCCTTCCTTATAAGCTTAGGTTCCTTTAACCTTAAATGTCTTGCCAAAAATACCCTTGAACATTCTTATAACCTTAACATTTTAATTCAATCAACCTATATCATATAAATCTTTCTAGCATCAACTTAATAATTAACTCCAAAAAAATTCACAAAGGCCTAATAATTAATGTAAATCATACTTATTCATTAAGAAAAAAAATTTGGGGGCCAATAAAGCTAGTAAGAAATATATAACAAATGAATTTTTACACAAGTTTATGAGTAATCTAAATTGTCCAATTAGCGAGATGATAGATGATATTCAAGAAAAGTATGCATTACCTGTGACTAAATCTCAATGTTATTAGTGGTAAATGGGAAGCTATTGTGATGATACGAAGATTTATGAAAGATCATTATTCCAAGCTATGGTCTTATGGACAAGGGTTATGATGGGTTAACAAAGATGGATTGTTCATTGTTTAAACTTAACTTGATGAAAAGTTTTGATAACTAATGTTTAAGAGGTTTTATATGAGATCTATTACATTAAAGTATGATTTTCTTAGTGGCTATAGGAAAATAATTAGGCTGGATGGATGTTTTTTGAAGACATTCCTTAGAGATGCTTTATTAGCTATAATCGGTCTATGGTGAAACAATAAGATATTTCCTTTATCTTGGGTTGTGGTTCAGGGAGAGAATTATCAATCTTGGCATTATTTTTTGAACATTCTTACTAAAAATCTAAACATAAATGAGAATGCATGGACTTTTGTAAGCATCAAAATAAGATGAACTTTAAGTGTTCATACATACGACGTTCATTTCTTAACGTTGAAATCTTCAACTTACATTACTTTTTTGTTATAGGTTTAGTAGATACATTAAAGAATCTCTTCCCAGATGCCGAGCATAGAAAATGTGTCTAATATGTCTATGCAAATTGGTCTAGTAATGTCACACATAAAGGAGTTTATTTTGGCAACCAGTGAGTTGCATAATAGAAGTGGAACTTAATGGGATAATATTGTAGTTGAAGAGTATTTCAAAGAAAGCCTACGATAATTTCAAAGTTAAGAAATCAAAGACTTTTGTTAGGGAATTTTTGAGTATAAGACCAATGTGTGAAATAGTTCAGAATATATTAAAGACATTTAATGGATTTATTTGTGAACTTTATATAATGTCTCAAATTCATTAAAAAAGGGACTTAATGCTTAAATACACTAATGATATATGGCCAATAATGATGAAGAAAATAGATATTATAATGGGAAGCAAGGCATTATATCACCAAGACTAATGAGAATGAAATTTGAAGTTATAAATTTTTTGTAGACAAGTTCATTGTTGATTTATAAGCATGAGCTTGTCAATATAAACTTTGAGATTTAACAAAAATTCCATGTAAGCATGCAGTGGCTTGTATATCATATTAAAGGGAGGATATTGATGCTTATATGAGTCGATATTACAAGTAGGAATGTTATTTGAAGAGTTATCAATATTTTATAGAACCTATTAGTAGTACAAAATTTTTTCCACATATTGAAAATCTATAGCCCACATTACTTCAATTACTCAAAAAATTGCTTGGAATACCCAAAAAAGTTAGAAAAAGGGATAAGAATGAAGAACTATGAAATTAAAAAAAAAATTGAGCATGGTAGGAGAAACTATGAGATGTCATCATTGTTATAAAGTTGGTTATAATATAAGAGGATGTAAAAAAATAAGCAACAACCTTTGAGGCAACTTCAAATTATTAAGGTAATTGTTAATTTTTTATCTTATATTTAAAATGTGGATTATATGTCAATTTGTTCATCAAAAAGTGTGCACGTATAATCCAGTAAAAAAGAGGAAGGCCACCAAAAAATTAAGTCCATTAATCTAATATTGGCAACTGTGAAGTTTAAAGACCCATATAATTAGGATCGACAGGGTCAAATACTGCATTGTCTATATTAATAAGGGAGAAGAGGACGATTGGTGAATATTTACATTTAATTTCAAGTAATTTGCATCAAATTGTTTAACAACATAATTGTTTGTATTTCTACAGGTAGCTAAAGGATATGGAGTAATATTGATGGGAACACATATTTTACGGTTTGTCACTTAATTACATTATTACAATACTTATATGTAATTATATAATAATTGATAACATTCATATATAGGTGGAAATCAATGTCAAGTTCTCAAACCTTCAAATAATAATACAAATACAACTTAAGCTTCCTAAAGTACAACTGGCAATACAACTTAAATCAATAGGAGGATCAAATTGAGGGTGAGAAGAACTGCTCTAGAAAATTCTCAAGTTATTGATGATGAGTCAAATATATATTAAACCATTTGTTGGTAAATTTGGACCTTGTATTTGTTATGATTTGACTAAGAATTTGGACATTATATTCATATGGTTTGATTGATAATTTGGACATTATATTAGTGATTTTAGGTTTGAGAATTTGGATATTGGTATTAGTTATAATTGAGTTGACAATTTGGACATTGTATTAGTTATACTTGGTTTGAGAATTTGGACATTAATATTAGTTATGCTTTGATTGCCAATTTGAACATTGTAGTAATTATACTTTGGTTAACAATGTTATATGTACTATGGTTTGTATGTGCAGTTTGTTTCCTACTATATTATATGTGCAATGGCTTGAATGTGCAATGCAGTGGATGGGTGCAATGACTTGATTATGCAGTGCAGTGGCCTTTAAGACATGGAAATTGCACTTTATGTCTAGATAGATTTAAGAGTATTATGGTTTTTTAATCAATATACCTAGAGCTCAAGTGTCTATCTTTGACAAATATTTGCCATAATGGTATTTAAACTCTAACAGATACATCAATTATAACTTCATTAAAATCTCAAGGTATATATTTACTTCCACTAAACAAATCCATAAATGTGGATGGAATGACTTGCTTTATTCTATATTATAGGAATGTGGATAAAATATCTCCTTATAATGAACTTATAATTTGTTTGACTTTATAAAGTTAAAAAGACCAGTCCATTTTATTTGATTAAGACTACAAAATTCGAGTTTGCTTAGATAACATAATATTATTAGAAGTTGTTGCTTTAATTAGATAGATTTCCAAATCCGCATATTGTACCAATTTATTAGTAATATGTAAGTATAAATAAGAAGAAAAATATGTGGAGTATTTACATCACTATTTTATTAGAATATTTAGAACCCACATAATGGAGTTGTGTAAGTACTACTAATTACATATTCCAAAAGTATAAATTGCAACATTCATTACCACTACTCATGCAACTTCCATCAAACTACCATAACAACCAAAGTTTTATAGATGGCGCAAATAGAGAAAGAGTAGTTGTTTCATAACTTCTAACTGTTAGAAAAACTAACTTCTAAACCAACTTACAACATTGCAAGCATTGTTAGGACAAATTGTCATAATCTATGTACAAATTCAACTAACAAACTCCAAAAACCTATTGGATATATGAAAATATGTCAACAATGGAGCTAGGTATATCAGATATCCAAGATATATAATCACATGGGATCTACAAAATAAAGATAAAAATTACAAATGTTACATTCATATCGAATTCCACTATTTAAATCAATTAATATATATACTCACCTCTTGCAAGTAATAATGAATCTTATGGACAAAATTCTTACCCAATCTTACATAAGAAGTTTGACATAAATGTTTTACAATAACAAACTTTCAATTCATTTACCAATATTAAATACCTACAAAGCACCTACAATTTGAATGTTTAGTAAAAATTTGTATGACAATGACATTGTTAAAATTATAATTGAAATACTTACTTTTGTGTTAATGCATTGATAAAAATGTAAACCAACATTAGACTTAACATTTGATCTTTGTAACTTCATGTTCTCATTATAATCGAGACAATTAATATAGGAAATTTGAAATATACGTATAAATCACCATATAAATTAAAATTAAATACAATTAGTATACCATGTATAATAATAATAATAATAATAATAATAACAACAACAACAACAACAACAACAACAACAACAATAACAACAACAACAATAACAACTCCAACAATATATAAATATTAATATTATTTTACCATTGAACATAATATTTTCTCTTTATAAAACTGAGAATATGTCCTTTAATTTTTCGCTACATTATCAAAACAAAAAACAAGGTTATTGAATCCAGTAACAACACCTTTATACTATTTCTAAATCAAATATATACTAAGTGCATAAGCATGAAAGCTACATATATTTTAGCTCCGCTCGTATTTGTTTTACTCTTGTAACAATATCATTGTATGAATATATTAATACAAAATATAACATAATAATAAGTAGAAGATACAAAGTATTTGAAAATTTTAGAAAAATTGCAGCCTCCTCCTAAAGTGCTATTTTGACATACTTTACACAATATATTCCTTAGCAGAATATATTCCAACATATAACATGATTAATTTTAATTTCCTTTCCTCTCCATATTAATTTAACATCTCAATGATTTCTAGCCTTATACACATCTATCCCGGTAAAGATACCACTATCTTTTGACCTTACTTTGCAGTTTACATGTACTTTAGTTTCTTTTAACTTGTTAGGACTAATGTTGATATAGGCCTATATTACCAATTGCAAGTAATGTTATGTTTTCCTTCAGCAGCAATTGTTGTAGAGACTAAAACATATTCAATTTGGTGAAAGTAAGCATTACTACGGTTGAGAAATGTCAACACTTGTTCCTCAAGCTTGCTCTTTGGTTCTTCTCCGCACTAAATTGTTTATTTAATATTATAATATAAACAAAGTAAGAAATTTAGTTAAAAGAAGGATTTTGGATTTAGTCATCCACTCCTACTTAATCATAGAATACGGTACGGTACATCAGTTGTATCACAAATTAATCACAGACAAACCTTGGCATCGGTGGCTTGTGTCTGTAGCGACTGCTTATATTTAGGTCTGTGTCGTTCTTCCAATCCCGACCCGGCGCCAGGAAGTCCCGACCCCCGAGTCTTTATCTGACTTTAGTTTGCTTGCTGCTACATTTCTAAAGATTAGTCCATGAACTTCTTGGTAATCTTTTAGACACTTATTTTAAGTAATTTGTGTAGCTTTATCCATTAGTCGAACCAATTCCCAATTAGCTTCTTGATCATCTTTGGGTTATCTATAGACCAACATTAAGTTTCAGAAGAAGGAGCTCCACAAAGCACCTGAAATGCTTCTCGGCTGGGTTGAGACCTCTGACTCTGTCTCTCACTACTGCCACTTTGAACCAGACGGTCGCCTATCCGTGAGCTTTTTGTTTCTCTCTCTCTCTCTAATGAACTGGAGGAGATTTTACAAACATGTTGTGTGCGTACGTCTAGCGTTGCTACATGTTCCTAATTTTCTATGTTGGTGCAATGACGAGCGTTGATTATTGAATTTAGTTTTCTTTCAATCGAGCAAAAGGTTACGCGTACCTTGCGGATTGTGGGTGCCCGTGCCTGCTTGCTGGAATTTGTTTGTAGATGTAACTAGGATTGCTGTTTGCGCGGTCTGACAATTGTATAGAATATATTGTTTCTATGTGGACTCGGAGACTTTTTGGTAATGACCAAGGACAAGAAGGAAGAAGGAAGAAGGAATTCTTCTTCTTGTTATTTGTTTAGCATAAGCAAACTTCTAGTTCTGGTACTTGATCTTAGTTACTACTTAAATTTTCCTTCTTGAGTGTTTGTTGTCGGAGTTCTCCTAAGTGCCAAAACATTTAAATATAACAGTTGCTTTTGGTACAACTACGATTTTGTCTATCATAGTGAACCAAATGCACCATTGATGTTGGAATACAAAGGTTTTTATGGATTACAACCTATACTTAAAAAATATAGATGTTACAGTTAGAAGTCAGCTTCAATATTTTAAAGAGTAGTTTTACATTTGGTGTTATTCGTTGTCACATAACTTCATTAGTGTTTGGACTTGATCATATTTGAAAAGTTGTAGAATCCAGCAGGACTTAAATTATAGAAATTAAAGTGGTGGAATTGACACAGGAAGTGAGATCAAGTATGATGGCCAAATTTTGTTTCTGACTTGTGTGTTGGCTAATTCCATTCTTTTGGAAGCGAGATCAAGTATGGGGTCCAAATTTTGTTTTCCCCTTGTATGTTCTGTTGCACTTCTTTACCTGGGCCTCACCCCGTTATATCCCTTAACACTGCACTTGATTAGATATGAGCTCCATTTCTTTCAGGTGGGGTGTGTCATTGATGATCTTTTATTGTTAGGCTGATTGATTTAATTGACATTGAAAATTTTCGTACTGAGATCAGTTTTATTGTTTGGAATTGGTGAATTCAAATTTTACATCAGATTTAGCAAATCCATAACATCTGATATGCTACGACAAAATTTCTGATCTTGGAACTCTATCACTCGGCTTTGATTATTCAAGTTCTCAGCTTTAACTTGGATCTTTCCTTTTCTATTGGTCCTTGCATTTTGGTTTCAATAGATCAAGATAATTGATGATGCAAGGCCTGCAATTCAGCGAGTTGTTGAATCTTTTGTAAACAAATTTTTTCCCTCCGGATATCCATATAGGTGAGTTGTATAGTTTTCCAATTATATATATGTGCATGGAAACAGCATGACAAGATGCAAAGTTGTTTGTTCCTTACGGAATTGTTTTGGGTGCTTCTCTACTTTCAGTGTGAATGAGGGCTACCTTAGATACACACAGTTCAGGGCGTTGCAACACTTTTCAAGTGCAGCATTATCAGTGCTATCAACTCAGGTCTTCTTCGACACCTATAAAGCGTCTGCAAATTTGTAGAACAACAATTTTGATTCATGACACACACCTTTGGTTTGTTCTATTTGTCATCCCTAAGATTTGAAATCCCTTTGAAAACTAAAGTAGGCCTTTGTGTTATATTTGTTATTTTCTTTCATATGTAATCTCAAGATTTGTATTTCTTATCTTCTTTACCCTATTGTCATTTCTTTTTCTGTGTTGGATCCTTCATGATTCATTAAATCTGCTTGCTGGCTTTCTGTAATCATACTCTCATATATCCATTTTGACATTGACTGATAACTGCAATGTCTTGTTCCTCTGTTTTCTTACCGCTATGCAGTCGCTGCTACTTGCTGCAGGCTTGAAACCTACACCAGCACAGGCAACAGCTGTGAGTTGGGTAAGTTCTTATTCGCTGGCAATTTAATGTATGTTTACCCTCTAGTTGTTCTCTTAGAACTTTTGGCTATTTGTGGTGACAAGCAGATCCTCAAGGATGGGATGCAGCATGTGGGAAAGCTTATATGTAGCAACCTAGGTGCTAGAATGGATTCAGAGCCGAAACGTTGGAGAATATTAGGTCTCACCTTTTCTTTTATACTCTTGCTCCTTTCCTCACATTGTAGACTTGATTTACAAGTGACTAAAAGAATCTGTCTATGTTCCAGCTGATGTGCTTTATGACCTGGGAACTGGCTTAGAAGTCCTATCTCCCTTATGTCCACATCTCTTTCTTGAGGTGGCAGGCCTTGGCAATTTTGCAAAGGTATATCTCCTGTATAACAGCCATGAAGTTGGAGAAAATTATTCAGTGAGTTTGTTGTGTTAATTATGTGAAATCAGCCCAAACAAATCAGTTAACTTGCTTGGATTCTTGTTCCTCTTGTTCTCCTTTTCATAGCTAATTATGCCACAGCTTGTGGGGATTTTGTTGTCCTCTAACATTCCTTTGGAACAATGTCTTGTCCATTATGCTGATTTTTCTCACTCCTCTGCAACATGACAGGGAATGGCAGTAGTTGCTGCAAGAGCAACAAGATTGCCAATTTATTCATCATTTGCCAAAGAAGGCAACCTTAGTGACCTATTTGCGAAAGGTGAAGCCATCTCAACGCTTTTCAATGTTGTTGGGATTGGAGCAGGAATTCAACTAGCTTCTACTATTTGTTCATCAATGGAGGGAAAGGTATAAAATTATTATCACAATGTAGTGGACTGATCTCACTTGATTTAATAACGTGATTCGCACTTTGTTTTGGCAACTTGGCACACACCTGCACTTATATATTTTCTTATATGATAATTCCATTGAGTTTTAATAAAAATCTTCTTGCAGTTGGTTGTGGGGTCTCTTCTTTCTGTTATACACGTTTATTGTGTAGTTGAAGAAATGCGAGCTACTCCTGTCAACACCTTGAATCCACAGAGGACTGCAATGGTTGTGGCTGATTTTGTTAAGGTTTATTTCAAACTTAAAGTTTGGTATTTACCATCCTTCTTTCTTCTAGCTTATCATCTTATATTGTTATCGACCACAGAAAGGGAAAATATCAAGCCCTGCCGACCTAAGATACTCTGAAGATCTGATGTTTCCTGGACGACTCATAGAAGAGGCTGGCAATGTGAAAGTTGGGCGCGCTTTGCACAAAGCTTTTAAGCCTTCTAAACTTTGTGAAATAAAAAACTTATTCCCTGAGGAGAAGTTTCTTTTAGTCCGAGGGAATAAGTGGACTGACATGATATTGGAGCAAAATGCTTCCGGTGAAGATGCATTGAGGGGATGGCTAGTTGCTGCTTTTGCTGCAAGCATGGATAAATCTTCCAACGAGTTTAGTGCTAGTGTGTTACAAGACGCATATGAGAAAATGAATAGAGGATTCGATCTATTTCTTTGTGAGCTGCAGTACAAAGGGTGGCATACAGATCGGTTTTTGGATGGAACAGGAAACCGTTTTGCATGGTAGCATTTGCTAGTTGGGTAAACACTCTATACAATGAACATATGAAGATTTCGTAGTTTAACTGAGTAGGGCAGCACGTAAGGCCAGCATTCATCTCCTCAACATAGTTAATAGATGCATCAGTTCAGGTTGATAAATCACGTGGAATTAATTTACTGATATACTCAGTTCTAGATATGTAGTTAGATTACTCTTCATGTGACTGGTCTGGGCTTAATGAGAAAGGCCTGACCAAATTGAGTGTGGAAGAATTGCCTTGTACACCAAAAATTCAAGCATACCGTAATCTTGTATTTTGAGTAATCATTGTAACCAAAGTTATATATTTCATGTCTATAATACGAAGATCATTGTCATTTCTTTGATGAAACATTTATCACATTGTTTATTGAGGATGTGACTGGTATCTGACTTCGCTCTCCTACCTCTTTCCTTTTGTTCTAATCCTCTTGGGATAATTAGTAATATCGGACTTTCCCATTTCTGCTCTCTGGGAGGTGTTTTTTCTTTCTTTTTTTATTATTTTTAATTAAGAAACTGTGCTTGGTATTGTTTGGAGTCAAAATCAAGTTGAGGAAGTCGGTGCATGCTCAACTAAGACATGGAAAGGATAGTTTACATTGATTGTTGAGTTGAAACTTAGCGAACAAGACAATGTCAAAGTGCTGTTTATCATGTTGGAGCGGAGGAGTCTTGATTAGATCATTATATGTGTAGCTTTGATTAGGTCTAATCATTGGTCTTTAAGGAGCTGGTTTTCAACAAAATTGAAATCTTTTAGAAACTTTGATTGTTAATTTTAAACACACAGCCAACCGCCTGATCCCATATGTCAAAATGAGCATCTTCCAACCTTGAAAAGGTAAAATACTAGTGTGAATTCGACAAGATTCCTCTTGTTTTAATTATTAACATCCTAAGCTTTGCTTTGGTATAAAATTAGTCGGAAAGGAAACCACTCAACGTAGGTGGTCGGCTGAGGGTATAAACAAAAACATGTCAATTCATTTAGGCTCTTGCATTTTATATTAAATGGTTAATATAAGTTTCCTCACAGAAAAGAATTTCCACATTTTTATCTGTCATTTTGTTTCCTTTTCTTATGCACATATTAAAAAAAATTGTTAAGTATGCGTAGGATTTGATCTTCCTTGGGCTATCATACAAAGAAAAGGTCCAAGTGTACTGCATTTTTTAATAATTACTTAATGCCATCCTTACACCTCCAAGTTATTATATTTCCCTTGCTGCAAATCAATGTCAGTCCAAACTTATCAAAATGCAACTTAGAATTAATTTGCTACAACTTTTGACACTTCCATATTTGCCATCATATCACCTTCGTTGGTTACACGCATTCATTAATAAACTCTAAATGTCGCATTTTCATTATATTCCATGTACATGTCTATCCTCAACCCTTTTTCTTTGTTCCTGTTAAATATGTCATTAACTTCAGAAATGGATATTGGAATGTTGAAATATGAAATAATAGAAAGTACAGGAAAAGAGGCAAAGGCCTAGACAAGAAAACTCAATGACTATTCTGCGCACATCGGAAATCCCATGCAAATCATGACGAGGCCACTCTTTCAATGCCACCGCCAAAGCTTTGGCAGCCCAACCGATCAGCCATTGCTGATCTCGCCATGCAATCTGCAGCAAAGTTTTCTTCTCGGTAGACATGTTTGATCTGAACCTGCCACTGGCGGTCGACCAGCTCTCCAATTAAAATAGCAAGGAAATTTTCAAAGATACAATTGGTTAAGAAATAACTCAAGGACGCGTTCTTTGGGATTCCATTTTATGAACCTTAATTCTGGCCTGGTGACATTTATCTTCAAATTTCAAGTTAATTTGAATTATATAAGAAAAAATAAACAAAATTAAGTGGTGGCAAATTTTTAGACAGACAGTTTAAAGTATTGAAAATAGAAAAATGTTACTTATAATAAATTTCAATTAAGATTTTTTTTTCCGACAAATGCGCCTCTCTAGACAATCACACATCTACTTCCACTAAGCTTAAAAGTACATATAAAAAAACACATTTTTTAGTTATGGCCTCATCTTTTCCCTCGAGAGATCACTTTCGATAAGAAACAAAGAAATCTTCTGTTGACACGCGCAAAAAGTGCAACTCTTCGTCGGTGATATCGTATGACATACGGAAGTTCAGAAGTTTTGACAGGCCAGGCTATTTAAATTATATTTGTGCACACTATATACATGTGTGTGTCTTATTTGGTGTTTGTCGAACGTTTTATGTTTTTATATATTTTCTATGCTTTCGCTTTCATACAATCTAGGTGACATCCATACATATAGTGAATGTAGGACCAATACAATGGATCAAAAGGCTAACATGAAAGATTAAGCACGTCCTATAGAGATTTTCAAGATTTTGATGATGGTGGATATGCCGCCTTTGCCTTTGCCTTTGCCTATGTATATATCTTATTTAATACCACTGCTTGTTCATAGAGCACTGTTGTTCTTTGATTGGTGATAAAGATGATTAATTCATGACTCCTGGATATATATATATAATTTCTCAAGGGCCAGTAAGCTTGTATATTTTTCTTTGAACGATCGGCAATAGTGAGTAGAGTGGAGGTCATATGTTTTAATTAACTTTCCTTGAAATTAAGGCAACGTAGAGAAGGAAAGTATAACTACGGATTAT
>JAOSBK010000004.1:16420480-16432835 GCA_027568895.1 Erythroxylum shatona
CTCCTCAAAATATTTCTTCTCCTTTCCCACCAAAGGATCTTGTTAACCAAGTTATCCAAGAAGAACAAGTGGTAGATTAGATTGGTCGAGGATACAATAACAAGGAGAGGATACATTGACAAAGGAAATGATACAAAAGAGTCAAAGTTAAAGCAAGGATTAGGAGACGATACAAAAGCGAGGAGTCAAAGCTATAGCAAGGAGTCGGTATATTTCTACCACCTTGTTCTTATGTAAATTATTTTCCTTATATCGTATCATGTATGGCTGAAACATGTTGATTTGGTTATGTTATTTCCGTTGCATTTTGATTTCGAAAAAGTTTTAAAATATACCATTTTAGTCAAATCTTGCATGCTTTTGTTTTCGATCCAACAAGTATTCTGAGGTATTAGTCAAGCAGTGCTAGCTATACTGATCTCATTCGTGAGTGCTATGAGGTTGGTGCAAGGAGGATGTGAGGCTTATCTGGCCATGTAGTCAATACCCAACTGAGCATAATGTGTAGGACATTCCTATTGTTAGGGAATTCCTATATGTGTTTCCCGCAGAATTATCTGGTTTACCTCGAGATAGGGAAACAAAGTTTACGATCGACTTAGTTCTAGGTGCTACTTCAATATCTATTCCTCCATATAGGATGACACCTATGGAACTAAAGGAATTAAAGACTCAGTTAAAGGAGTTGCTGAAAAAGGGTTTCATTAGACCCATTGTATCACCATGGGGAGTGCCATTCTTATTTGTGACAAAGAAAGATGCTACTATAAGACTATGCATCGATTATAGGCAACTGAATTGAGAAACAGTGAAGAATAAGTACCCGTTGCCTAGAATTGATGATTTGCTTGATCAATTGTAGGGAGCTCGAGTGTTCACTAAGTTAGAATTGAGATCTGGGTGCTATCAGTCAAAGATAGCAGAGGCTGATGTATCAAAAAGTGCATTCAGGAGTAGGTATAGGCACTTTGAGTTTTTAGTAATGTCGTTTGGGTTAACTAATACCCCAAGCTGCATTTATGGTTTGATGAATAAGACATTTCAGCCCTACCTAGATCATTTTGTAATTGTGTTTATCAATGACATCTTAGTGTACTCAAAGAGCAGAGAAGAGCATGCTGAGCATTTAAGAGTAATCTTACAAATTATGAAGGAGAAATAACTATATGCCAAATTCAATAGATGTGAGTTTTGGCTTGATCAAGTAGTATTTATGGGTCACATGGTAACTGGACAAGACATACAAACAGATCCAAAGAAGATAGAGGCAGTAATGAAGTGGGAGGCTCCGAAGAATGTATCAGAAATTTTGAGTTTCCTAGGATTGGCTGGATATTATCAGAGGTTTGTCAAGGGGTTTTCGTTGATCTCAGCACCTCTGGCTAAACTTCTGAGGAAGAATATAATTTTCAGATAGAATGAAGATTGTCAGAAAAGCTTTCAGGAATTGAAGCATCGGATGACTATAACACTGGTGTTAACTATTCCGTTAAGAATTGGAGGATATGTAGTATACAGAGATACTTCGCATCAAGGATTACGATGTATGTTGATGCAGTATGGCAAGATGATTGCCTATGCATCGAGATAATTAAGGTGTCATAAGATAAATTATCCGGTACATGATTTAGAGCTTTGCTACATTTGTTTTTGCTCTAAAGATATGAACGCACTATCTATATGGAGAGACACTCAAGATATATACCAATCATAATAGCTTGAGGTATTTGTCAAGTTAGAAGGGATTAGCTATGAGATAGAGGAGATGGATAGATTTATTGAAATACTATGACTGTACGATTGAGTATTATTCAGGAAAAGCTAACGTGGTGGCAAATGCATTGAGTAGAAAGTCGAATAGCAATGTAGCTCAGATTCAGTTATTGAGATTACCAATTTTAATTCAATTGAGAGCTCTAAATGTGGAGTTAAATCTAGAGCAGAATGAGGCATTGATATCTACTTTAAGACTGAGGCTAATGTTATATGATAGAATCAAAAAGGTACAGAATACAGGTCTTGATATGGTGAAGCTCAGTGAGAAATTGAAAATGACATCAGATTTTGAGTTTGAACTGAGAGATGAGACACTATGGTTGAAGCAAAGGCTGTGTGTGCCTAATATGGATGAATTGAGAAAAGAAATTCTAGAGGAAGCTCATATAGCAACTTATGTTATGCATCCTGGTACCACCAAGTTGTATATCACGCTAAAGCAACATTTCTGGTGGCCTGGAATGAAGAAGCAAGTAATGGAATATGTCGCTAAGAGTTTAACATGCCAGTAGATTAAGGCTGAGCATCGAGCTTCGATTGGGAAGCTACATTCATTACCTATTTCGGAGAGGAAATGGGAATGAATTACCATGGATTTCGTTATGGGATTGCCAAAGACTCTAAGGCAAAACAACACTATATGGGTTATGGTGGACCAATTGACTAAGTCAGCCCATTTCTTACCTGTGAAAGAAAATAACCCATTAGACCAGTTAGCCTGAAGGTATGTAAATGAGGTGGTTAGACTACATGGAGTTCCTGTGTCCATTATATCAAACAGGGATCCCAGATTTACTTCGAGATTTTGGAAGAGCTTATAGTCAGCTATGAAAATTTAAACTTTAGTACTACATTTCATCTTCAAACAGATGGACAGAGTGAGAGGACAATCAAGACTGTTGAGGATATGCTTAGGGCATATGTATTAGAGTTTCAAGGAGCATAGGATAAGTACATAGATTTAATTGATTTTGCATACAATAACCACTATCATAGTAGTATTGGAACTGTATGAGACATTGTATGGCAAGAAACGTCGATCACCTCTGTATTGGGATGAAGAGGGCTTGAGAATGATAGAAGGCCCATAACTAATTCATTATACTGTAGATAAGGTGAAATTGATCTAAAGTCGAATGAAAGCAACTCAATATAGACAGAAGAGCTATGTGGACCAGCATCGAAGGGATATGAAATACAGTGTAGGAGACAAAGTGTTTCTAAGAGTATTGCCTTGGCGAGAAGTGCAGAGGTTCGATAAAAAGGGCAAACTAAGCCCTAGGTACATTGACCCTTATGAGATCATTGAGAGGATAGGAACATTGGCATACAAGTTAGCTTTACCAAATGAGATGTCTCAGTTACACAATGTATTTCATGTGAGTATGCTCAGAAGATACCGATATGATCCAATGCATGTGTGACTGGCTCAAGAGATCGAAATAGCTAGTAATATGAGTTATGTTGAGGAGCTAATCAAGATAATGGGATATCAAACAAAATAATTGAGAAATCGAGTAATTCCACTGGTGAAAGTCCTTTGGAAGAATCACTTGAGTGAGGAAGCAACTTGGAAAATGAAGGAGCACATAAAGAGACAATACCCCCACTTGTTCAAACAATCAGGTAAGAGTTTCAAGGATGAAATTTTTTAAGGAGGGGAGACTTTTAACATCCTATTATCCCATGTTAAGGTTTAGAACCTTAGAATAGTGTACATGAGATATTATTGAGAAGTTAGAAAGTGCATTTCATGCTCATGCATAATATAACAAACACATACATGTGAATATTAATTATTGCACAGATTAAAATGATTGTAAATGCATTCATTAACATTTTTTGGTATAATTGATTTATAAATGTGATTGTATTAAAAATTGTGGAATTTATGTATTGAAAATTGATTTGGAGAGTATAATTATTGATTTATAATTTTTGGTGAAATTTGGAATATTTTTGAAATTATGAATATTTTTGAACTAGGAAAAATACCAAGTGGCAAGAAAATGATAAATGGTACTAGAAATAAGAGTCAAATGGCAGTGAAAATTTTGATAAATGACTTTAGGATTTATTGACAAGTGTCAGTAAAAATTGGGAGACAATTGGAGTAGAAATTAGAGTTGATTGGACTAGTTAAATAAGAGAACCTAGTTTAAACCTATAGAGATTGGACATATGGCAAGTGACAAGTGTCACTTGCCAAGCCATGTCTTTATTCCACAGTTCTCTTAATTACTTGGAAGAACATTAAAGTTGTCTTAAATCTTGCATTATTCTTCTTTTTCTTCTACGTGGCTTTCTTCTTCTATTAGCACATGAATAAGGTATTGAAGTGTAATTAAGGGTTTATGTTGAAGGTGTATTAAATAGAAGTGAAGGAAAAAAATTGGTTTTGTATATTTGTTGGAATATATAAGGTTAAGGCACTTTATAATGGTGTAATTGGACTTGATTAAGGTGTAAAATGAACCTAGCTTGATGTGGAATTAGCTAATTAAAGGTTGAATAAGGTTTGGATTGTTAATTGAAGTAATAATTGAAGGAAAGTGTTATTTGATATCAAAGTGTCTAATTTTGAAACTTAAGAATTGTTAATGGAATGAAACATACCTATGAATGCAACTGTGGTTTAAAGAACATGAGTATTGTGAATTAGGTATGATTGTCTGTGAATTGGGAACTTGAGTGATTATATGTAATGTGTAATGACTTACTGCTTCATTGATGTATTGATGCAAATGCTTATGTTTATAAGGTATATTGAGTCAAATGAATGTGAATGAATATTTTTAAGTTAAATAAAATGGAATAAAGTCATATGTTTTACAATATATCTTTTGCATGAAAATTTTAAAATGTGGCATTTTTTTTAAATTGCCAAGTCCTAGTCGTGAGTAAATAGACATGCCTAGAAGCGTCTACAGCTACTCCTGTGACAATAAGGTGTCTCTTGGTATTGACACTTTGGTGTCTCCTATTACTAAGATATAAGTCTCTCATGTTCTGTGATACCAATTATAGGTATCTACTATTTTGGTCCCATTACCCACTTTTGTAAAAGGATTAGCAAGCTGCCCTATTTTTTATTTTGATATATGTTTAGTTTCGACGCAAATTAATTTCTAATATGATACAAGTTAAGTTCTGTTCTGATACAAGTTAAAGCTCTGATCTGACATGAATTATGAACTAATCTGATATATGCTATATTCTAATCTAAAAGAAATATGTCATGTATATTCTGTTATGAAATAATGAAATTCTGTTATGATGACTTACATTCTGTTATGAAGCAAGTAATGTTTGGATTATTCTTTAAGTTGTACAATTAAAGATTTCTTATAGTATGATTTGGTTCAGTACATGTGAATGTTAGACGACTATTAGAAGCAGTCACCGTGTTATATCTTGTTTAGTTATTTCCCACTAAGCTATATAATTAGGACGGTGGCTTTGCCTCCGTGTAGTTTTTGAAAAGAAGGTTTGAGACTAGGACAATGACAATCGTAGTGGCCAAGAAGGATGTGTTTATTTTGGAAAATGTTCAGTTTGTAGTTTTTTTTGAATTGTACTTATTATAATGAGACATTATGTACTTTGTGCATATGGTTTGTAATAACTATGATATAAGATGGATATTGGAGTTAAGGCATGTATATGTGATAAGTACAATATTTTTAATATGTCATGTTTATAGTTCAACATATGATGAAATGATATATATATGTTTGCCTGAGTTTCTAGAAAAATATTGAATGCTTTGGTATGATTTAGATATATTTTGTGTGGCAACTGTCTATCCTCTTAGGGGGTATGCGGGTGCTACACTATTAGCTTGAGAATGTGTAGCTTAGTCCAAAAATTGCTAATATTAGGCTTGATATTCTAGAAATTTCCTTGATTTATGTGTTAATTATTTATCTATCTTACTTAAAGAGATTGCTTATCCGTTGGAATTCTTCATATTTGCTTACTCATTAAGACTTTGTTGATGATTCTAATTAAAATGAATATAAAATTTCCTTCCTCTTTTAGTAAGTAAATATTAGTCTGTTTGGCTTTTGCTATTAATCTTCTTGTAGTCTCACTTGACTATAAGTTAATCTAAGATTTTGACTAGATATTTACTCATATTTCAAAAATCCAACATGTTAACTATTGCTATTAAAAACCAACATGTTAACTAACTATAAAGATTTTTTTTTCCAAAAAAAGGATAATAATAGTCATAAATTGTTAAAGTTTAACAATTTTTTTCTAGATACACATCTTTCTATTTCTTTTATGTATCTCTTCTCCTTAATTAATATGAATAATTGCATTTTATACTAATTTAACAAAGTTTTAATAATTACATTGTATTGTTTCTAATTTTTAAAGTTTTTGTACAATAACTTTAACAATGTAACTCTAAGATATTTATTACTTCTAGAAAATTAATTTTAAACATTCAAATTCATCTCCTATTATGCAAGTAAATGCCTTTGTAGCTTGGGTTAGTATAAGACAATGAATTAACTTATAAACTTAAAGGAAAGGAAAAAAAAAATCTACTTTAACAATTATCCATGATTTTAGTTATAGGCCTACTTTCTTATTTTTTCCATTATATTAAGGGAAATTTATTGTTATGTAGTATTCATATTTTTTAATATATCCTTTAAATCCTAGCCTTATTTAGTAATTAGTTTTGGTATCTAATGCACACTTTTGATATATAATTTTTTAATTAAGTGGCTACATTATTAAAGTTAACAAACCAAATAACCAACATGTAAATATAGATCAATTATTATACAACCCTAAAGATGTGATAATAAATTAATAAGATGTAAAATTGATGTTACTTGAAAGTTTAAATAAAAACTTAGAGGTTCTAGTATCGAGTGGATACTTAACTCTTCTAGTCTCTAGACCAATAAGTCCTGCAGAACTCTCTTTTGCAATCCTCTCTGTACTACTCCTTGGCATAAGCTAATTTGGATCAAGCATCAGTTTCTTATATTTTCAATAATACCATGGCAGGCTATCAAGAATAGGCTCCTAATTTCTAATAGAGTTGCAAAATTCTCTTAAATGCCTAATTGATGTATTCTTTTTAAATCATCACAAGAGAGTGTAGAACATCTCTACTTTCAATGTCACTACAACAGATAACTATAGAAAGCAATTCTCCAGCTTTTCAAAACTAGCAACTCCTTTACTCTATGGATTTACATCATCAAATGTAACTTAAACACTAGGATGAAAATTGAAGGAGACGTATGGATTTTTATGTTGGCTTTTATTTATCTAGGTTCTTGAATATGAGATGAAAGAAACCAAAAGATTTTCAATGACAATGCCAACACTAAGTAGAGGCTATTACAAGATATATATAGCAGAATTAGAACACATATCTTCATTTATAATGGGAAACACTCTTTTAGACAATAACAGATTATCAATTAGAGAATTGATTAATTGTCCTTTATACTAAACAAGATTACTAATGTCCTACTTATAAATATGGTTTTCTAAATTTTGTCTTGTATCACTTGTTTTCATTTTATTGATGATATTGTACATATTATGAACAATCTTTGCTTAGCCTTTCATGGCAATAATATATTCATTATTTTTTTAAAAAAGTTCTCTAAGATTTTATTCTTGAACTATTTGGTAGATGAATTAAACTTTATCGGAAGCTTCCCTTACAAAGTGGACAAACTTTTAAGATAATCAATGGCATGTTTAATATGGAAGTAATTATTATGGTTTGTGGCTTGACTACCTGAATTGCCTTTTTTATTTATGTCTTTAATTTTATAAAAGTCATTTAATTTTATGCAAAATCACTATATTTGAAAAAAAAAAGATAAAAAAAAGAGGAATCAACTTCTTTTTAGTATGATAACTAGAATTAGGTTGATCTTTCTTGTAAATTACTTAAAAACTTTGTATGAGACATATGATACTAGACTAAAACTCTAATTAAAGAAATTATACAATGAGGAGAATGATTGTGCAACTTAAGGGGTATCATCATAGGCTTAAAGGTTTACGATTCTCACATTGTTCATATGCTTGTTAAATAGAACTTTGCATATTGTTTTTTTATGATTGTTTTCTTAAGTATAATGTCACAATTTAAACTTCAATTTGAATGTAATTACATATTTCCTTACATACGAATGGAGTAACTGAAATATATTAACTAAAGTTTCATGTACAATATAAGTACTTCTTATATTAACCCCATTCAAATAAAATATTCTTAATATATGAACTCTTAAAAAGTGTATCACATTAACAATAATACACATTGACATGTAAACAATAATAATAATATATGTCATTAATATCTTTTTCACCTCCAAGTTGTCATTCATAGCAAGCTTCAATTTATTATCATTTTTTATTTTTTCATCTAACTCAATATTTTCCTTTCGTTCCTCCTTATATGGTTTTCTAATAACTCCTTTACACACCTCACCTTCAATTGTGCCTCTACAACTCAATGTTCATTAGTGCTTTAACTTAGCATTATCATTCACTAATCTTTAAATAACATAAACAACTTTATCTAGAAAGGGTTCATCATGCCAACGAAAGAACTTACAAATCATAACCTTGTAATCATCACTAAAATAAACATTTATTTTATTTTCCCCATATTAAATATCATAACAAAATATTCTAACAAGATATTTTAGGCACTTGTAAAACCTATGCCAGGATTTTTTTCACTCTACGAAGTCTTTTAATAAGCGTTGGATCCATATAAGAATTGAATGTTAGTTGAAGAACTATTGTTAGTTGAAGACCCATAAAATGATGTCTCCAATCTCAACTACCGCATTTTCTAGTTTCTACTATATGCCATAATATAATAATTCTTCAACTATTATATGATTCACTGATCTTTGAATAACATAAATAACTTTATCTAGAAACGGTTCATCATGCTGATGAAAGAACATACAAATCCTAACCTTGTAAGAATCACTAAAATAAACATTCATTAACACAGTTATTTTATTTTTGTTCCTTTATTAAATATCATAACAAAATATTTTTTATAACTAGATATTTTAGGCCCCTATAAAAACTATGCTAGGAATTTTTCACTCTAAGAAGTCTTTTAATAAGCGCTACATAAGAATTGAATGCTAGCTAAAGAACTATTGTTAGTTGAAGACCCATAAAATGATGTCTCCAATTCCAGCAACTACATTTTTCTACTATATCCCATAATACAACTAAGCAACAATAAGAAACATAATCATCAATTAACAACATGGAAATAATTGTCAATCACCTGCAAATTAATATCCTATACATAACGGAAATGGAACTATATTGGAAACATACACATTCAACAAATAACAATAATATTCAATATGGTATTCACACTTACTTTTATCAATGACATTATTAATTATTGCCAAAAAAATTGAAGGAAAAAAATTAGGAAGTTATTTTCTTCATTTAAGAGAAAATAAAATGGACATATGGTAGCATTTACCTTACCAATATTTAGTTGACCATTAAAAACATTTAGTCTGACTCTAGGATACTAAATTATTCTTTTCCTTTCTTCATCACTTTTGTAAAGCTACTAAGAAATATATGCACATATTGAAACCTCATTACCCTCTGAATTTTTATCAATTTCTATCACTCTATTCATTCTGCTTCATTCTCTATGTCATACGAGAATTTTACATGTATATAAAGGTGGTATATTTAAAGTTATGTTTAGATAAAGGTAGAATTTTAGAGACTACTCAAGTTAACCCAAACTCTAGTCATGCACCAACACTTGATTCATGGACAAGAATAACTAACAATTACAAAATTGAAGGATATGTGGCATCACCATGAATAATCCCCCACTAGAGGAAGAAGAACAAAGAAGAACAAACACTCATTAGCTAAAGAAGAATCAAAGATGATGTAGGAATCAGAGAAATAAATTTCTCATAAATCCTTATGTATTAGGGATTTGCTGCATATAAATGCAATCAGTGTTAGGTTTTAAGGGAAATTTTGGGTTTTAGGGTTTAATTTTTAGGATTTTAGTTTATGAAGAACAATAAAAATAAAACAAGAAATTAATATTTAATTATACATTAATTGGCATATTGGCAGCTAACCTTTTCTGGCATGCCTAGGTAGTCCATCTTAATAGGGATGTAACATTTATTTAATGGAGAGGTGATAGAGTGAGCAATTTTGGGAGAAATTGCTCTATTTGAAAACATTAGGGGGTAAACTAATATCAGAGATAACAACAAGGATCATCTTAAACTTTTCATTAAATATTAGGGGGAAAATTGTACCTTTTACCATTTATATTTAGTATTTTGTTATTTATATAGACACAAGTATACACATTATTTAATATGTCAAAGATTTGATTACATTAAATAGCACCCTAATAATTCCTTTTTCAAACTCCATTTATAATTAAGTATTTCTAAAAAATTGAAAATTTAATATTAACTCCTTTGACTCATTATATTTGTTTCTTAAATATAACATCACAATAAAAAATAAATAAATAAGTTTGGATAAGTATTGGATTCCTTGTTCTTTGAAACATAACAAAGAACAAATGTTAAGGGTTTTTAATCAAAAGACATATTCTTTAACTTCTCTCGCCATAATTCACTTCTCTGTACGAACACCTTCACTCACCATGATTCCCTTGTTACCTAATCTAGCTTTTCTCTTTTGTTTCCCACTCCTCATCGTCTCTTCTCTTAGTTTGCTTCACATACCATGCCCCATTTCATCTGGTGCTTATGGATTTTGAGTACTCCTTACTAGCACCACCTCCTTTTTTTCCTCATCCTTCATCTCTCATGAAGGGTATTATCAACATTTAATCTTTCTTGCCTAACTAATATTACCATTTTTAGTAATGATAATTTTCTACTTTCTTCCTAACAAAAGCTAATTTGCCTTTTTCCACAACGCAATCTGTAACTCCAGAACTCTTTCCACCTTTGCCATCCAAGATTCACCATCTTTTACCTCTACCCCACCCCAAAATACTACACCTCTAATCAAACCCTCAACCCCAACAACACCTTTAGTTCCTTAATAGAACAAAACTTCTTAGAACAGGAGCTAGAAATAGGTGTTACGTGAATCTTCAGACCTCACTCTTCATTACAATCCTCCCATAGAAATTGAACATATGTCTATAAAATTACTAGATATAGAGATATTAAAAGTAGGAGCACATAGATAGAAAACCACTCTTGACAAGTTATTCATGGAACACAGACCACCCTTCCCTATGATCCAAAGATTAGCAATGGATCAATTGAGAGCCAGGGGTTTGATGGCAGTACTTTTATTTGAGGATAATCTAATATATTCATTTTCTCCTCTCAAGATAAAGTTAACAAAATTTTCAAAGTTGGCCTTTGGCATGCTGCTCAACTACAAAGGAAAGTCTAGAAACCAATGGGAAAATTATTCATAAGGGTTGATTATACCGAACAAATGGTATTAGATAATGTTATTCCTCTCTTATTAGACTCGTCTACACCAAGAAAAGACTCTAAAACTATTGAAAATTCAAATTATTTAAGGAACATTGATACAACAAATAATAATGTGGAGGAAATGATTTAATTTATACTAGTAGCTACTATCAACAACCTTTTCTTCCCTACTCAGAATAATGAGGGCATTATTGAGACTAAGTCAAATTAAAATGAAATTAATATATTGTACCTCGTTTAGTTAGCTTGGATAATAGTTGAGAAGGAGTTAGAGGAGAGTCAATTTCAAAATGTGATCATCAAAAGGAATCAAATAAGTAATAAGAAGAAAGGTCCCAAAGGTAAAAATATCTTAACATGAAGATCATTGTATAGAATGTACGAGGACTTAACTGTCCAAACAAGCCTAATATTTTATGGGATTTTGTGTTGGTGATTAAGTCTCTAATTCTAGTACTCTTAGAAACTAAGATTAGGTTTGAGAATTTGAATAAATTGGAGAAGTGGTTCTATTGGAAATTTGTCTCCAATCATCAACATTGCTCCTTTGGAAAAATCATTATTGGTTATAATGTGAATTTTGTGGAGTTCGGAGAGAGGTTTTCAAGTGAGAAATTTATGCATTTAATAATAAGAAAGCAGTGTTTGGTTTTATTAAAGATAGAGTTTGGCGACGATTGAATTCATGGAAGAGAAGACCTCTCTCTAGGGCCGGTAAATCGGTTCTTTTGAAAATAGTGTTACAAACTATCCCGAATTATGTTATGGGGTTGTTCTTACTCCCTAAAACATTATGCCAAGAAATTGAGAGGGTGATGGCGGGCTTTTGGTGGGGGAATGGATTTAATCATGAGAAAGGAATAAGGTGGATGGCATGGGATAAGATGGCTAGAGTTAAGGAAGTTGGAGGGCTTGGCTTCAAGCGACTGAGAGAGTTCAATCTAGCTCTCTTAGGGAAACAAGGTTGGAAAATTCTTACCAATCCAGGATCTTTGGTTGCCCGTGTTTTAAAAGCGAAATACTTCCCAACGACTTCGTTTCTTTCTTCTTCTTTGGGATCGAATCCTAGTTAT
>JAOSBK010000004.1:16432935-16447915 GCA_027568895.1 Erythroxylum shatona
ACTGTTGCTGTGGGTGCTCATTCCGAGTCAGGCTTAGGAGAGTGGTTTGATATACCACCTCCTGCTATTATGAATTTGTTTGATTATTAATAATATTTCATAACTTATTCCTCAAAAAAACTGCATTTTATTTAGGAAAGGGTAACAATTTACTTCTCTTTGGTCTATGGCTTCAACATGGCTTTCTAGAGAGTTAGTCTATGGTCCAGTTTAAAGAGAATTCAAGGTACATGCTTTGGACCTTGGATTATCTGCGGTGACTTCGACTTTGCTCTCTCTGATCAGAGGCTAATGGCCATTGTAATATGATGAACAATAATGGGGATTTCAAAGAATGTGTGGAACAACTGAGAGTGATATATCTAAAGAATAATAGATACTCTTATATATGGAGCAATAAATAAAAACCTAATTAGTTCATAAGGAAAAGGCTTGATAGGGCTTTGTTTAAAGGTGATTGATTGTCATAGTTCCCTAAAAGTAAAGCTACTTCTGTGGAACCTTTAAATTTTTTTAATCATACCTTAATTCTAATTTATTCCCTTTTCTAGAGGATAATTAGAAATCATACATTCAAATTTAATAATTTCCTGGTCAAAGTAGAGGGGTTTAATGAGGCTGTTAGGGAAGGTCATCCATTCTGGATTTTGGAAACAAACAGTTCGTCTGTAGCAAGAAGCTTAAAGCTATTAAGGTGAAATTGAAAAGGTTAAATGCAACAAGATTTCCTAATAAAAAAACAAATATTGATAATGCCAAAAAAATGATTTCCTCACGGTTCTTGTTATATTTGAACCCTAGAGACTTTACATTTCTCCAAAAGAAATAAATCAACCTGGAATACTACCTAAGGGTTGTTCATGTTCGTTCATCTCTTATTCAACAAAGAGCCAAGACAACGCGGGGTGGATCAATTGGTCCAGATTCCTCACTTAAGACTCTCCCTTACAAAGGAGGTCTTGAGTTCGAGTCACGCTAAAGGAGGGAAAATAGGCATGTTCCTATTGATGATTTTCTAGCCTCCTGGGCAAAGCTCCTTGATCGAATCAATTACGGACGCTTCGCTTCCAGCGGCAGTGTGGGAGTTGGAGCTACTAGGGAACCTGGGGGCTGATAGGAACCTGATGTTGAGCAGGGGGGAGTCAGTGATCAATCATCAGCTGAACAATCAAGTATGTAAAGACTCCTTGTGCGCAGAAGTGTACAGGCTACGTAGGAACATGAGGGATCTTGGAGTTCCAGATTTACATCCTCTAGGCTATTGGGGTGAGGTCGTAGGGGCTTAGGATTAATCTGGCTGAGCCGAGATACCTAATGTAATCACACAAAAAAAGAGCCAAACTGATTTAGTTTTTGAAAGCTTTGGAATTGCAGGTGTCTTTGATGGGGACTAAATCAAATTTTTATACACCCATGATTTAATACAAAATTTTTATCTCTAAATAAAAAGGTATTGAATTCCTTCAGTGGGATAGAAGTGAAATATAAGAGGGATGTATAAGAACTTAATGTAATTATAATAATAGGTCATTGATGTCTAGTATTTTGATATTGTATTCCAACTATCTTAGAGTCGTGATTAGGATAAACAACAAATGGGAAAGAAATCACGTGTGGCTTAAAGAGAAATTTACTTTTGGCGGCAGGGTATACAGAAAGGCATGTCCAAGGGTGACCTTTCTACAGTGAGACCAAAGTCACTCGTGTTTTGACTGGGAATGGTGTCGAAAGTAGCTTTTGTGTGGAATAAAATATCTTAAGACGACAATTTTTACCAAGTTGAAAGCTGTTATCTTTTGTCTTACTTGTCAGGAGATGAGAGTTGAAAACCACTACGCCTCTTTCTTTGACTCCTTTCACAGTAATGATCGATGCTGAACAAATGTCAATTTGGCTACGAACTTCTAGTTCTACTTTCTCTGTATTTAGTGGAGTACAACTGAATTTCAATGTTACCCAGCCGACTATCTTAAAATTTAGTTTCTAACTTTCCTTATAATACCAAGTTCCAAGCTTGATTCATTGAACGAATTTTGTTTCAAAATTTCCCTTTTATGCAGACTTTTGTTGAGTTCATCGAATTTAAGGATGCTCTAAAAGATCAGTGAGAATTATTTTTTTATATTTCCTTAATTTTATTAAAATTTAGAATCATAGATATTTTTTTTGGTAGTATAGAACGACATACAATTTTTAAAAAGAAAAAGTAACCTTGTTCTTTCTTTTATAGCATTTAATTTATATCTGGCATGCTACATTATTAGATTAAACATCACTATAATTTCTATTTAAAAAGTTATAACAGAAAATAAATTTATTATTACGACAATTATTTAAGAGTTTGACTTATTACCACTTAGATCAATATATATGTACATCTTTTGCAATCTTGAATTATTTCAATTCTTATATTTAAGTAAATTTAAAATAATTAGTACATTATTTCTTATAAAAATTATTCAATTTCCTTCTAATATTCATTGATGATTTGTCGTAGACTTGCTTCCTGGTTCTTGGTTATCCCACTTGGTTCTAGTATGCTTATTAGTTCACTCTCTCTCTCTGAATTTCCAACGAGTTCTCATCCAAATTATTCTTGTATTCTTTCCCATTCCACCTATCTAATTGCTCATAGAATTACTCCTCTCAACTTTACTAACAAATTGACTCTATTCCAACTTCTCTTTGCTACTGTACACTTCTTTTTTAGTACTTTTTCGTCGTATTTTATTTTACATTCATGCTAGTCCAAACTTTCTCCTTCTACTTTTCACCTTAATTTTTCCTTTTTTTTAGTAATATATTAAGCCTAAAACCAATGAGTTCACAAAGCTTCCTAACTTTAACCAAGAACTAATCATCCTCTCCATCACTTGTTCAAACCTCGCCTGTTCTCGTCACATGCTCTTCCAAAACTATTCTCCTATTGACAGTTGAAGAGTTAGACTCAGAATTCTCGTGCAAGTTTAATAACAAAAGTTCTTAGCTCTAGGTTATAGGGGGACTCAACAACTGATCTAAAATTGCATTATTATCCTCTAAAGAAGTTGGATAATAATGCTTCCAATTGAGATATTGAAAGAGGGTGCATCTAGATGGGATACGACTCTTGTTGGCTTCTTTTTAGATAAAAGGCTCTCATTCCTAGTGATAAAAGCTTGAGCATAACTTCGATGAAGATAATATGGCCTGGTTGAGGTACTAGTAAATGAAGAAAATATATTTCTCTTCAAGTTTGGAAACTTAAGCTCAAAAGATAATAGAGGTAGGTCCACAACATCTAAAACAAGACATTATTCATTCAGAGGTGGAGACTAGGATTACAAATGCATAATCTTAAATTGAACTAGGTACCAATTTGGAATAATAGATACAATGTGCCTTAAAGTATTAAACCACTGAGAGATTTATCTATCTAGCTAATTATGTTGGGAAACCAATATGTCTTGATAAAGATACAATATGTACCAAAAGAATTATTTGTGCCATTGTTTGCATGTTAGTAGATATCCATCATGATCTCCTTAAAGTAATAACATTGTTAAGACTAAGTGAGAGTGATAAGCTCTTTTAAGATTCTATCATTGTTTATTATACTTAACGGCGTGATTAGTCCCTCTAATAGAAAATATGGAAATCAACTAGGAGAAAGTTTATAAAAAGAGACTATAAAGAGTTAAAGCAAGTGAATTCAAAATGATTTACCAAAGAAAATGAGGAAAATATTGTGGAAGCACCTATTTTAGTCTCTCAAATTTTGAATTTAAGTGCCACAATAGAGTATGTTAAAGCTTTTATAGCCCTAAATGTAGTTGCAAAGGCAAAAAGAGATCCCTCAAACTCTTTTGGTACAAAGAGCTATCCTTAACCAATTAAAAAAGAATTTGGTCATGTTAATAATGTCAAAATTATTGGAAAAAAAAGGTAACTCAGCTAAACATAATTTTTAAGCTACTCTTTTCCTAATGATCAATCAGATTTTGGTCCTAGAAATAATTTCAAAATAGCTACTAGAAGAAATTCAAATAGAAAAAAGATGGGTTATATTCCCTCTCCGTCAATATGAAAATAATCTTATAGAATGTAATAGGGTTTAATTACCCTACAAAACATCTAGCTCTAAGTATTATATTTATGACAATGAGTCTTTTCTTTTTATTTTTTAAAACAAAATTGAAAAAGGACAAAGGAAAACATTTAAAGAATCAATTAGCAAGTCATCCCCAATTATCAAATTTATTATAATGGTATAATAGTTATTGCTTTTGATATTAAGAAGAATAAAATTCTACATTCTATAATAGCATATCAACTAGTACATGTAACGAGTTAAGTTGAAGTAGGAATAGATTGAACTATAAGTGACCTCCGTATTTGCCTTTAACCTCATCTTTTAAAGGACCCCTCTTTGGATTAAGCTTAAAGGCATTCATTAACAATTAATGCTCCCCAAATCTTCCTAGGGTATTTTAATGGTATATTACATCCTTTTGAAGTTAAAAGTAACTTTTATATCAAGAATCACTGAAAGGATTTGAAAGAATGTGTAGAAAATATTTAGGTTACTAATTTGAGAATAGAGAGAACTTCTATACGTAGTGAAATAATAAAAAGAAGGATTTTATGAAGAAGATAGATAGAGCATTAGTTAGTGATGAATGAATCTAGGCATTCCCTGAGAGAAAAACCCCCTTTAACAGTCCTTTAGTCTTCAGACCATTCTCCTATAGTAGTGTAGATTATAAACAACATTGTTAAATGAAAGTCCCTCTTCAAGATCAATAACTATATGGCAGATATGGATGGTATCTAAGGAAGTATTACAAAGGGGTCTTGACCAAAATACTCAAGGTCACAAATGATATATATGTATGAGGAAGCTTTATAAACTTAAGGAGAAGCTTAACTCTCAACATTGAGAAAGTTCACATCATTAAGTAACTTGTCTCTAATGAAAGGGAAAGGCTAAGCAAAGCTTAATCCTAACTTTATTAAAATCCTACTAAAGTCTAGCTCCAAGTAGAGGAAAAATTGCAATTTAAAGTTACATTTAGGTAGTAAATATCAATCATTCCCTTATAGTGGAAAGATATTAAGTTCTTTATTTAAAGGAAGGTGATAGAAACTCTAGCTTATTTCACAAATCAAGCTTTCAAGGAATAGTACTAATAGAATTGTTTCCTTAAAGAATGATTATGAAAGACTAATCTCCTCAGAATGTGATCTTCATTAGGAGGAATTTTTTTCTCTCTAGCACTTTAGGATCCCCTACAAATGGAAATTCATCTATTTAACTTATCAAGTCCATAATCTACGGTCAAATCACACCTTATGAAGATGAATTCCTTTCCTGGTCTTTTAAAGATGTAGGAAAAACATGATTGTCTCTTAACCACAATAAAGCATCATGGCCTAATGTCCTAAATTCCTTCTTTTTTAAATAACTAGCCATTTACTAAGAGCTTAGTGACTAAAGTAGTCTTTGAGTTCTTCGATTATAGAAAAATGTTGAAGTAGTTAAATAAGACTTTCATTTATATCTTCCCTAAAGTTTAAGCTCCAAACACATTAAAGGAATATAACCTAATTGCCCATTGTAATACAATTTATAAGATCATTTTCAAGCTCATTATGGATAGATTGAAATGTATACTGACATTATACATTGATGATTCATAGGGTATATTCATTAAAGGAAAACAAATAGGGCCAAAATCTTGTTCGTATAGGAAATTTTTAAGAAATATAATAGGAAGTATGTAAGTATAAATTGTGCACTCAAAATTGATTTTCATAATGTATTTGACTCCCTATATTGGATTTTCATCTTGAATGCAATCAAGGCATTTAGTTTTTCCCCAACTTTTGTTGGTAAGAATTTATAATGTATCATAACAGTGGCTTATAGTGAATTGGTCATTGGAGGGCAAGGTAATGAGATCCTTTTTCCCATATTTGTTTACCTTAAGCATAGAGAGACTTACTAAGCTTATCAAGCTGATTATTGGTCAAAACACGTTATTTAAGTTCCACTCCAAATGCAAAAAAACTGAGAAGAATTAGTTTGTCTTTTGTAGATGACTTAATCTTGTTTTTTAAAGCTGATATAAGTTCTATAAGTGCATTAGTGACTAATCTGAACACCTTCAAAAAACCTCTAAAGTCTCTACCTTTTAACACTTTTAGGCATTCCCATCTCCTCAAAAAAGCCAGCTTATATAGGACCTTAGCTCATTAATTATGTCTTGAATAGCATTCATGTATGTTGGCCATCCCACCTAATGTTCCTAACTACCATAGTTAAGACTAATGATAGGCTATTGAGGAGATTTCTCTAATCAAGTGGTACTACTAAAGAATCTCAGGCTAAGGTATAATGGATTGTGGTTTGCTTACTAGGAAAGAAGGATAACTTGGAGTTATTCCATTGAAAAAACTAATAAAATATTAATGATCAAAAGGATTTGGAGATTCCTCAATGATAAGCAATTTTTATGGGTAAGATAAGTACATATATACTATTTCAAGGATGAAAACTTCTAAATCATTTAGCTCAAGTGTAATTCCTTGCAAACCATAGTACACGTCCTTAAGTTGAGAGAAAGGGTGAGAATGGGATTCCAGTGTAGACTAGGAGATAACACTTCCTTTTCCTTTTAGAAAGATAATTGGAGCCACTATGGTCCCTTAGCTAAAACTATTGGATTTAAATCATTGAAGAATATTATTCCACTAAATGCCACAATGAAATGATGATATATAGAGCAAGCCTTCTTAAGCACATGTTGAAGACCTTTTTAATAAATCACTTGATGAATCTAAGTTTAACTCCCAATAGTGAGGACACAATCCATTGGAGTAGAACAACTTTTGGTTTATTCTCCAACTAATCTTGTATATCTGTTTTAAGGAATCAAGCAGCTAAAGTCAAATGGAAAAGATTGGCCTAGTTTAAATCAACTAATCCTTATGTTTCGTTCATCTTGTAGGAAGCAATCAAAGAGAAGCTAACAACCTTTGATAGAGTTTCAAGATTTTTAAACATATTCGGTGTGTATACATTGTTTAAGGAGGAGCATGACACTTTTGATTACTTGTTCTTTTAATATGGCCACTTTTCTTACATCTAAAAAGGTATTTTATAACTTTTCAACTTAAATTCTCCAACTAATGAATGGTTGAATATAATAAATGGATTTATCAAAACCATTTAGAAAATGAGGGAGACTAGTCTTTTTTTTCAACATTTCCTTAGCCAATATGGTCTATTGCATTTGGAACGAAAGGAATCAAAGGATTTTCTATAGTTAAGTTCTGTAGGGAAATTCACTTCTTAAAGAACTAATTGGAAAAATAAGGATGCAACTGATTATAAATCTAGACCATCATAGCTATAATATGTAGGTTGCCAATAAATAAAAGTCATCTTTGACAATCTCAGTGTTAGATGAGCAAAGATCTAGGAACTATCTACCTCAAACAATATATGATGGGTGCATAATGGATTAGAATGTACAAAGACTCAAGAATTATACTTAAACTTATTGATTCTTAGGAAGTTCTGCTATAGTTTCTCTTTTAGCTTGTAAAGACATTTTTATGGCCTAGCTTTTCCCTTCAACTTTAAAGAGGTTGTATGTTACTCTTTGCATTACTATATTAAGGCAAATATAATTCCTTTATTAAAACTAGTAAAGTATTTAACCTTTTTTTAAATTGGATTAATAAGAACTCTTGCCCTTTATATTTAACTGTAATCTTTTCTATGTAACAAATATAATAAACTTTACTTTTTTAAAATTACATTAATATTTAATAAATTGATAATTTATTTTTAAAATTTTATATAAGATAAATTGTTTCCTTATTAGTTCTTTTTTTCCAAATAAATCCTAATTTTAAATTAACAAAACTTTAATTTAGTTAAAAATTCAAAAAATATTTAAAAAATCGAAGGATCCTTCATTCATAATAGAAATTTATTATTAATTTTATGTTAATTAAAAATAACTCTATGATAAGTGGCGACAAGTACCTTACCAGTTATTATCTATTTACATTTAGTATTATTGTTGAACTAAAAGATGTTTTAATCAATGTTTTAATGATAATAAAACTTAAGTAATACTAATGAGTTTATTATTTTGATGAGTAGCAACATAAGAACAAGATATAGTCATAAACTTAAAAAGAAAATTCATGATGTTGTTTAAGAAAAGTTAAATTTTGTAACCATTGAAGTGAAGATAAAGTCAAGAAAAAAAGAAGAACAAGGCATATCAAGGTCCTTTTATATTTTATGTTATTAATTGTAATATTATTTTATTAGTTTAGTGATCTCAATAGCTGTCCATGCAAAACCTTTAATCTTACTTCATTACATGATTATTTTCATTTATCAAAAGGTTATAAAGCTTTTTTAAAGAGAAAAGCATCTTGATCTTTCAAACACTCTTTAGCAAATATTTTGGGAAGTGTTGAAATTGTCATTGTATTAGACAAATTGGGTTCGATCATTTGAAGTTGTTAAAATCATGTTTTGACCGATTAATTAATCTATTTAAGTTAGTAGTCTAATAATATATATTAAATTTATCAAATTTTAATGTTCCAGAAGTAAATATTGGCTAATCAATGTGCCATATTTGATAACTAATAGGTCTCAGTGATCGATGAATATGTAATAACTACTGAATATTGTGTATTGAATGTACATTGATTGACTAATATGACCTAATGGTTGACTAGTCTATTAGAACTAGTAATTGTAATGACTATTTTTGGACTCCAACGACTAGTAGGAGTCTTAAAATCTTATAAATACATGTTTTCTTATTAGTTCTTACATCAAGAAGCATATAGGTGCCTTTTACATACATGTATAAGTGTTTATCAAACATTTGAGTATCATTGTTTCATATTTATGTGAGCGAACCTCATTGGAGTTATTAAAGTGATAAAGTTGCTTACTTTGAGTTATAAGTTTTTGCTAGGATGTTATATATTATACTTGGGGATGTTCTAAGTGACATTGAGGTTCTTCTTCATGGAAAAAAAGATTTAAAAAGATTCCTCTTTATTGAAAAAAGATTATACCAAAGTTACTCTTGTCTAGAAAGAAAAATTATCAACAAGAGTCCTAGAAGTGGATAAGGAAATGATTACTCATCAAATATCTATAAATTGGTTTGTGTTTCTCTTTCCTTACACTTTTTACATTATTATATAAGTGTATTATTGAAATTTACTATTTTATATTGTTTCCACTTCTTTTAAGTTGTGTTCACTAAAACACTAAATTAGTAATATTTTATGCAAAATTTATCAATACCTAATTAACCCCCTCTTGGGTGCTATTAGGTACTAACAATTATGTTTCTCTTAAGGTTTTCATGATTCTAGATTTTTCAATTAACCTTTCCTATTCCTTTTTGTAAGTTAATCATATAGAAATGTGTATGGACTATATTATATTTGGTTTAAAGTTTAACCTAATATTCCGATAAGAGTCTTAAAGACCAATAGAGCTTTAAAGATTATATCCCACTTGATTCAAAAGATGAACTCCATTTATAAACTTCAATTTGATATTTTCAAATAAAATTTCAAGTTTAACATTAACCTATAAGCTCATATCATTTAACATTTTTATTTCTTATGAAATCTATAATCTAAAAAAAAAACTATAATTAATTACAGTAATGTGTAAAATAATGTTCATAATCCATACAAATTTAAGCTAAGTAAATAAATCTAACAATTATAATAAAAATATTTTTAATAATTATGTGAATTTTATTTTTATAAATTTCTTTAGCTTATGATTTTCAATGTAACAAATAATTAATTTCAAAATATAAACAAAATATATTATAATTGTTGATATAAATAAGTTAGTTGACAATTTCTTTTATAATTAATAGTAATAAGAGATTTTGTTACATTGAGTTTGAGTGATTGGTATGATAAACTTATTATCTTTTCAACTAAACCAATGTATAGTTTAAAGGTTAAATTAAATGCATTAAAGATATTTATAGATAGTATAATTTTTATATTAAAAAATTACATTTAGATATTTTTAACTTAATTTTTCAATATAATCTTGGTTCGTAAATTTATTTTTAAAGTTCAAATATTTTAATTTTCGAATTTAAACTAAACAACGATAAATCAGTTTATACCAGCATATTATTACACCACTATTTCAATAAATTATTCACAAACTGTTAACAAGATTAAAGTAACTCTCATAAAGTAAAAGTTTACTTCCACTATCTTCCTTCTCCATCGCGGAACTAGGTGGGAACAAACTTGCAAATGAGTGAGTGTATTAAAGTCGAAGAGGATGGCTAATTTTAGGGTTAACTAATGCTGATTTTCTTGATAATTTAAACTAATTCCAAAACACCCTTATGATTTCAGATCTTGTCAAGGCTCGTGTATCATGGTTTTTCAACCAACTCTTTTTTTTTTTTTCAAATATGAAAATCTAATGTTAAGAATAATATTTGACAATTGACTCTGAAATCATTTCTATATGCTCAACAACAACACATTGACTGGTTCTGAAGTGACTTTTTTGTATGTATCTTTTTTGCCATTATTTAAAATGTTTTTCTTTTATGCAAATTCCCACGTTTTATTTGACCATCCGACCAATCACACGAGTGCACCCCACGAACTAGAAAAAGAGAAAAGGAAATAAATAAAAACAGGAGATTTCCTGGAAGTAGTAGGCGGATTTTTTCCTTTTTGAAAACAAAGGTATATACTTTGAACTTTCGTACATATCGGCCCCTCTGTCATCATACAACTCACCTCTCTCTGTCTCTCTCTATATGTGTACATATTTATATAGGACCCTCATGGCCTTGCTTTTTATTTCTTGTTCTTTAACAGAGAGGAATAAACATGGTGAGAGCTCCCTGTTGTGAGAAGATGGGATTGAAGAAAGGTCCATGGTCTCCTGAAGAAGATCAAATACTCATCAACTACATTCAACTTTATGGCCATGGCAATTGGCGGGCACTTCCAAAACAAGCTGGTAAATCACATCTTTATATCTTCATGGCTTTGAAGCACAGAGTAGTGGGAGATGTTAAAACAGCATACAGAATACTCATTGATATTTGATTTGACTTGAGTTCTGGAATTGTAATTTATCGATGTTTCACCTTTCTCTCAGGATTATTAAGATGTGGAAAGAGCTGCCGGCTGCGATGGATTAATTACTTAAGGCCTGACATTAAAAGAGGGAATTTCACCAGGGAAGAAGAAGAAACTATCATTCAATTGCATGAAATGTTAGGAAATAGGTACGTGTTCATTGAATTTTCAACCTCTGCAAACTATTAACCTTGCTACACTACTCTGCGCTTGCTAAAACCGTTATGGTAAAAGAATAGCCACAACATGTAATGGGTTCCTGAAAACGATGATTTTCAATGTTGAATTACTCCGAAAACTTTTATATGGCTAGGCAAATTATCGTCTGCTTATACGATATGTATGTCAGGAGTGTACGCATGTGATCAATCAACTTGTCGTTTTTATTTTCTGGAGAGTGATGATACTTTTGCTAAAAAAGTTCAACTCTCATTTTTTTAAAACTTCATACGACAAGATTGGCTCTTCAATTTATGCACGTATCAAAACTAACATCACGATTTGGCATTTTAAAAAAGCTTTGAATATCCTACAAATGAATACAACTAACATGGTTTTTGACCCAAAAAAAAAAAAAAAGAATACAACTAACATGGTTGTCACTTGTCTTCTTCCACAGATGGTCAGCAATTGCAGCAAGATTACCGGGACGAACAGACAATGAAATAAAAAATGTATGGCACACCCACTTGAAGAAAAGGCTAAAGCAGATTCACTCTGCTTCACAAGTTAAGCAACGTGCTGCAAACACGTTCAAGCTTAAAGAGGAATCTAAACCTGAAACCCTATATCTGAACTTGTCGTCAAATCTGCCAGAACCCGAGGCTAGAGATTCTTGCGAATCAAGCTCTCCCCAACGATGTTCTAGTGACATCTCCTCGTCCGTCACCACAAATGATACCACCTATAATAACACGTACATGAAGGTCGAAACGTGGGACTATTTTCCGGAAATGGAAGAGAATTTCTGGCCAGAGGTGTTGTCCACTAACAATCCTAGCGTAGTTGGAGCTGCCCCGCAAGTCAATGACGATCTTTTGCTTTCTCCACTAGTAAACGCCATGGAACCAGTCCATCCCGACAATTCAAGTACATACGAAACAATGGAATTCTGGCATACCCTTTTGACGGGAGTTGGAGAACTGCCTGAATTATCAGAAATGTGATCAAAGTAGTTCTTTTAGTTAGGTTTTTCTTTTCTTTTTTATGGCTTTTTTTTTTTGGTTTTTAAGATGACAAAAATGACTATAAACTACTATTCTTCACAGGAGAAAAACAATGTCCACATGTACTTTTCCATCTAGTCGACCAGAATCAAATAAGCAACTCCTCTTCAATGAAAGCAAACTTAGTTGTGTAAAAAAAGCTTCCAATTAGATAACTCGTCTACTAATTTAAAATTGAATAATCTCTGGTTGGGTCGGTCGTGCTAGGCCCAAGTCCAACTCTAGGATAACGTGTGGGTCGATCGGCCCATTCCCAAGATGTTGAATTAAACACGTCAGGTATTTACTATATAAGTTCATTATCTCCTCACGATGCAGGTACGACTCTCGTAACCTTGGTACCCTTTGTTCATAGACACAAAACCTACGGCAGAGAACTAACTTAAGCATCGGAGGGGCAAGCCGGCAATCAACCCCCGGTGTGCCTTTATTGTTTTTGTAGGTGTCTCTCAGTCAGAATTAATCAAGATCATGGATCCAAACAATGGCATCCTGCCCCAACAGAATCAGACAGAACCAATCTCTTTTATTATTATTATTATTAGATTATGTGTCACATTTAGAACATTTGTTTCGAAACATGGTCATTTGCGATAATTATGGGTATATTCGAATTTTAACTCTAGAGGATTTGATATTACCGAATATTGAGCAATTTGAATCATTCTATTATGATAGGAAACTATGAACTCTCTTAAACAAAGCATAGTAAGCATACACGACTTGCATGTTTTCTTGCTTCCTTTTATCATCAACGTCAGTATATATTATTTGATTTTTTTAAATTTAATTGAACAGTTAGTTTGATAGTGAAATAGTCTAGACTCAAGTTCGCTCTACCTCCACGTGAAAGATTAATTTACAATAAGGCAATGAAAAGTTTTGACACTAATTTTCTTCGGAGTAATTAATCCTAAAGTGCTTAACCTTTGCCCAAATATTGAGTGATCAACCTTTTAAAATCTTTACAATTCACTTCAAAACATTAGTTTTTATTGATTTTGCTAAGGTTTTAAAATGTTGGCCACTTAATTGATAATTTTGAAAACTTGGGCACTAAATTTAAAAAAGTCTTAAAAGATTAAATAATTTTGAATATGGTGTTGCTATTTTCTTCACTAAAATTACACTTCTCATCTAGTCGTTACAACTAGTACATATGTCTAAACTGAACGAAATATTATTATTCATTTCAAACACAACAACCATAAACTAAATTACAAAATTTGTGAAGCATATTGCACTTTACAATTTAACATTACCATTTATTCTAATCAAATATGGTGGTTTCTCGTTTAAATTAATATATCTTTGTAAGATTATTGCTAGTCCATAGTTCTAAAGAAATTCATAATAAGGCTTTCAATTTGAAAAGCGAGTATGATTTTCCAAGATAACTTTAAGAAAAACATTAAAAAAACTAATTAACTTATAAGAGAGTTAAACCTATAAGAATAGACCACATTCAACCTTAGGAATAATGTATCTTAATTATTAAATGAAAATATCAGAATGCAAGTAAATGAATTATAATACATATATAGGGGCTTGTTGCCAGAAATTATTATTTTTTAAAAAAATTAAATGATATATTACTTTAGATAAAACTATTACACTATTACAAAAAATAATGACTTTAAGGTTAGATAAGCCTACCATTAAATTACAGAGTATCTAAAGGATTCAAGAAGTGAAGATTATAAAACTGAATCATAATTGAGATCATTGAATCACAATCGCCATCTGTTCTTCATGTCCAAGGAGAGGGAATGATGTGCTTTTTTAACAAATATACTAGCTCTGATATGATTAATTATTATATCCGCCAGCTGATATTTGTCTTACTTCTTATCAGTAAACCTATGCCGACTTCTTTCTTTCCAGATGCTATAGATGGTCATGGTGAAAGTTGTTGTATAAAGAGCAATATTAGGCATTCCCTTCTTAGTTTTACCAATAATCTATCGCAATACATGCCAAACATATCTATCATAATATGATGATAACATGTACAGGAGTTGACTCCAGACAGCCTTAGAATAGCTACAAATGAAGAAGAGCTGATGTTGGGACCCGATCTCGGAACCGGACCCCAACCGGAAAACGAAACGAAAGTAGCCAAAACTAAAGCGTATTCAAATCGAAACGGAAAGGATCCTAAAACAAAAGACGGATAAAACAAAGTGCGAAACACAACTCGAATCGGAAACAAAGCGAAACACAAAGTGAATGCAAATCGGAATCGAAGACGAAATCGAAACGAAAGAAATCACGAATCGAATCGAATCATAAAGCGAAGACAAATCGAAAGTGGAATCGAATACCAACAGATCAAAAGCGGAACAAAAACTTAACAAGCGGATCCGACATCCGAAAGCAAAGAACAGAGAAAAACGATCGCGTTGGAAACCTTAGCCTCAACCTATCAGAATCGGTATAAATTTTTTTTTCTTTCTTTCTTATTCATGTTATTCATCTTTCATACAAATCGCAAAATCTCATACAAAGCAATACACTTTTTCCATTTGGAATTTATCAATTCCATAACCTTAAACAAAAACTCAAATCATAATAATCTTCTTATA
>JAOSBK010000004.1:16495244-16519338 GCA_027568895.1 Erythroxylum shatona
ATAACCTTTGGATTCATTGCTATAGCCCATCATCACTCCCCTCATTGCCTTTTCATCTAGCTTTGTCCTTTTTGCTTTAGATATGTGCATAAATGCTACATAACCAAACACTCTTAGATGATTCACTTTCGGTTTAATGCCAAACCATACTTCAAATGGTGTTTTCTCCTTCAATGCTCGAGTCTTCATTCTTTTTTGCAAGTAGACAGCAGTGAAGCACGCCTCAGGCCAAAATCTCCTTGGTACTTGCATTTCAGCCATCATAGCTCTTGCCATCTCTATAATTGTCCTATTTTTCCTCTCTGAAACTCCATTTTGTTGTGGAGTATAAGCAACAAAAAATTGATGATAAATCCCTTCTCTTTCAAGATAATTCTTCAACTCATCCGACACATACTCTCCCCCTCGATCACTTCTCACACACCTCACCTTTTTGCCATATTGTCCTTCAGCTTCTGCCTTCCACACCTTAAACATGCCAAACACTTGATCCTTACTTTTCATGAAGTAAATCCAAGTGTATCTTGAAACATCATCAATGAATTCAACATGGTATCTGCTCCCTCCGGCTGATGGTGTGTTCATTGGTCCACAAACATTAGTGTGCACCAATTGTAGCTTCTCCATGGCTCTCCATTCACTTGTAGGGAAAGGTAAGAAATGGCTCTTTCCCTTAGCACATGGCTCGCATACATTCTTCAGCGTGCTACTCAATTGAGGCAGTCCATAAACCAACTCTTTTCTTTGCATTTCAACAATGTAATTTACATTTCCATGTTCATACCTTCTATGCCACAATTGTTTCATTTCTGTCACAGATACAGTAGCAAAGACTCCATCTACTTCTGTCATTTTGATTTTGAAAACTCTATTTCTCATTTGAACTTTATGTACCAGCTCGCCATGAGGATTGAATATCCTTCACATATTATCTTCGAAATGCACCTTGTAATTCTTCTCTAGGAGCTGACCTACACTGATTAAATTCTGATCTAGTTCAGGGATGTAATACACCTCTTCAAGTATGATACTTCCAGCCTTGGTGATCAGCTCTACATTCCCTTTCCAAGTCACAAGTATAATGTCTCCATTGTCAATCTTCACAACAGTGTTTAAATCATGTTTTCTTTCAACAAAAGCTTCCTTTCTCTTTGTCATATGGTTGGAACAACCACTATCAATCAACCAATCTCCTCCTTTCTCAACATTTCCCTCATCTCCATAGAACTTGACAGTTGATGCTTGATTTTCTGGTTGATGCCAAGTTTCCACCACAAAGACACTTTCTTCAATTATTGGCTTTTCGGATGGTTTAGTTGGCTATGAGGTTCCTGGTTGTGTTTTTGAACTTGGTTGTGGGGTAAGTTGGGAATTTAGGCACATTTCTGAAGAGGTTTGAGTAGAGGAATGATTTACTTGAGAGCTATTTTGTGGCAATTGGTTTGAAGCTTGAATTTGCATGGGTTGGTAAAGGTTATGTTGTGAATAATTTGGCTAGGACATGTAGGGATGGTTCATTGGTGGTTGAACAGATTGTTGATGAAACATTTGAGGCTGGTGTTGATAATGCTATGGAGTGTGTGACTTTCCCTAGCTGCTAACATGGTGTGCTTGATACATTTGGTGTTCAGGGAAATTTTGGTAAGGTTTGTTCTAATTTGGTAATGGATTTGGGGAGATATTTTGTCTTAGGAAAGGATGTATTGCTGGGGGTTTTCCATAGATAGGGCTTTGGGGGTTTTGTTGTTCAGATAGCCATCTTTCATAGCAAACTCTTCTTGAATGTCCCCTCTTCCCACAATAAATACAATCTGCATTTTCATTCCAAAACACTCCTCAACTCCATGATTGGCTTTTCCACAAAATTTACAGCTTGGATACATGCCCCATCTAGATACTCTTGTTCCACTTTCCATCTGATTTGCATTATTGCTAGAAAAATGATTAATGGCTTGGAGGTTTGGATAAAGCATAGGTGATGGATGTTGAGTTTGAGGACAAGCTCGAGGTTGCTGATTTTGCATCTGAGGTTTGTAAAAATGCTGCTGTGGATAGGGTAATGTTTGGTACTGATTTTGGTTGTTTTGGGGAAGAGTTTGTGACTGATGGTGAGTTTGGGAATGCATCAGACTTGGTTCAGAACATCTCACCATAATAACATGGAACATGGATCCCTCAACCAAGACAAGAAAATTAGTTAATCATACTTGAATTGAAATCAAAAGAAATAATAAAAAGAAACAGTATCCATAACTAGTCTTTAATGATAAAATCGAAAATCCCTAAGTATCAATCTGCAGAAAACGTAAACAATAGGATAAGAAAATAAAAAGTGTAACAGCCCCTAAAATCCACGCTAATCCTATGATATCGCTACTTGAATGTTCAGAAAATTGTAAACTAAGAAGGGTCAGCCCAAAGGAGGGAGATGCGGCAGCTTAGGATGAGAATATGCGATGACACTGTTGGAAGACTTCAGAACGTGGACAGAGGTAGAATCAAGGGTTTTCGGCAGCCTCAGAGAAGAGAAAATTACATGCCCCCTGCTTGTTTAACCCTAACCCATATGTATACGGCAATCACATTAGCTTCCTCCTTGGATTCAATCTCTTCCTAATCTTGATAGGATTTTGTCCCAATTAGATAATCTTCTAATTTAGGTGGGAAACTTCTTGAAAAGGACTCCAGAAATCTTGGGCGATTGTGTTCTAATTGGAGACAAAATCTGGAAATCTGCAGATTTGGGATTATGACCTTAGGCGTGCCCACGCCTAATCTTTGAATTTCGACCAATCTGGAATTTTCGAACTTCTTTCCTTCTTTTTGATCTTTTTTCGTCTTTGTGGTATTGAAAACCATCTGTGAACATTTAAGAAATAATTCCATCAATTTTTAAACACCATTTTCACAAATCAATAACAATTAATACCAGAACATATGCATTTTAAATGACTTATCAATGGGCAGAATGATTAAACGTAATGGTCCAACTAATTGTTTAAAATTTCCAGTTGCTTGAGATTAGCAACACTCAGGTTACTTTCCAAAAAGAAACCCATTAAAGATGGTTTTATTAAGTGAACATAATTCCTTAGAAAAATCCAATTATGAGAGCTATTGAGGCCTCTCACATCTTAGCAAAGGAAATTCATTTAATCCTCTTTTTGGAGATAAAACTCATAGTTTTCTTCTTGTATTTTCTCTTAGTAATAGGGACAAAATCATTTAAAGTTCTTTGTTTCTTGACTAAGATAGACTGAGGACATTAGATTATATAAATATAAGGGTTTTCTAAATGATTAATCAGGATTTTAGAGTTTTTCTTTGTGGAAACCTAATGAATAGACTGTAGGCTACTAAATTTTGAATATCATGTAATTATATCTCACTTAATTATTGAATCGTATTAGAATCCGAAGAGCTGCTTTATATTTGTAGCCTGAATTTCCTTATCAGTAGCCATTGTAGCAACAATCTTCTTTTCCCTCACCTTTATCCTCAATACTAGTATTTCCTTTAAAGTATTACTCGGTAAATCCATATAATAGGATAAATGCATAAGTTATGAGTAACTACTAGTTTTGAAGATTCTTCTTGTAGCTTTCCACTTTTATCCTTTATGAAAGGATGAATGTCTGAATTGATAAGTCACCTATATAAGATCTTCGTAGATATCCTCACCCTAATTTAATATGTGCTTGATTGTTTATATGTTTACTCCTTAATACTTCACAATTAATATTATTAAATGCTTAAGATACTATTTTAGGGTTACATTCGGGTTTAGGTACAAGTTGGAAGCACAAGAGATAAAATGAGTTAAAAACACATTCCTTGAGTCACCCTCTTAATGTTCAAACTCATTTATCTTTGTGAAAAAATAAGAGGTAGATCAGAGTAAAGATGGGACACAAAAATGAAAGAAAATGAAGGATTCAACATAACTTGATAAACGCACAACCATGTATCTACTTGCATGGCCATGCATAATCATGAAAGTGGTGTTATTTTGATGCATGGATGGATGCAAGGCCATGTATCAAACTGTTCATTTTCATGAAAACCTAGTTTTCCATATAAATAGAAATGTAAGCATCCAAAAATGGCATGAATCATTTTTGGAACACAGAAGGCGGCAAAACTTTGACTTCTTTGAGATCCATAGAGGATTAATCCTTTGTCCTTTCAGATCAAAGGGGAAATAGAAGCCGAAGATCACAATTGATCATCTCTTCAATTTGTATTGTTTGCCCTCTCTCTATAAATTGTTTATGTTATTCTTAGTTTAATTTTTAGGTATTAATATATGAATGATTTATATTCTCATTCTTAGTAGATTTTTATGTATGAAACCATTTTCATATTATGGAATATAATACGTAATAGTTGTATTTCAATTCATTTGTGGTAAACTAATGGTGATGAATCATTAAGGATTACATAGAATAGGTTAAATGACATGAGCTTGTGTAGTTGTTGCCTAGATTAATTTGTTTTCCTAGTTTGTAATGCGACTGTCCTATTAAATTTAGAGATCTTATTCTAGGTTGTTTAATAGCTAGGTTTAGTCAAAGAGCTTATTTTGAGTAAACATGACCTAAGGAAAATTGGGGTTAATAGAGCTTATTATTAACCAACATTTAATAGTTTCTAAAAGAGGTATGAGAATAACAAGATGAAAAAGTATGTTTATTTGGGTGTAGGCTGAGATGGAACCAAAAACTAGATTCCAAACTCATTCATCAATTTTCTCACTTTTATGTTGATTAATTTAATTCTCTTTCGTTAGTTCAATTTTATTTTGTTTTCTTATTGGTTCCAACGAAACCCTCTATCTTAAAAATCGATTGTTTTCATTACAAAAGATAGACATACACTCCTTGTGGATATGATCCTTACTCATCACTACTATAAATCTTAGTGTACAAAGCTAGATTTTATTTTTTGGTACATTCGACACACATCAAGAATTTTAGCGTCATTTTTAAGGGGTGAAGTACTTTGGCTTTTGCTTTTGATTTCAATTGGTTTTTTTGTATATATTTTTTATAAGTAGTTTTTACATTTATTTCTTCATCTTTTCACGTTTATTAATGTTTGTATGTACAAGGGACACTACAAAGGAAGTATGTCAATGTTATTGGGGAAAATTTTCCCATAACCCATGTTCCCAATCTTGCAACTTAAGTTGGAGAGATCACTTAAACCTTTGTTATAGAGGAGATTGACAATAAAAAACAAAAAAAACTACTTCCTAAATAGGCTGTAGGGTACACAAAAATTATCACATAAACCAGAAGCCTCTTATTCGAACTCCGATACATCTTTAGAAGACTTAGTTTAGTCAGTTGCTACTAATACTCTACAATTTCATCAGGACGTGAAACAATTCCAGCAAAATGCATAGTCTAGATTCCTAAACTTAGTAAGCCAGATGGGTCAAATGGCAGTAATTATCAACCACCTAGAATTATAAGTGGAGAGAAGCAACCATCTCAACTTGAGGAGAATCCAATGAACATTAGTACAATAACTTTAAGGAGTGGGAAGGATCTTGATAATCTTAAGATGACTACTCAAAGGATTGCTAGTGAAGAAGAAGTTGAAAAGAAGATTAAAGGAAAAAAGGATATATCATTTAGATCAAAGGTAATATTAGGTCTTTAATTGTTGTTATAACTAACCCTTCACCTTCACCTAACAGGTTTGAGAAATTGAACAAGCAGGATTAGGGTAAACAAATATTGGAGATTTTTTGAGAGTGCAGGGATTTAGTAGAGATTAAGAGTTTGATGGTATGGAAGATACTGAACGTGAGTGGTCATCAAATTAGGCCCTATCTTGAAGAACCTTTAGTCAAAAATATAAAAGTAGAGGCACCTAAAGACCATAAGTTTGTCACTCAAGGAGGAAAGTGTGAAGTTGAAACATCAACATTAAACAAAGGCGCTGCTTAGGAGGAAACATAAAGGAAGTTTTTTTTCCTTTTCACTTAAATTTTCGTATTTGTTATTTTGTTGAATGATCCATTTCTTACATTTAAGGTTACAATGGGGAAAATGTAATTTTTAAGTATTGGGTTGGGGATTATCATGTGTTCTTTTAAGTTGTTTGTTTCTTATGTGCAAGTGTGTTTTTCAGTGTGTTTGTTAGAAAGAGAGAATCAAATTAAATTAAACAAACATTTTCTCTTTTTATATTGCTTTTAGGACTATATAGTCATAATTAGACAATAGGATTAACTAGAAAATTTCATGGAAACTTGGGCATGTGTTTTTACTTTTGTGATTAGTTAATATACATTTTTTTAGAAGAGTAGTGACTAGTACATAGATACAAATCAGTGAGATTTTGAGCCTTTATCAACTGACAAACTATGTCAATCTTATCGTCTTTTATTTATGTGTGATCTTTGTGACATGTACATCCTGACTTTTCATTAATTTTCTATTCAAGATAACATTTTTATCACATGCATTAATATTAAAAGGATATAGCAATCTTTGTTTTAGAAGCTGCATAAACCAAATGGCCTACCTATTGATGTGATTTTCCTTTTATTATTAGCCTTTGAGCTTTATTAAGCTTTTCTTTTTTACGATAAACACATTGCAATCCTTTGACCTAACCAAATGGTTAAAACTAGTGGAGAATTTGTTGATTATTAACGATTATGGATGTATAAGAGTATAAGTGTGGAGGTGCGCATATACACGAGTTGGTTATAATTGTTGGAATGTCATTTTATCTCTTATCAATGAATTCTATTGTTGATGTAGTTCTTTCAATTTTTGTTAAAAAAGAAAGAAAAAGTGAAAATAAAAAATAAAAAAGAAGAAAAATAAAATTATCAAGGAGGAAATTCATTTATTTTGTAAAGTAATTCATGTTATTTTTTCCTCCTAAAGTTGTATGGAATAGGTGATTTGAGTATGATGCATATAAGGGACATGTTGTTTTGAAAGGTCACTCCTCATAGTTGCAATGTGTAGTTCATTATCAATTTTTATGAGTGATTCCTTCTAATTCTTTATGCTTTATGCGATTTGTGGTGTGAGAGCTAGAATATGAGTTGTGAAACATAGTTTTTACTTTCATCATAGTTAATGTATTGATGTTACATTCAGTGTTTTTCTTACTTCACTAGCTTTGATGGCTTTTACACTACACTATCCAAATACATCTTACGTTAACCTTTGCCCACATTACAATCTTAAATAGTCCTTTGCTTTATGATTAAGCACGTGAATCCTAATGGTGGAGAACTGTTGCAATGTTGTTTTGCATTGTGTAGCTCATCATCAATTTTTATGGGTGATTCCTTCTAATTCCTTATGCCTCTTGAGATTTGTGGTGTGAGAGCTTGAATATGAGTTGTGAAACATAGTTTTTACATTCATCATAGATGATGTCTTGATGTTATATTCAATGTTTTTTTTTTTACTTCACTAGCTTTGATGGCTTTTACACTACACTATCCAAATATATCTCACCTTAACCTTTGCCCACATTACAATCTTAAACAATCATTTGCTTCATGATTAAGCATATGAATCCTAGTGGTGGAGAACTGAAATGGTATATAAAGTCATGGAATGTCTAGATTATGAATGGTGATTGAGTGTATCTATAGATCTATCTTATTCTTAAACACATTTTGTTAAAGTCTACCCTTAGACTACTCTGTTTTCGAAGGGAATGGTTATTGATTAATCATAAGTAGATGCAATTAATATTTCGCTCTTATTCATTTTTTCTTATGACTATCTATTCTTATGAAATATGGAAAATGTAAATGTGTTTTGGTTTGTGACTTTGATTTTATTTTTTTTTCCTGAAGATGGTCAAATGCTAAATGTGAGGCAACTTGATATGTGATTGATTTTGTATATATTCACTGCTTAATACTTAGTGATTAATATTATTAAATGCTTAAGATACTCATTTTGGTTCACATTTGATTTTAGGTACAAGTTGGAAGCATAAGAGTTAAATGAGTTAAAAGCACATTCCTTGAGTCATCCTTTTGATGTTCAAACTAATTTATCCTTGTGGAATAAGAAGTAGATGGATTAGAGTGAAGATGGGTAAGAAAATGCAAGACAATGAAGGAGTCAACATGACTTGTAAGATGCACAATCGTGTATCTACTTTTACACGACATGAAATTAGCATTATTTTGATGCACGGTTAGATCCACGACCATGCATCTTCATGAAAACTTAGTTTTCATATAAATAGACATGTGAGTGGAAAAAGAAGGCATGAATTGTTTTTAGAACACAGAGGGCAGTAGAATTCTAACTTCTTTAACATCCTTAGAGGGCTAATCCTTTCCTTTTCATTTAAAGGGGAAATAGAAGCCGAAGATCACAATTAAACATCTCTTCATTGTGTATTCTCGAATCTTTTTTTGGAAATTGTTTATGTTATTCTTAGTTTAATTTTTAGGTATTTATGTATGAATGATTTTTATTCTCATTCTTAATAGAATGTTTATGTATAAACCTATTGCTAGAATATGGAATACAATATGTAAGAGTTGTATTTTCAATTCATTTGTGGTAAAATAATGGTGATGAATCATTAAGGATAACATAGCAAAGGTTAAATGACCCGATCTTATGTAGTTGTTACCTTGATTAATCTGTTCTTCTAATTTTTAATACAACTATCCTATTAAATCTAGAGAGCCTATTCTAGGTTGTTTGATAGATAGGTTTAGTTAAAGAGTTTATTTTGATTAAACACGTCCTAAGGTGAAACTAAGGTTAAGATAGCTTATTGTTAACCGGCGATTAAAAGTTTCTAAGAGAGATATGAGAATAACAAGACATTAAAGTATATTTATTTGTGGGTAGGCTAAGATTAAACCAACAACTAGATTCCAAACTCATTCGTCAATTTTTTCACTTTTTATGTTGTTCAATTTGATTCATTTTCGCTAATTCAATTTTACTTTGTTTTTTCTTTTCATTACAAAAGCTACACATACATTGTTGGACCTCTTTTTAGAGTCAATTATCGCTCCGATAGCAAACAATGTTGGAACCCGTTTTTGAAGTCCAACATTTTCTCTAATACCAAACAATGTTGGGCTCTGGTCCTATTCCTTTACTATGAGGCGACAGTTCCAGGCCATCAGGTAAGGATCACGTGAGGGTAGGTTCAAAAGGATTCAAATTCAAAGGATTGGCAGTGTGTAAAATGGTGGGTTCGTCATGGCAACAAAATGTTCATCGCGACGAATGCCTCACGGGAGAAGTTCGCTGCGGCCAACCTTTAGCTTTTCCACGACGAACTCCCAAGATCCGAAACCTATACTTTAATATTCAAACATAAATTTGCACATACTAGATACATACAATCTTTCATACAATCCCAACAACTTTTCATCAACCTATTCCAATATTCTAAACACACATACCTTCATACATATAATTTGAGCCATCTAACTCAACCACCTGATAAACATAATCATACACAAAGGAAACTTCAATTCTTCATTTCATTACTAAATGAAAAGAGTTTGAACAAGCTTCACTTACATAACATTATACATATCAAAGCTTAAAAAAAATACATAAGGATGCTCAATGTTGATATGCCTCTAAAGCTATCCAAAATAGTCACTAACTTAGTACAAAAGTCTTTAACTATCTCAGAGTTTCCGATGCCTTGAAAGGATTAACCATCCTTTTGTTCTGCACCTAAGGAGTGAAAATAATGGGTTGAGCTACACAGCTCAATGCCTAATATATTTATAGCCATCGTAATGAGCCACACAATCAAATATTATATTTATATGTCTAGTAATTCAATAATTCACAATTCAACTCACAAGTCATAGTTAACAAAATTTCATCATATAGAACCCATTATGTAAGTTATCCATCAAAGTATCACACTCAATTATGCATCATACATAACAAATTGAATATGCAATGCATAAACAATTGGCTCGAGGGTTCCATGGAAAAGAAATGGAGAAATCGAAGTTTAAACCATGAATGAAATGAGTCCACTTTTCAGATCTCATATGCCACAAGCAGGCAACCAGGAAAAGGCTCTTGTTAACATGCACGTGATGAACGAAATGGTTCCACTCTCAGCTAAACAAAAGCACATAATCTTGCTCATATCATTTTATCATATGCTCATACTTTCATGCTTTTTCCTCTTTTCGATTATACAAAATGTTATAACCTTTTTCAAGGTATAACATAATCATAATTCATCATGCATTTTCAAACATTCATAATGATTTCAAATTCCAATAAATCAAATTCAAGCAAATCAACATATACACACATAGGCAAGAATTTGCTCAAGTATATAATAACTATAAATACACTACCTACCTAATTTCACTTGAAAATCCAAATTCAATTGTGCCCTTCCTCTTACTCTTGGATAGGGTTTTCTTGGTTTCCTAACACAAACCAAATTTTCTCATTCAATCCAAAATCAAATGAAAAATCATAAAATTTTAATAATCAAAACATGCTGAAATTGAACTATAACCCTTTAAAAAATCCAGACCTTTGGGTCAATTTTTCATGATCATTCTGATAAAAAATTGAAGAAATTTGATAACACTTTCTTATATAAAAAAATGTTCTCCCTTGTCTTAAGTTTCTAATAACAGCAAAATCATTCAATTTGGCTCAGTAATCTGAAAGTTATACTCCAAACATTTTCGGATTGTCCCTATACTGAAACAATATTCTGTGCTCAACTTCCATCCTAAAATGGACATTCTTAGAGACTGAATTAAAAATATATTTCTCATAAAAATTGCAGCCCTATGTCTCTACTTTATTTTACTCCAAATCAAAAATCACTCCATTTGGATATCTATAGAAAAATTTGTGTCTAAAATATCAAAGCCTGTTTAAGCTGTGCAGGAAAAACTTCGCCGCGACGAACCAAGAAAAGTAGACTATGGTGAACTTTGATTTCTTATAAGTTGGTTACGGCGAACCCAAGACTTAACTGTGGTGAACCAAGGAGTTAGTTGCGGTGAACCAAGGAAAGTTGGTTACGATGAACTAAGGAGTTGGCCACGACGAACTTTCACAGAACTCGTCTTCCAAATTTTTTTCCAGATTCTAACTCTTTACTTCCACATCTCACATATAACCCATCTTTCTCTCATTCAAATATTCTTATACCACAATATCACATTACTCTATGTTTTCCCTAACTCAACACCCACAAAAATCACAAATGGGTTCATTTTCTTGACACAAACCCTACACAAATTTATTTCTCTAATCCCTTTTCTAACAAAGCAAGAAGAAAGATGATAGACTTACCTCCAACAAGTTGATTTCCTCTTCTTTTCTTCTTGTTTCTTCTTCCTTCCAAGCTTCCCATGATTTTCTTCAATTTTATTCTTTTATTTCCAATTATGCCCCTCATTAGTCTTGTTCTCCTAAAATTACCCTTTCGCAAAGGTTCGTTGTGGCGAACATCTGACTTCATTACGGTGAAATCTCCAAATCACCACTCAACACTAATTTAATTCCACCTTTCCTATTCAAATTTCTAATCTCTATTTATGCTCACTCAATTAATAATGTCAATTCTAAAAATAATCAAACAAATAAATAATCAAACAAATCATCAATAAATAATTAAACAAATAAATCAATAAAAATTAATTAAAAATTTTAGGGTCCAACAATTCTCTCCCCTAAAAGAATTTCGTACTCAAAATTCTTACCTGAGTTTAGAAAAAGGTGTGGATACTTCTTCTTCATTGTTTCCAAAGGCTCTCATGTTGCCTCCTTCGTAGAGTGGTTCTTCAATAAGACTTTAACCAGCTTCAGTGTCTCATTTCTCAAAACCTTTTCCTTTGAGTCCAAAATCTCCACTGGTTGTTCTTCATAAGTCAAATCCTCTCCTAGTTGAACCTTTGAGGGTTGAACTATGTGCGAAGGCTTAGATCGATACTTTCTCAACATCGATACGTGGAAGACATTGTGAATTTTAGAATTCTGGTGGCAAAGCTAACTTATAAGCCAAAGGCCCAATCTTCTCAACGATCTCATAAGGGCCTATATATCTTGGATTAATCTTACCCTTCTTACCAAATCTCAAGATTCCCTTCTATGGAAAAGCTCTAAGAAACACTTTATCTCTAACTTCAAATTCCATTTCTTTTCTATGTGCATTCGTATAGCCCTTCATTCTATCTTGAGATGCTTTAAGTCTCTGTTTCACCAACTTAATCTTGTCAACTATGAATTGTACCAACTCAGGTCCTATAAGTCTCCTTTCACCTTCCTCATCCCAACAAATAGGAGTTTTGCACCTCCTATCATACAAAGCTTCATAATGTGCCATCTGAATTCCCGAGTGATAGGAATTATTGTAGAAAAATTCAATTAAAAGCAAATGATCATCCCATGAACCTTTGAAATCCATAACACAAGCTCTCAACATTGCCTCCAATGTCCATATTGTCCTTGTCCATCAGTCTGTGGATGGAAAGCTGTACTAAAGTGCAACTTAGTTCCCAAAGCCTTTGTAAGTTTTCCTAGAATCTTGAGGTGAACCTGGGATCTCTATCCTAAACTATAGAGCTTGGAATCCCATGTAATTTGATTATTTCATCTACATATTACTTGGCCAAAACATTCAAAGAATCTATTTGCTTAATTGGGAAGAAATGTACTGACTTGGTTAGCCTATCCATAATCACCCAAATTGCATCAAGCTTCCTATTGGTTTTTGGCAATCCCACTAAGAATTCCATCGTAATCTTTTCCCACTTCCATTCCGAAATAGACAAAGGTTTAAGCTTGCCTGAAGGTACCTGGTGTTTAGCCTTGACTTGTTGACACACTAAGCATCTTTTAGTATACTCTGCAACTTCCTTCTTCATTCCTTTCCACCAAAAGTTCTCCTTTAAATCTCTATACATTCTCGTACTCCCCGGTGCATTGCATAGGGAGCATTGTGTGCCTCATCGAGAATCTCATCCTTTAACTCAAACATGGCTAGAATACATAGTCAGTTACCTACCACCATCAATCCATCTTCCTTTATCTCTATTTCAAAAGGTTTACCATTTTTAATTTCTTCTCTAAGGTTGCTTAAATACTCATCTTGCTCTTGTAATTCCTTGATCTTCTCATTCAACACTAGCCTTACTCTAAAATTAACCAACACACAACCAGATTTGACTTGTCTCAATGTCACCCTAAGTTTGGCTAATTCCTTCAACAAAGAAAGATACACCGTCTCCATATGTTCCATAGTCAATTTTCTACTCAGTGCATCCGCTACTACATTAGCTTTCCCTGGATGGTAGTCTATCATCAAGTCACAATCTTTCAGTAATTCCAACCACCCTCGCTGTCTCAAATTCAACTCTTTTTGACTCATCAAATATTTAAGACTCTTGTGGTCTGTAAACATCTTGGTACTGACTCTATACAAGTAATGTCTCCATATTTTCAACGCAAGGATTATAGCAGCTAACTCTAAGTCATGCGTAGGATAATTCATCTCATAAGGCTTCAATTGCCTAGAAGCATAAGCAATTACTTTATCTTCTTGTATCAACACATAGCCCAATCCCTTCCTTAAGGCATCACTATACACTGTATATCCATCATTACCTGAAGGCAAAGTCAAAATCGATGCAATTGTGAGCTTATTCTTTAATTCCTCAAAACTGTTATGACACTCCTCCGTCCATACAAACTTCTGATTCTTCCTTGTCAATTTGGTAAGTAGAGTTGCTATTATGAAAAATCCCTCCACAAACCTCCTGTAATACCCAGCTAAAACCAAGAAACTCCTCACTTCAGCTATATTCTTAGGTGCTTCCCATTTCACCATAGCTTCTATTTTTCTTGGATTCACATGCACTCTTTTCTCTGAAATCACATGTCCAAGAAATGCTACTTCCTTTAGCCAAAATTCACATTTGTCGATTTTGGCATACAACTCGTTCTTCCTCAGTGTTTCTAAAGCAATTCTTAAATATTCTTCATGCTCCTTATCACTCTTGAAAGGGTTGACTTTCTTTCTCCCACAAGCACTACCTTTCTCCCATCATCCAACTCAAACTCTACTATCTTCGGTTTGTAATCCAAATTAGCATTATACTTCTCTAACATGTCTATGCCTAAAATCACATCCAATCCTCCCATCTTCAATGGCATTAGATCCACCACTAATTGTTCTCCTTCAGGAAGTATCTCATAGTCTCTATAAACTTGACTAATCATTATATACTGGACGATTAGAGTACTAACTATTAAAGGAGTATCCAATGAGATCAGACTTCTACTACACACGGTTATACTTGATGATACAAACGAATGGGTAGAACCTGAATCAATCAAAACAATAACATCATCATCAAATAATTTAATCATACCAGACACAACTTTCAGAGCGGTATCTGCGTCCTCTCATTTCATTGCAAACACTCTAGCTGGTTCTTGCCCCCTCGGTCTCCCTAAAGGATTCACCCTCTTAGCTGCATCAGAACTACCTACCTCAGTTGCAGTCTTTTGTCCCACAGTCTCATCTATCTTTGAAGCTTGCATCTGACTTCTCTCCTGTCTTACATATTGAGGGCACTCTCTAGCCATGTGCCCTTTCTCTCCACAATTAAAGTAAGCTCCTGTCAACCTGCAACACTCTCCTCCATGGAACTTGCCACAATGGTCACACTTAGGAATAGGTGGCTTATCCCCCACTTCTCTTCTACTGCCTCCAGCCATCGAGGCTTGATGAGAAATAGTCCTCATCTGTCTGGACCTGCTTGCACCATTACTCCTTTCCTTAGACTGCACAGGGAAGGTCCTGACACTCCTCTTTGGCATAGGAGCACCACCTCCCTTTTTAAACTGTTCTCTCCCCTTTCTCTTTTTATTCACGACGCTCTTTATGTTCTCAATGTTTTCAACCCTCTATGCCGCTTCAATCAGTTGTTGAAAGTCATAAAAATTCTATACCACCACTTTTTCTCTGATGGCCAAATGTAACCCCAATTCAAACTTACGGCACCTAGATGCCTCACTCATCATCATCTCTGCTGCATACTAGGATAGTTGCATAAACTTGCGCTTATACTCACTCACTGTCATTTCCCTCTGAGTTAGACTCAGAAACTCTCTCTGCTTCTGTTGAATATAAACATCAAATAAATACTTCTTTTTATAGGCATCTAGGAAGTCTTTCCATACTAATGCTGGTGGTCTTATCTGACTCCCTGGTACACATTCCTACTAATGCAAGGCATCTCCCTGAAGTAAACTAGCAGCATATTCAACTTTTTCCTCATCTTCACAATCCATCTACTTTAACACCCTTTTTGTCTTCTTTAGCCATGTCTCTGCTTCTTCTGGATTAGTGGTCCCACAGAAGTTCACTGCCTCATACTTCCTCATCTTATCAAACTACTTTCCCCTCTTAGCTAGGGCCGGAGCAAAAGGTTGGGACATCGGATCCATGGCCTGGACAAAGGCCTAAGCAAAAACCTAGAACATTCTCATATCCAATGGAGACACTTGCTCCTGCGGAACAGACGACTCATGCATCGATGATCGAAAAGGCCCACTACCAAGCCCTACAAAAACCTTAATATTTCCTGGGGGTACTGACTCATCAGTACTCTTCTCTCTTGGCAAAGATTCACTTTAACTGATCCTTGCAGAACTCCTCGTGCCCTTCTATGAGGTAGCATCTTACTCCTTCAATTTAAGCACTAATGATTAGATTACATTTCAATCTTATTTCCTACATGTATGAATGATATGCATGTCATTTAATGCAATCAATCAATTCACAATGCAATAAGTAATCACATAGCATACAATTCATATTATTATGCATTCTAAGCCTAGGAAAAGCCTAAGCTCTGATACCAAAAGATATTAGACCCCGTTTCTAGAGTCCAACTATCGCTCTGATACCAAACAATGTTAGACCCCATTTCTAAAGTCCAACATTCTCTTTGATACCAAACAATGTTAGGCTCGGGTCTCGTTCCCTTACTCCGAGGTGACCGCTCGAAGCTGTCAAGAAAGGATCACGTGAGGGTAAGGTCGAAAGGATTCAAATTTAAAGGATTGGTAGTTTGTAAAGTGGTGGGCTCGCCGCGGCGAACTCCCAAGATCCAAATTCCAAACTCCAACATTCAAACACAAATTTGTACATACTAGACACATACACTCATTCATACAATCCCATCAACTTTTCATCAACCTATTTCAATATTCTAAACAAACATACCTTCATACATATAATTCAAACCATCCAACTCAACCACCAGATAAACATAATCATACACAAAAGAAACTTCAATTCTTCATTTCATTACTAAATCAAAAGAGCTTGAACAAGCTTCACTTACATAACATCATACATATCAAAGCTTAAAATAAAATACATAAGGATGCTCAATGTTGATATGTCTCTAAAACTATCCAAAATAGTTACTAACTTAGTAAAAAAGTCTCTAACTATCTCTGAGTTTTCGATGCCTTGAAAGGATTAACTGTCATCTGGTTCTACACCTGAGGAGTGAAAATAGTGGGTTGAGCTACACAGCTCAGTGGCTAATATATTTATAGCCATCGACAATAAGCCACATATTCAAACATATATATTTATATGTCTAGTAATTCAACAATTCACAATTCAACTCACAACTCATAATTAACAAAATGTCATCACATAAAACACATTATGTAAGTTATCCATCAAAGTATCACACTTAATTATGCATCATACATAACAAATCAAATATGCAATGCACAAATAATTAGCTCAAGGGTTCCATAGAAATGAAATGGAGAAACCAAAGTTTACACCATGAACGAAATGAGTCCACTTTTCAGATCTCATAGACCACAAACGGGTAGCCGGGAGAAAGCTCTTGTCAACGTGCACATGATGAACAAAATGGTTCCACTGTCACCCAAACAAAAACACATAATCATGCTCAAATCATTTTATCATATGCTCATACTTTCATGCTTTTTCCTCCTTTCGTTTATACAAAATGTTATAACCTTATTTTAGGTATAACATAATCATAATTCATCATGCATTTTCAAACATTTACAACAATTTCAATTTCCAGAAAATCAAATTCAAGCAAATCAACATACACACACATAGGCAAGAATTTGCCCAATTACACAATAACTATAAATACATTACCCGCTTAATTTCGCTTTAAAATACAAATTCAATTATGCCCTTCCTCTTGCTCTTGGATAGGGTTTTCTTGGTTTCCTAACACAAACCAAATTTTCTCATTCAATCCAAATTTAAATGAAAAATCATAAAACTTTAATAATCAAAACATGCTAAAATTGATCCATAACCCTTCCAAAAATCTAGACCTTTGAGTCAATTTTTTGTGATCATTCTAATCAAGGAATTGAAGAAATTTGATAACACTTTCTTTTATAGAAAATATTTCCCATTGTCTTAAGTTTCTAATGATACCAAAATCATTCAATTTGGTTCAGTAATCTGTTGGATTATCCCTGTACTAAAACATTATTCTATGCTCAACTTCCATCCCAAAATTGACATTCTTAGTGACTGAATTAAAACTATATTTCTTCAAAAAAAATATCCCTATGTATCTAGTTTACTCCAAATAAAAAATCACTCCATTTGGATATCTACAGAAAACATTATGCCTAAAATATTGAAGCATGTTTAAGCTACACAAAAAAAGTTGGTCGTGGCGGAGCAAGAAAAGTTGGCTGCGACAAACTTTGATTTCTTACAAGTTGGTCGTGATGAATCCAAGAGTTGGCCACGGTGAGCCAAGAAAAGTTGGCCACAACGAACTTTCACAAAACTCGTCTTCCAAATTTTTTCTAGATTCTAACTCTTTACTTCAACATCTCACATATAACCTATCTTTCTCTCATTCAAATCTTCTTATACCACAATATCACATTACTCTATATTTTCCCTAACTCAACACCCACAAAAATCACAAATGGGTTCATCTTCTCGACACAAACCCTACACAAATCTATTTCTCTAATCCCTTTTCTAACAAAGCAAGAAGAAAGATGATAGGCTTACCTCTAACAAGTTGATTTCCTCTTCTTCTTCTTTTTTTTTCTTCCTTCCAAGCTTCCCACGATTTTCTTCTCTTTTTCTCTTATCTCTTCGGTTTTTCTTCTTCCTCTCTTCTCGCTTCCACAACACATCTCTTCTCTTCTTCTTAATTCAAGACAATTTTATTCTTTTATTTCCAATTATACCCCTCATTAGTCTTGTTCTCCCAAAATTACCCTTCCGCAAAGGTTTGCCACGGCAAAATCTTTGAATCACCACTCAATACTAATTTAATTCCACCTTTTCTATTCAAATTTCTAATCTCTATTTATGCTCACTCAATTAATAATATCAATTCTAAAATAATCAAACAAATCATAAATAAACAATTAAACAAATTAATTAAAAAAATTCGGGGTCCAACATATACTCCCTGTGGATACAATCCTTGCTCATCACTGCTATAAATCTTAGTGTGAAAAGTTAGGTTTTAGTTTATGGTGCATTCAACACACATCATCATTCAATCTCATAACTGGTATATAGTCTAAAGGTCTTTATGATATCTCAGTTAGAACATGAACTCTAGCACATTGAATTCTTTTAAGAGTAGCAATAGATTCATGCATTTCTATAGGCTTTCTAATAAAACTAAAGATGTACCTAAGACCATTAGTTATCCAATATTTAAGTGGAATGATAAGCAAGTCAATTCAATAAGGGATCCTTTTATTCCTGATAACATATGAGAGCACTCTAGGCTCCCATTTTTTTAAAGAAAAATGGGCCTATTAGTATTCAAGTTCCATAGACCATTGTTAAGGACTCTTTGAGCTTTAGAATTTGAGGAAATTTTGAATATGAAGTTGTCCGCATTTGAAATGAGAACATTAACTAATACGAATGTTTTGTTCAAGTTAGACATTTTTGGCAACAGGTTTGAGAAAAAGGGTGTTTGTACACTGGGTTAAGGATAGGCTTGTTCTAGTCCTAAAATGAGGCTTATGGAAACTTGGACAAAATTAGCCTTAGTGGAATAAAGTATTCCAAGACTAATTTTCAAATAAGATTTAAAATTGTTTTAAACTTTTAAATGTTCAGTTCCATAAATTAAGGTAATTATTTTTCTAATTTGATTAAGATTAAAAATTATATTGATTCTTAACTAAAATTCAAAAAAATTGTTCATAAAAAAATACTTATATTTCAATTAGATTGGAATTAATTATAGACTCCTTAAAATTACGAAAAGTGTGTTCGTAAGTAATTAAGATTTCTTAATTATATTTATTTATTTCAATTTGATTGAGATAAATTAAAATATAGCAATTTTAGAGATTTATAATTTTACTTATTTACAAGTTGTTTCTTTATTTAAAAATAATAAGTTTCCTGATTTATTAAAAAAGATATTTTCTTGATTAAATTTTTAAAATTCTTAAAATTATTAATTGAGAAAATTGTGCATCTTTAATATTGTGAAAATTAGTTTTCGAATTTATTAAAGATTAATTTTTAATTAATTAAAAATAAATATTTAAAAAAATAAATAAATAATTTTCTTAATTAAATTAAAATATTTTTATTTAATTTGAAATTAGTTTCCTTTTAATATTAGAAAATAATTTTATAATTAAGGAAAAATAATTTCTAATGAGATTAAAAATAGTTTTCTATTTGGATTGGAATGTCTTACTCTTTAAATTTTGAAAAATGAGTTTTTAAATTATAATAAGTAAAATATGTAATTTATTGAATGTTATTTACAATTAAATTTTGTTAAAAGAGTGAAGATAATTGGAAATAGTTTCAAATCAAATTAAATTTATGTTGGGAATAGAAATCTAATTTATTTAGCAATCAATGGATTTAATCTAATTTAATTTTTCCAAATAGATGAAAATATTATTTTTAGATTATGAAGATCAATAATAAGAATCAAATGAAACTTAATGTGTTATGCATATAATCTGATTATAAGTACATAAGTTACATACTTTATTTATATATTTGATATATATATTGGATGCATGTTAAATTGCATGTTTTATATATATACATGATATTATTACATATAATTATCTTTGATGAGACTATTTGAAATAAGATTTCTCATTAAAATATTAAGTACATGCTTTGAACATGGTTGTTTCCTTCCATTATTATAAGAATAAACTAAAATTATATTTATTGTTAGGCTTGTTAAGCAAAATCAAAACTGCCTGAACCTAAATATGTTTAATCTTCCAAGGATGGGGCTTACTTAACTAAATTTGTATGATTTAGATGAGCAACCTCAAGATAATATGAATTTAGAGGCAGAGTTAGGAATAACATATAAGGTATTTTTTGGCAAGAGTTGTCACCTAAGGGATTTAAGAATTACATGAGATATGATTAATAAACTTATTATCTACCTAATTTAAGTTTAATTGGTTTGTTGAGCAAACTTAACATCAAATAGATTTAAATAAGATCCTATTATGTTATAAAGATTATAGTAATCTTTCGTAATAGTAGTGAGGGCTATTTTTTTGAATAAAATAGTAGGAGTAACCAAATACACAATTAAAGTCCTGATCTTATGTAGTAGTCATGGCATATAACCAATACTTGTTTTTCTTACATTTATATTCTGGTCTGAGTAGAATTTACCCTTTTTTGTATAATAGATACTAAGCTAATGAACCAAATTTCTTGGAATGAGTTATGTTGAGAAAAGTTTTCAAAGTTATATAGAAAATTTGTACGTCCATTATGCAATGCTACTATTAATCCTTGTTGAGGGTTCGATAACAAAGTTTTAGAGATATGTTAATATTATATAGATGAAAAAATGTATGAACATTTGTAGTTAACTAATATCTTATAAATTTTTTGAGTTAACTAATATCTTCTAAATTTTGATAAAAAACATGTAAGATGTCTGTCAACAACATGATAGAAAAATGCAAGAGATTGTATGGAGTAAAGTTGAAATATATAATACCATAATGGAATTGTTCCACTTAATTTAGCCTACTAAAAGCATAAACATGAACATCAACTATAGGCTTTTCTATAGGATGATAGTAGTTATCATTAGAAGAAATGATTGCATGACTTTTCTTAGTTATACATAATGTGATAAAGATCATATGTATTTCTAATTCATGCTTTTGATTATTTGATACTGAATTCAAATTCAACATTACTACAATGTTTATAGCATGATAGGAATAGAACAAATTGTTTGTATTGGATCAAAGGAGACTTATGCTTAAGATAAGTGGCAATAATACAAAGTTGGATAACCAAGATTATCCTTTTATGCCATTTTAGTTAAATCAATACGATGAGAACCATAAAGTTACATACAAGGACATATGTATCCTTTTGATTATGATTGTATGGAACTTGTGAAACTTGTTAAATTAAAGAATAACTAAATCAATCTTTGGTGAAAGAATAATGATGATGTTGAATTCTTAAATCTTGTACGGATGATGTGTTGGATGTGATAATAGATTATAAAAGGATGATACTTGTATTTCATTAGATTATTAATGGCTTTATATAATATTAAATGAAATATAGATTTAAAATTTTTAAAAGTTTAAATTTATTTAAATCTAAGTAGAAATTAAGTATTAAGAATGTTGAAGCACTTCAATGAGATCGAAGTGGTGACATTTAACTTTTTGGTTATCTATAGGGAATGAGATTTTCTAATGAATACGTCTATAACTAAACTCCATAAGAGTATAGATTTATGTAAGGAGAAATATACAATATGACATATTATATAATGCAATATTTAAATCTTCCTTACCTTTTCCTATTATAATAACTAACCTTTTGTGGATCTAATTAAAACAATTAGCAAGATTTCATATTAAATATGAAACGTTAAAATGTTGAAAGAGTAAAACTTAATGATTTAAGGATGTAATGCTTAGTCAAAGCATATATTATCCACAAAGTTTAGAACTAAATTAGATTTAAAAAATAGTCAAAATGTATCAAAAAGGTTGGATATAATCTTACAGAACTATTTAAAAATTTGTGTTTCTCATTGAACCCTTATAGGATAATGGTTCTCATAATAACTAGTAGGAGTAAGATGTAGTTTGAAAAGTTCAAATTGCATGACAATATATTCAATTAGAATTAGTGCCTTTATTTATATATTTAATGTATAGTTTAAAGGCTACGAAATGTTGAAATATTTACTTTCATGATGAATTCAAAGAGTTTTTTTTAGAGATGATTATGAACTTATCATGTAACATCCCGTCCCCATATTAAGGGTTAGGACCCGAAACTTCAGTACATGCAAGCTCAAAGAGAAATTAAGACAATGCATTTTCTCGCTCATGCATCATGTTAGCATATAAGCATATAAATACGGAATGTTTTCGCATAAAAAGTGGTACATGCATTCGTTGACAACTTTCGGGTATAATTGATATTAAATGTGATTTTATTGAAAATAAGGAGTAGAGGAAGTGGAAAGAGTGATTTAGGTATGAGTTGAGATAAGGAAAGATTTGGAAATAAAATTGGTAGTGATATGGAAAATATTCACTGAATATGCTTTAGTCTTTTAGCCATAACGTTTTGTCTAGTTGTCAAAAAGAGATTATTCTTAATTAGGATTAATCTAGAGATGTATGGCTACATTTTATATGAAGACATCGAATTTCAGTTCTGTTTCTAAAAGTCTCAAAATTTCATGAAGTTATGAAATTGATCCAGTACGTTGGTGTAGGAATGGAAATTTCGTCTTTAGAATTTAGGGGTAAATTTGGGATTTATATAAAGAGAGTTTAGCTAAGATTCCTTCTGGAAAGTTGTAGATCTTTCTTTTAGCTTTCCAACGGTATATAGCATGAAAAATTTGGATATCGGAGTCAAAATTTATGATCTTTTTAAGTAGAGATGTTCTAGCGTAAAAGTGAGACACAAAAGTAAGACGCAAAAGTAAGACGCAAAAGTGAGACGCAAAACTGAGACACAAAAGTGAGACGCAAAAAGTGAGACGCAAAAGTAAGATGCAAAAGTAAGACGCAAAAGTAAGATGCAAAAAGTAAGACGCAAGAAGTAAGATGCAGAAGTAAGACGCAAAAGTAAGACGCAAAAGTGAGACGCAAGAAGTAAGACGCAAAAGTGAGACGCAAGAAGTAAGATGCAAAAGTAAGATGCAAGAAGTAAGACGCAAAAGTAAGATGAAAGAAGTAAGATGTAAAAAGTAAAAGGATGGAAATTAAGACGAAGTGAAAGTAAGATGAAGTGAAAGTAAGACGAAGTAAAGGTAAGACGATGCAAAAAGTGAGACGATACAATAGCTAGAAGACAGAATTGGTCTTCAAGGTCTTCATGAAAGTTGTAGATCTTGAAGTTGTCTTTCTAATAGTCTAAAAAAGAAGTCAATCAGACATCTATAGTGAGAGTTATGGCAATCGTGCCAAGACATGTACAATACGAGTAAAGATATGAACATGTTGGATTCTTTTAGCCATAACTTCTTCTCTAGACATCCAAATGACTTGATTCTTGAACCATTAGACTCGTAAGACTTTTCTATACGTCTTTAAAAAATAATCATAGCCCTATAAATTTAATTGACAAAGATTGAGTGAAAAGAGTGCAACGGGTACAGTGAATGTACCTTTAGAGAGTATGAACTGGTGTTATTCTACTGAACATGCTTTAGTATTTTGTTTATATCTTGATATGTAGAGTTTCAAATGAGATGATTTTTGATTTAGAGTAAACTAGAAACATAGGGATACAAATTGTATGAAGAAATCAGATTCTGAATCTGACTCTAAGAGTTTCAATGTTTGGATGGAAGTTGAGTATAGGGTACTGTCTTGGAATAAAAACAGTCCGGAGATATTGGAGTATAACTTTCATACTACTGAACCAAATTGAATCCTTTTGGTGTCATTGGAAACATAAGACAATAGAGAAGAGTTTTCTAGAAGAAAGTGTTATGTTAGAATGTGCAAGGGTGCTTTTGGCAAGACACTTACGTGTAAAAGACATAAGGCAT
>JAOSBK010000004.1:16522677-16537153 GCA_027568895.1 Erythroxylum shatona
ACCAATTCTATACATTTTATTATTATCAAAACATAAGTGGGATTTAATTTGTCAACCACCATTGGTCCAACAGAAATTAGAATTTGATTTCAATTAAATTGCTATAATGTCTAAAACCTATTAAAATTAGACTCAAACTCTAAGGGAGCTAGCACTTATTGCCTGTCTCTCTATATAATAGTTACAAATTTATCTTAACATGTTCTTTGAATATTGTTAAAGATTTGATATTTGTAAGGCTATAATGATTACAATAGTCCAATTTCAAAAACGATTCGATAGATGCGATAAGAAAATAATAAAACTTTAGAATAAGGTATAAATTACAAATCATATTTTATTATGATTTATGAAAATTTTCAACACTTCATGCTTTTCTTGTTTCTGTTCGTTTTTGTAGCTTATTCTATGTTGTCCTTCTGTTCTTCTGTTATTCTATTCTTCTGGTATTCTATGTTGCACAAACTACCAGAGTAGGTTCTTGGGTTGCCACCCATTCGAACGATAGTGGTCCGGCGAGTAGTGGGCTGCGTTATGTGGAAGGAGAGTGAAATTGACGATAATTAAGTGTTTAATGAATGAGAGGTGGTTTAAGAGTGAGAGCCATTGGTCTATAAGGAAAAAATTAATGATACCGAAGAAGTTTTGATTGAAGAGGGCTTGATTTTCATACCAGGAATTGGGGTTCTTACAAATAAGAATGATACTGAGAATTTTAAATAATTAAAATTTTCAATTAAATTTTATTAAAAATAAAATAAAATTATTAAATTAACGTCACATCAATACATTGGGCAGTAAAACTTAAATTCGTGTAATCGAGAGCAGAATTCAAGAACACTAACGTGAAATTCATTGACAGAACACTTTTTTTTTTTTTTTTTTTGTATAAATGGAAAGAAATACACTACATATTACACGATAACTCTAGGGCGACAAACCCTGATAGGCATCTCCTAAGTGGGTGCTTCAAAGTAATGACCCCCCAGCTTAGCTTAAACTGGTATGCATAATTAGCGAGCCAGTATTTTCCTGTATGTATGTACAACCCCATAATACATCTTTCATACAAAAAGTCCAGTAAAAACTTTGGATAACCTAACAATAACAAACAATCTGACTTAAAAGGACTACAAGTTGCACACTACCACCATTGGCTATAGATCACGGGCTATCCTTTCCTGAAACTTCATCTCTGCCCTGAAACTCGAAATGAACTGCTCAGCTCTTTCATCTATTCCTCGCATCTGGGGAGAGGCAAATCCCAACGACTCCCACATATCATCCCCCGATATACAAGCTACTTCAATTTTCTTCCCATCTTCCTCTTTTTTCCCTATCATCTTTGCAGAACGTTGATCAACTAGCTTCACTTGGTTTGGACCTGCATGGGCAAAAAGCTGGTCGACAAACACGGGTTCAGAACTTTTCTGGAGTTGGAACCGTCTGTGAGTATCAGATATATGAAAAGCCCGCTTTTTTTTGGGATCACGTCCCTGGAAGAAGATGGACTTTGCAGACGTACAAGTATAAAGATTACTTCTTTTATTTGCTTTCTTGATAGCTCTGGACTTGTGGAGTTTACGAAGCTTGCTTTGTAATTTGGAAGTGAAATTCTTCCAAGCCTTCTTGGCAGGTAAAGACCTCAGATTTAGGAAAGACATTAAACACCTTAGCAAAAGGACAGTGATTGAAGGCAAGATTTTTCAATGGTTCTGAAGAGTACTACGAAAGTGCTTTATAACAGATGATGTAGAATATGGTGGAGACCGTTTGGCTATGATTCTGTTGGTTTTATGATACAAGATTCATCTTTGGCTGGATGACATTTTGAGGACTTGCTTAGTTCTTACGCTAAATGTTTTACGCACGAATAGGCATGAAAAAGAGAGAGCTTTTTATCCTGGAGCCGTGGACCAGCTTAGTTCCTACGCTAAAAGTTGTTTGGCTGGGTGAGTACAATAATTTATATTAATTAAATTAATTTAGTTTCTTATGAACCGTTGGATTCATATAAACTATTTAGTTCATATGAATTATGATAATCATAAAAATTATTAAGATGATGACTATTAATTTTTATATAGCAACATTGGCAGGTTTACTCGACGAATTTGAAGTTAATTTAAGCTGAATAGAAATTAAGGTTTTAATCTATCCCCACACTAAGAAAGATTTTGGAGCTGAAATTCAAAGTGGTTTCACGGTAATCACAGGGGAATGCCCGTTATAAACAGAAATGGTTGGCTGGAATCCATACATTTTGAACTTTTAGTTGCCTCGTCGTGACGATGCCGTGGTCTATTTTTCTTTTCTTTTTCAACAAAGAAAAAAAGAGATATGCACTCACTGCAAAAAAATAGAGATTCTGCGACGATTTTAAAGCGTCACAAAATGTATTTTGTAATGTTTTAAAACATGTCACAAAAAAGTCGCGAAATGTAGAGTAGGCAAAAACTTTCTGCGACGTTTTATGTAAAACATTATGAAAAATATTGACATTCCGCAACATTTATAAAAACGTTATTGAAAATTTGGACAATTCACGATGTTTTAAAAATGTCGTGAATTTTTAGAGATTCTGTGACAACGTCACGGAATGTCTTCCGCGACGTTTTTATTATTATTTGTTTTATTTTTATTATTTTTTCCATTTTTTTGAAAATCATATTAATTTAATAATCTTTAATTTTAATAATTATTTTTTAAAAGACAGTTTTTCAATCTTATTTGTTTGATAACTATTCAATATTATTTATAAATTTTATTTATTTAATAATTCTTCAATTTTTTTAATATATCATTAATTTTAATAATTATTCATGTATCACAAGAATTTCATACCTACAGATAATGTATTACTTAATTACAATTCGCAAACATATCATAATACACTAATTAATATCAAAATACATTAATTGTAATTCGCAAACATGTCATAATACATTAATTAATCTGAAGGTTCATCTTTCATTTGACTACCAAGAGTCCTTTGTTGAAAGAACATCTATTAGATACTGTACAAGTTTGTAAGACATAAGATAAGGAAGAAATGTTATGAGTAATTTTGGGAGAAGAAGTAGCAGTATATCAAATGCCAAGTGCTTGCGGTCGTGAGATAATTGAAGAAGAGATCCCTCTATGACAACTTTACTAAAGGGCTGGATACTGTTTGAAACTTTTTCCTTAAATGAATTAGACTTCTGACTTTTCTTGTGCTTCTTTTGATTACTACAAACTCACGCTATGTCTTCATCAAAAGCAGTTGTGGAGTTTCAAGTACATGACTAACCAAAGTTAAAAGCAAAGTATCTGGATTCTCCACAATAATGGCCCCTTCAATCCATTCACGAAGTTGTAGAGCTTCAAGTACATGACTAACCACAGTTTCACTTGGCAACTACAATTATAAGGTACATATTATATAGAAACAGTAATACAATCATATAAAATAAATCGTAAATTGATGTGTTTAAATTTGTGTAACAACAAAAAGAAATGAAAAGAACAACAAAAGTCTTCATGGAAGCACCAAAAAGAAAAGAAACCCATCAAAGAATCAGAAGAAGAGAAAATGGACAATCCAGTCAAAGAAATCAAAGAATCAGAAGTAGAGAGGAAATTCAACCGCAGAGAACCCAATTTCCTACCAGTCATTCCTGATCTAGAGGCAGAGAAGGTTGACCTTAAGCACCAGGACATGGATAACAGGAAAAATTCTAAAGAATGGATGCTTGATTATGCTCTCTAAAAAGCTGTCACAAAACTCGCTCCAGCTAGAAAGAAAAGGGTAGCACTTCTTGTTGAAGCATTTGAAACAGTTTTGCCAATACCCAAATGTCCAACTCATATCAGGATCAGATCAACAGCTTTCCCTCATTGCAGGCCCATGCAAGCTTGTATCTGATGTTGGCAATCCTGGAAAGGAAAGCATCACTCTCCATAGTTCATTTCCCATCTGTTCTGTAAGTATTCATTAGTGAATTGAAAGTTGAAATATGAACAAAATTCTATTTTTACCTGACAACTCAAGTAACTGTGTTCTTTCATGCAAACTGTTGCAGAAACTAATTTAATAATCACCTTATTTAGGGAACTTTGGAATGATTCGGTTGCATGGAAGCTGTTCCAACTAAGTTATGCAGGTCAAGATGGCAGATAGCTCTCAGTGATATTGTGAGATTTATGCATCTTGAACCATATTATTACCTGTATCCAATGTTGTTGGATACCCTGTCTCCTCCTAATGTTGTTTTCTCCTCCAAACATTATGTGATGATCATCGACTCAGGAAATTTGTTTTTAAAACAATAACAATTACTTTTCAACAAATAATCATTTTCATCATGAAGATAACAGGCACCCAATGGAAATTCTTGTCCTTGACAACTTGTAACACTTGCAACACCATGTTAACGTGGATATTGAACTTCAACCTTCTTTTTCTCTATATTCAATTCCTCTTAAACAACATTGCAAAACATAAAATCAAAATTCCTCCTGCCAATAATATAAGCTATTTTTTTCTATTCTTATATAGAATAATAAGCATCAGTTGTTTTTTACAAACATATTTATACTAAACTTAATGTAAAAAAACTTCATAAAAATAAAAACTTTAGTCTTGCCAAAAGAGAATGTTTAAATTTAAAAGGTTTTTTTTTAGTTTGATAAATCAGTTAAGTCGCTATAATCTTATTAATATATAAATATTATTGGATCAATGGATGTTATATATATATATATATAATTTTTGTTATATGTGCAGATTACTAAAAGTTGCCCTACAAATGTAAAACAGTACAATATATTAAACGACTATTTTGTAATTTTAAAAAAATTAGGTGTTATTTTTATAAATTTTAAAAATTATTCGCAATGGTACCTACTATTAACTGATACTGGTAGAGTAATGTACTGGTAATAGTACAATATTCATAACATTGCTATAACCACCCAACCACCTCACTCCAAATCAAATTATTAAAAAGAAATGAAACTAATTGAACTTTAAATAAAAATTGTTCTGATTGTTAATATTTAGAAAAGCAAATACTTAATTTAATTTTTAGTTTTAATCAAACCAAACCAAAAGGACTTAATTTATTATATAATCAATTTATTAGTTTTATTTGTTAGATAAGTTATTTTTGTTCAAAAGAACCCATTTATTAAGCACATTATTACAAAAAAGAAACACCTTTCAAAAGATCCACTCATTTTTTTCTTTTTTCTATTAACCTGTTCTAGCTTCTTCTTCTCCCACCTAGCTTCATTTAGGTTTATGTGTTGAATAAAGTGTTATACTACTAATGTTAAGCAGTATACTAGTTCAAGAATGCAACTTTGGATCTTTTTTCTTTGTGTTTTTCTTTTTCAAATGAAGGCTTGAATAATTGAACTTGAAGGTTTGAAATAGAAAAGTTAAAAACTTACTCTTATTGCTGTAAACCACTAGAGAGCCTCTTCCTTTTGTTTTCTTCTCGATTACATGTGCTTTGAATAATATATTAGTAATTAATCAATTTTGTTACCAATTACGTATAAATTAATATTAAAAATTAGGTAATTTATTTTTAAATAATTATTTTTGGACCTAATGTAATTTGATTTTTCCATGATTATATCAAAATGTTTTCTAAGATTTTCCTTGATTTATAAAAGTATGCTTATTATTCAACATCAAGTGAAAATTGTAAATGCTTAAGTAATGTTTTTCCTTTTTATTTTATTTTTAATAAAGTCACCTTTGCAATTTGCATTGCCAATTGCCAAAAGAATAATATAACTAAGATAAAAATTGTTTTATGTTTTTAATATACTTATATATAATTTTTTATCTTCCTCTACACTATTCATTTAACTTTTTAATATGTCCAAATATAAATTGCATCCTCTATATTAGTAAAATATCTAATTGAATATATTATGAATATGGTAATAATATTCCCAATACATTAACTTTATGAACTTTATCTTTTAAGTATTTGTGTATGATCAATCTTATCATAATTGACTTTGAAATTTTTATGGCTAAATAATGACTTTTGAATTTTTATAACTAAGTAATGACTTTTGAACTTTTTTAAACATCAACATTATGTATATGCAAACATTTCTCTATTTAATAATTATTAACTAGTGGTTTATGTTTTTCATATGCAAAAACTCTATTTATGATATGAAGTTACTAATTTAATTTTGACATGTCTTTATTTATTTTTACAGATAAACAGAAGAAAATTTAAGTACTCATGATAATTCAACATCTTAAGAAAGATTCGATAATCGAGTTTGGGCTCAAGTTAGATTGGCTCTTGGTATAAAAAATCAACTATTTATTTGTATCGTAAAAAAAGATTTTAAAGGTGGGAGAATCACTAGATTAAAGAAATTTTTAGTTGGAATCAAAGGTGATATAGAGCCTCGTAAGAAAGTTAATCATATTGTGAAATGGTAAATGAAAACTTTCGTTAAAGAGTATCAAAATGAGAAAGAAAAAAGACAAAGACTAGACTATAAAATTGGTGGTGGAAGTTTTTCTTACAGTGGCCAAAATGATATTCCTACCCAATAAGAAGGGATTGCTGCAACTGATATAAGGAAGAGAAGAAGGTAGGAGTCTAACTTTTTTGTTCCATAAACAACTCCTAGAGTGTCTCATAATCTAAATAAGTAGCTCATAATATAGACATGACAATACTAGATGGTGGTATAATTTGGGTGTATGATTCATTGTTGCTCAGTCTTAATATTACCATCAAATGGTAGAAGATATTACCTCTTACAATCTAAGATATAAAGCTCCTTAAATTGATGACTATAGAGGTAATTTTCTTAGTAGATATGATGAAATAAAAATGTTTTTGGATGAGAAAAGAATGACTTGAGTAACTTATAGGCGTTCAATCTATGTGATGGTTGGACATATAGAAGACATAAGCCTATTACTAATTTTAGGTTCATTATACTAAAAAAATGATGTTTTTGAAGTCCACTAATGCAAGAAATTTTGATACTTTGTTTGAGATATTTGATAAAGTTGTGAATAAAGCTAAGCCTAAAAACATTATACAGTCTATCACTCTACTTATAAAGCATCTGAAAAGGGTTACAAAGCACAAATAATTCTTTTTATTGGATTCTTTGTGCCGCATATTGCATTATCCTAATGTTGGAAAATATAGAAGATATTAGATACTTTCCTATCATTAATGAAACTGTGTAGAAAGTAAGAAAATTGACTAAGTTCATCTATAATTATATATGGGTTCTGAATTTGATAAAAAAGAGTTTTACTAATGGTAAGAATTTATGTCATCCTATTATTACAAGAGTTACAACTAATTTCTTATCACTTTAATGTTTTTTTAATTAAAAGAAGCTAAGACAAATGTTTACAAGTGGTAAGTGAGTTACATCTCAGTTTGTCAAGTCTAATGCTAAAATGGAGGTTTCCAGAATAATACTTAACATTATGAATATTGGTCCCAATGTCAATTTGTCATTTGAGATTATTAGCTTTTATTGAGAGTACTTCATCTAATTGATGATGATAAGGTAATAATAGGTTACTTTTATGATTCCACAAAGAGGGCAAAGAAAGCAATCAAGTTCAATACGAAAAATAGACCTTCCTTATATACCTTATCTTGCAGCATTAATAAAAGATGGGAAAAGCATCTTTACTCTTTGTTATTTATTGTTAGGATTTTTTGAATCCTAATGTCTATTTTAGACTATGTTTTACAAAGCTAAAGCAAACAGGGGAATGCTATTAACTACCATGGCTATTATTTCACATTAAATGATGCGAGATATCCTTAGCTCACAAATTGAGGCATACAAAGATGCATGTCATGATTTTGGGATGCTCATTATAATTCATCTAAGAGATAAACTTAGTCTAGGTATAATTTTCTTCATTATTGTTACTTGTTTGAAATTAAACATCACTTTGTTTTATTTATAAGGTTAATTTTATTATCTTACATTTACTTGGTAGGACTAGTTTGAAATTGGTGTTCTAGAATTGCAAAGATTTGCAATTCAAATTCTGAGTCAATGTGTAAGTGCAATTGGATGTGAATGGAATTAGAGTATATTTGAATTCATCCATAAAAAAAAGGAAATGGATTGGAATACAAAAGATTAAATGATTTAATCTTTATTTGATATAACTTAAAACTTCGAGAAAAGTATGTTATTATCATTAATAATTTGAATATAATTTCTTTTAATTTCTTAATAACAAATTATATTTATTTACTAACACTCTTAATAGAACAAATGGTTTTATAAAACTAATTTGCCTTAATTATCGATATTTTAGGTGATTGGGTTTATGAGGAATTATGTTTCATAGACAAGAGTGATTGGAAGATAATATTGGATAGGAAAGTATTAAAATGTCATTTGGTACAATGAATTTGAATGATGGTATGATAAGATTCCTCTCAATGATAAGAATTTTATATTAAATGAAAAATGAGGTCAACATGATTTGAGTGGATAGGTCATTGAATGAAGTTCCATATTTTCATTTTTCACTTTTATTTTAATTTCACTTATATTCATTGTATATATTATTTTCTATATATGTGATATAAATATAAAGCTTTTAACTTTAAGTATTTTTTGTTTTAGGTTTTAATTATACTTTGATGTGGTTTTTGGTAGAACTCTTGTTGTAATGCTTATGGACCTATATTATTCTTACTGTATGATATCTTTTATGTAACTTGTTATTTACTAAATGATATAAATTGTAATATTTTAAGTACTTTGTATTATTTTTTAATTATATATATGGATATATAAAATAATTAAAAGATCTTTTCTTATACGAATTATAGTTATTGTTTATATGTGAAATATAAAAAAAGAAAAGTTAAAAGAAATAAAGAGTTAGTTTTTATTTCAAAGTAATATTATTATGATTTTTTGAGACAAGGTTGATGTCAAATTAAAAATTATATAACATAATATATTTGGAGGGAATATTTTGTAATTTTATAAAATTTATGGAAAAATTATTCAAAATGGTACGCGATATTGATTGATAATGGTACCATGCTATACTAAAGCCAAATTAGATACCAAGTCCAGTACAATATTTATAATATTGATAATTAACTCTTTACTATTTTAATTTTATTATTTATTTTTTAATTGTTAGTTGTCAATCATAGACATCTCTCTGGGATTTTAATTTCCACACTAAAACCCACATACCTTGATGGTACATTTAATCTCATTTTTATCTTTGCAACTGTTAGTTGTTAATTCTAGTCCTAGATCTATATGGGCTTTTAATCACATTTTATAAAGAATTAAATAAAACTTCTGTTGGGCTCTCAATTTTAAAGAGCATAGATCAACTGATGCAATTCTAAAAATTCAAGTCTTATGCTAAATGCCTAAGTACTTAGTATAGGCTAAAGTCTAAAATTAACTTAAAAGTAATCATGTTCTGTTTTATCGATTGCAAGGGAGAAGAATTCTGTCAAGACCTATAACTTATTATTTTTTATTTAAACTCTCTAAATATTTTGCATTTTGTTTTAAAGTCTCAAGTTCAATTGGAGTAATTATTCAATTGTTTTAGATTCTAATAGCTGCTATACATGTTTCATTTTATTTTTAGTTCATAAATTCATCAATACTTGGTATATTTGTCTTTCAATAAATTCTTTAAAATAAAGTAATGAGTTGATAATATCATTTGAATATCTTTATTTTGACTTATTTTGTGAATAAGAAGGAAAGCAACTCATACTATATTGTAAACTCATTGTTGCTACAATTTTGACCTCGAGGCTTACAACTATAGCAACTGATGATACCGGACTCTTTAATAAGACTTAGCATCCTGTTGTTACTCTAGAGTGAAGGGGAATAGAGATTTGTTTGAAACTTTAAAAATCTTTTCTAGAATTTTTTTGATTATTAGGTTGAGAAGCCTGCATCTCCATTGAGTTTATTGATTTTGTGTTGCTTCCTTGGTGGAAGAACATTCACAATATGATTTGGTAAACTACAAGTGCAGGGGGCCTTGTGAGGTTCTAGCCTTCTGACCAAAAGAAGCACCAAAAATCTCTTTTTAAGTTTTAATTACAAATTAAATTGTGACTTGTCACATTGTATGATAGATTTTGCTTTGCAAATATCGCGAAAGTTAAATTGGAGATTATAGACTGTAGAAGATAATAATAAGGATCAAAATTTATGAGAAAGGAATGAATTTTATTCATGATTTGTGAAGATATATATACACTTGATTTCATACTCTCTCTCTTTTCTGTTACTCTTTCATAACAAACCGAGCAATTTCTAATTTGTAGTACCTAAATAAGGACAAAGAATAATGATGAACAGTAAAAGAAGAACAAAATAGAATTTACAAGGTGTCCTGCTATATTTTCTATGTGGTGTCATTTGCTAGTGTTGGCTTTTCGTGTGAGTCCAATAACCCCTCCTCAAGTTGGAGTTTATGTAAACCCAACTTGTCCAATGCTGTGTGAAGTGCTAGTGCTAGTAAAGCCTTTTTAAATGCATCGGCCAATTGGAACCTGGAAGATAAGTGACTTGTTTGAAGAAAATCATCATGGATTGCTTTACGTACCAAGTGGAAATCGATATTTAGATGCTTTGTATGCTCGTGAAACACGAGATTGTTGGAGATATGGATTGCTACCATATTATCACATCTTAGTGGAATTGGCGATGGAACCTTCACTTGCAAATTTATTAAGACGTAATTTAGCCACTTTATTTCACAAAGAGTCTTGGCCATATTCTTGAATTCAACTTCAGCGGAAGATCTGCTGACCGTTTGCTGCTTTTTTTCTTCTAAGAAATTAAGGATGAACCCAGAAATATGCAGAAGCCTATAATGGATTTTCGGGTTGCTAGGCAACCTGCCTAGTCTACATCAGAATAAGCTAACAGTTTTTTTTTCAGAGTTTGTTGAGTAAAATAGTGCCTTTGAAAAACTCCTTATGAGATACCTTAACACATGAGTTAGTGCCTTCTAATGTTGTTCTTTTGGGGTAGCAATGTATTGGCTTAATTGCTGCGTTGCATATGTGACATCAAGTCGCGTAAAATTCAAATACAAAAGATGCTCGACGATTCTCCTATACTTCTCAACATCGATTAATAAAGCACCTTCTCCTGAATTCAATTTCAGTCCTGGAACCATAGGAACATCAGTACTTTTCAAATCCCCTAAATTCAAATTAGCCAATATATCACGTATGTACTTCTATTAGGATAATATCATACCACTCTTTAATTTATCTATTTTGATACCAACAAAATACTTTACATATCCCATATCCTTTATGGTGAATAAATCATTCAAGAAACCCTTCACATCACTTATCAGGGATTCATCAGAACTAGTGATCAGCACATCATCTACATGGATAACTAAGGGTACAAAGTCAGTATCGTTACCTTTTGTAAACAAACAAGGATTTGAGTTTGCTTGGATGAACCCGTAAACAGTCAATTTTACCATGATTTCCTCATTCCATTGACTTCTTGCCTGTTTTAGACCATATAGAGATTTTCGAAGTCTTATTACCCCTTGGTCATGTTCTGTTATATCCTTGAGGTGGTGAGATGTAAATTTCTTCGTCGATTTTTCCATATAGATAAGCATTGTTTATATCCACGTGGTGTATGGGCCACCCCTTTGCTATGGAAAAAACAAGAATAGTGCGAATTGTAGTAATCTTCGCAATAGGAGAGAATACGTCAAAGTAGTCAACACCCAGGGTCTGCTTGAATCCCTTCATAACCAAACGTGCTTTCTATCTTTCAATCTGTCCATTGGTTTTCTTTTGATTTTGTATACCCACTTTGTGGTTAATGCCTTCTTTCTCGCTGGTAACATAAATGATACCCAGGTTTCGTTTCTTTCTAAAGCTTCAAACTCTGCCTTCATCAGTTCAATCCACAATAGATTCTATTTAGCACTTTCATAAGAAAACGGTTCATAGTCAGTAGACCAGTTAGCCAAGAAGGTTTTATGGTAAGTGGAGAAGATAAGCTTGTTGTGGTCTGTGAAGAGCTATGAGGAAGCATTGAGAGCAAAATTTGGTAGGGTAGTAATGTAATCATTAAGGTATTGTGGTGGTTTCCAGTGTCGGGTATTGAATCGGGTAGGTATGGTGATGTTATCGGAAGTCGTTTAGGTATTTGATCAATATAGGGTTTCAATTTGGGGATTTTGAATATCGGTAGTAATTAGTGATGGTAATGGTGTAGGTTGGTCTATTAGGTCAGGTCTGGGTGAATCTATCAATAAGGTTTGGGTAACTGGGTAGTTGAGTTTGGGTATAGGTATTTGGGCTGGATGGCCTAAACATTGGGTCAATCATTGGGTCAGTGTTGTGTTCAGTTTCTTCAGTTTGTTTATACGAAAATAAGGTTTTGTATAAAGAAACATCTTGACTAAAAATTACTTGTTTTTTGTAGATTGCTTGTAATTTGTAAGCCTTTCAATTGGTTGAGTATCCAAGGAATAAACATTTCATTACTTATGGATCAAGTTTTTCTTTATGGGGAGTGGTGTTAGTGGCGTAACATAGACACCCAAAGGTGCAAATATGGTCGTAGGTCGGCTCTTTTTTATGTAATTTTTTGGAAGGTGTGTCCCATAATAGCACTTTCATCGGTAGCCCATTGATTATGTGAGTAGTGGTTAAAAGAGCTTCCCCCCAAAATCCTTTTAGTAAATTCGCTTGGAATATAAATGCTCGGGTGATTTGAAGGAAGTGTTTGTGTATTTGTTCACAACCCCGTTTTGTTAGGGCGTATGAATGCAGGTTTTTTGGTGAAAAATCCCTTTGTTTTCAAATAATTGTTAGTTCAAATGGTTCACAAACTTAGTTCTGTTTTCCGTTCGTATAGTTATAATGGTTTGTTTAAAATGATTTTCAATCACGGTGATGAATATAGTAAGAGTTTTATGAACTTGTTCTTTGGTGCTTAATAAAAAGGTCCATACGGCTCTACTATATTCATCAATAATCATAAGGAAACATGTTGAACCATCAATATTTTTTGATTTGAAGGGGCCCCAAAGGTCCAAATTAGTAACTGAAAAGCTTTTGTAGCTATGATATTATGCTTACCAAAAGGTTTTGTAGTTTATTTTGCCAAAGGACATGTTTCGTAAAAGAAATTTTTAGGTATTTTCAAGCAACGAAAGTTTAAATGTTTTAAAACCTTAAAGGATACATGACTGAATCTAGAATGTATTAAGTCATAATTATCGATCATTTTACAAGCAAAATTTTCATTGAGATAGAATTTTAGGGAAGGACCTCTCTTGGTTTTCGGTGGTAAGAAGTGGTGTGGTTTGAACCTATGGACCTCCAATTTCCTCGCAGCTAGCCACAACATAATTAGTAATGGGCCTGTAAAAACACCTTGTTAGACACAAAAATTGCAGCTAAGTTATTTTGCTGTGCAAGTTTACAACAGACAATAAATTGTGGTGAAATGTAGGGATATAAAGGACATTTTCCAGCATTATTTCCTTAGTTAAGTCTACGTTTCCTACTTGATTAACAGGGGTTAAAGACCCATCTGGAAGAGTCACAAGTGTGAGGTAATGTGTATTTACAGGGTTTTGAGTTTGTTTTTGTCGAAGGTCTTATGGGTGGAGGCTCCTGAGTCTACTATCCACGAACTATGATCATAATTAATGCAAACATTATCATTGCTAAAAAAATGCATACCTGCGTAGCTATTGAGTGCTACATGGTTTGCCTCAATCATACCTTTTCCTTTTAATAGCTTCATCAGCTCCTGTACTTGTCGAGATAATATACTAAGTTCAGTTTCAGCTTTACTTGTCTCAGCAGTTTGGCTCCCTTGTCCGATATTAAGAGGACTCTCAACTGCAGCTGCTATATAAAACCCCTTTTCTCTTGCGCTTTTTTGTTTTAACTCCTTAAACCAATCCAACTCTTTGTGGATTTTAAAACATGTCTCCACCATGTGACCCCTTTTGTGACAATGAGTGCAGTATTTATCATCCCTTTTAATGAATCTCCTTTTTCTAGTTGTTGATCCAGACACAAAGCTAGTCTCCTTTGCATCTCCCTTTCTATTTCCATTAGATTTCACACTATGAGCAACGTTCAATGGCCAGTTTCATTCGAATTCCCAAATAAACCAAAAACATCCCTCTATTTTTCAACTATCAGTACCATGGAATAAGCTTTACTTATATTAGGAAAAGAATCATACAACATGATTTGACTAATCACATTTTGATAATCATCCTTTAACCCTATTAAAAATTGAACTAGTCTGTTGTTTTCTTCAACGTTAACATTCTTACTACCAATTTCACAAGAACAAGCTTTAAAAGGCATAACACTGTTGGAGTTATGTAAATATAGTGCCCTGGAAAGCAAGTGTATTTACATGTAACTTTATCTTCTTCAGTTACAGT
>JAOSBK010000004.1:16596285-16612589 GCA_027568895.1 Erythroxylum shatona
GAGAGATGACCTAGCTAGCTTTATGTTTGATTTTCTTTTGGAGCAATGTACAGAAAATACCAGTTGTATATTTTACTACTTTGAGGTTGTGAAATGAGAAATTTATGGTTTCAAAAATTAGTGAATTTTATATTAATGCTTTATGTTTAGTGATGCCATGTGGAGTGTTAGTTTGTTCGTAGCGCACCCTTATCGTAGGGTGTGTATCGGAATGACCTACGGGCCTCCCGGTACATATCCGATGGTAAGGGGGTGCTACAGATTGTATTTGTAATCAAATTTGTTTCGTGACATTTAATGCCATTGTCTTATTATTGCATATGTGTCTATGTTATGTTTTTGTGTTTTTGTTTAGTTGTTTTTTTAGGACAAGCAAAAGTTTAAGTGTGGGGATGTTGATAGTGGTAGATTGTATAATGTTTTAGTGGGTAGTTTAGTATGTATTTAGTTGTTAAATTGAATAATTAGTGCATGTTTAGGTTAGGATTGTGTTGTTTAGTTAGACATTTGTGTTTTGAGTGTTTTATAGGTTAGAGTATGCCATTGAGCTTAAATTTTGTGTATTTGAGGTGCCTTGACGTGTTTCTTAGTGTTTCAGATCAAATATCGAAGAATGGAGGAGAATTGAAGGAAGCTTGGAACCCAACCTAAGCCCATAATCGTGGCCCATATGTCGTGACCATGACAAAAGCCTGGCGGGTCTGCCACGATTGTGGCTTCCTCTGCCGTGATCATGACAAAGAGCAAAATCTTGGGCCAAGATCGTGGCCTATGTGATAGAAGTTGCGAACAACCTTTTAGACTTAAGTTTTCGAGGGACCTTTCAGACCATTTGGGTTAGGTAAAACCTTGGGGTTTACCCTTAATGGAAAAAATTATAAGAAGAAAGAGAAAATTGTTGGCCCCCAAATATTTTTTTCTTTTTGAGTTAAGCATGATTTAAATAAATTATGAGGTTTTGATATATTAATTTTTGGAGTCAACTATTATGTGAATGTTAGTAGGATTTTATTACATTGGTTAGTTGAATTAAAGTAGTAAGAGTGTATAAAGGGCAATTTTGGCATGTCACTTAAGTATAAAAGCCATAAAGCACATAAGGAAGGGCAAAGTTGACATTTCACACTCATTAAGGGTATAATTGGAAGAAGAAGTGTAGTCTTGCTCTTAAGAAAGGAGAAAAACGTGAATGAGGGAGAGGAAGAAGAGAAAAACAAAAAAGAAGAGAGAGAGAGGAGAGAAAAGAAGGAAGATCAAGTAAGTTTTCATCTCTTCTTAGCTTTCAAGAGTGATTTTGAGGTTGTACAAGAAGAGAAAAGGAAAGTGGAAGAGAAAAGCTTCCATTTGAGCAAAAAATCCTTTCATTTAGTGAAGATTTAAGGTAAGTTCATTCTTAAATCTTTTGGATTTTTGAAAGGGTTTTAGTTCATGAAGCTTAGGAAATGCATTGGATTAAGTATTGTAGAATCAATTTTAGTGAATATCCTTTATGTGTTCTCAATTTGTATTCCTATTAAATGAGATTTTTGCCAATGTTAAGGGGAATCAAGAAAGGTAAAAGGAGTAAGAGGACAGGCACCTCTAAGCAAGTTTTTAATCAAGGAATCCAAGTGGGTTACATGTTTATAGTTGAGTTAAGGAGCTATGAATATTTTTCCTAATCAATAGAGTTAAATGATTTCAATCGCTTCATAAATGTTGCATTTATTGCTCCTTAAATGATTTAAGAAATTGCTACATGTTTGCGACATGAATCTTGCTGATGATTTATGAAATGAAGATGGAAATGGTATTTGAAATATGTTATGCTTATGGAAATCATGTTTCTGAGATGTGCCTTTTAGACAATATGTTTGCAAGTCATGAAATTCATGTTTGTGTGGGATTGTGGTGGTCCATTCTGATATGTCACGTGCACGTTGACCATATTAAAGGGTTCTCTTGCCTGCCTACTAATGGCATGGAGCTCCTTCATAGACTCCCTTATGTTTATGAACTACGCAAAACCATTATGTGGGTTTGTGATAGTCCATTCTATTATTACTGGAGATTCGTAAAAACTCTGTCATGTTTATGGAACTACCCAAACCATTTTGATTGCTTATGTGTTTATGATTTGTTGACAAGTTTGATGAATACATGACTTATGTTGGTTATGAATTGCTTGACAAGTTGAGAATTTGAGAAATATTTGTTTTATGGATTCAATGAAATTTGCTATGGCAATGAATATTTTCAATGGTTTTGCTTGTTAATTCGTTATAAACTTGTTACCCACGAGCTTTTAAGCTCACCCTCTTTCTTCCCCGCCTCTAGGTGATAAGCAAGAGAACGAGTGATCAAGAGTCAAGGCATCACTCCGAATTTGCATATTTTTCTATTTTAAGTTAGTTTATGGAAAATGCAAGGCTTTAGCCGTATTTCAAATATTACTCCTTCATGTATATTTTGTATTTTTAGGGTTATGAAACCAATTTCCTTAAGGGTACATTTGCTCGACCTTGAGACTTTGCTACTACAAAGCCAAATGTTGTCCATGACGAACTTGTCCCGAAAGGTCCATAGAAATGATTCCATAGTTTCGCCATGGCAAAGTATTGCTGATGACGAAATTTTCTTTACAAATTCCATGTTTTCAACTCTCCTCTCACATGACCTTCACTCGACTGCCTCTAGTGGCCGCCTTGTCAGTGCTCATGTTTTATGATTCCAGAGTTGGACTCCATAAATAGGGTCCAACATCTTATTTTATCAGAGCGATTAGGTTTAGGAGTATCCTTGGCATGAAATGTGTAGTTTTAAAATACAAAATGAACATGCATTGTTTTAAATGAAGAATATGCATTGTTTTGTATTGTTTCACTTGATTTGAAATTGTTTTACATGATTGTATTGTTTCGTATGATTTGAAATTGTTTTACATGAAGCGTGGTTTAAGAAGGTTTTACATGCACACATCTCAGTTTAAACCTGACATGAAATTTGAACTAAAGATTTTTAAATGGTTATAAATTGAAGGAGGGAGTATGCCATCTCAAAAGAGAACTCGAGAAGCTAGAACTCGATCTCGCTCTCGCCAAGGAGGCACGAATGAACCTTATGTCCCACAAGACATGAGGACACATTCTGCTTATGATTCTAAGGCACCTAGTGTCCAACATGGTGTGCCTCCACTTCCTCCTCGTATGCCCCAAGTAAACCCCATGGATCCACATTTCTTTTAAGCCTTTTCTCACAGACTTTTACACATGCTATGAGCTAAGTGCTATAAGTTCTAGTACAAGCTCCAGTGGAGAGGAGTAGATAGTATCATAAGCTCTGCAAGTATGGGACTGTAGACTTTAATAGGACTACGGATCCTGAAGAAGCTAAAGTATGGTTGAGAAGGATAGAAAGAGTCTTATTTCAGATGAAGTGCTCTGATGAGGAGAAATTGGATTATGCAGTTAGCTTGCTATAAGGGGACACACTCTATTGGTAGGAATCAGTGCCCCATAGTTAGGTCATGTCGTTGGTATTGTAATAGAGAAACTTTTTGGAAGTTTTTAGGAATAAATACTTCTCAAGAGTCTATATCGAAGAGAAAGATAGAGAATTCCTAAATCTCATGCAAAAAGACATGAGTGTGAGTGAATATAAGCTGAAGTTCACTCAACTTTCACGATATGTAGTCAATATTGTTGCGAATGAGGAGGATAAGTGCCATAAGTTTAAGGGAGGACTTTATTTGGGGATCAAGGAGAAATTATTGATCCATAACTTTTGTGACTACCAGCTGTTGGTGGATGCTGCACTCCAAGCTGAGAAACTAGAGAACATAAAGTTTGAAGTAAAAAGGAAGAATCGGGAACAATCTTCTAAGAAGGGAACGAGTGCCTCTAATGCCTGAGAGGAGTATGAGGGATTTCCACACACAGAGTGAAGTGGGAAGTAGTGGCTCTACTAAGAACAAGTAAACAAAGGCCGCTTCAGGGAAAGCCTCAATTGGGGGAAGCAATAGACGGATGGAGAGGAGTAGGTACACAAACCCCCCAATGTGAACATTGTGGGAAGTTTAACAGAGAATAGTGCTTTAAGTTACTTGAAGTATGTTTTTGATGCAGAGAGAAGAGACGCATGGTCAAGGAATATCCCCAAGCCCTAAGGCAAGATGGGTCGCAGTTGCAAGCTTCAAAGATAGCTGAAATAGTAGGAACTAGGCCAGCCAATAAGGTGGGAAGTTCTAAAGCATCAAGGACGGTTATTCCTCCAGGAAGGCGAAGGGGTCAGGCATAAGCAAGGGTGTTTGCCATGACCAGAGATGAAGCTGCAGCCATGCCTAAAGTTGTTACGGGTATGACTCAGTTATTTAATTCATAATTATATTTACTGATTGATTTCGGTTCCATGCATTCTTTTGTTTATGCAAGTGTGACATTACATGGTGATAATTTGGTTCTATTGGATAGTCCATTGATTGTTAGTACTCCTTCCATTGATTGTTAGTACTCCTTTTGGGAGGAAGGTGATAATAAGTCAAGCATATAGAGATTGTGAACTCTTTATTGATGGTGCTAGACTGATAGTGGACTTACTGCCTTTAGATCTAAAGGGCCTAGATGTTATACTTAGAATGGATACCATGGAGAAAGATCATGCAATGTTAGATTGTAGCCTCAAAGAAGTAGAACTTGATCTTAGCAAGGGTGAGAAGGTGACTTTTAGAGGAAACAGAAGAACATCATCACCAAGAATTATTTCAGCTTTGCTAGCTGGCAGGATGATGAGAAAAGGGTATGAAGCCTTCTTGGCATACATTATGGACACCATGTGAATGAAGGAAAGTTAGAAGATTTTCCAATTGTGAGGGAATTTCCAGACGTGTTTCTAGAAGACTTACCCAGTTTGCCACCAGCTAGAGAAATCGAGTTTGCCATCAATTTGATTCCAAATAGCGCACCCATTTTCATACCACTGTATAGAATGACTCCAAATGAACTAAAGGAGCTTAAGGAATAGTTGGAAGAATTGTTAGAGAAGGGGTATATCAGGCTAAGTTCATTGTCATGGGGAGCACCGGTTCTGTTTGTTAAAAAGAAGGATGGAACATGGCGCATGTGCATTGACTATCGGAGACTCAACAGGGTGACCATTAAGAACAAGTATCCTCTGCCGCGAATCGATGATCTGTTCGACCAGTTGCAGGGAGCAAAGGTCTTCTCCAAAATTGATCTCAGGTCAGACTATCATCAGCTTAAAATCAAGAAATCTTATGTAAATAAGATAGCCTTTGGGACACATTATAGGCATTATGAGTTCCTAGTTATGCCATTTGGATTGACCAATGCTCCAGCTGCGTTCATAGATCTCATGAATAGGGTCTTTAAGGAGTATCTAGATCAATTTGTCATAGTATTTATAGATGACATTCTGGTTTATTCCAAGAGTGAAGAGGAACATAAGGAACACCTCAGGATAGTGTTGCAAACACTAAAGGAGAAGGAGCTTTATGTCAAATTCAGCAAGTGTGAATTTTGACTTCATAAGGTGACATTCCTTGGACACGTAATTTCAAAGGAGGGGGTACATGTTGATTCGAGGAAAGTTGAAGCAGTGATGAACTGGTATGCACCAAAGATAGTGGAAGAAGTGAGAAGTTTTCTAGGTTTGGTAGGATATTATAGGAGGTTTGTTAAAGGATTCTCTATGATAGCTGCTCCAATGACTAAGTTATTAAGAAAAAATCAGAAGTTTATCTGGAATGATGAATGTCAGAAGAGCTTTGAGGAGCTTAAGCACAGATTGACAAGTGCTCCAATTCTGACCTTGCTTGTGGGAGATGAGGGTTATATAGTTTATAGTGATGCTTTAAGAAAGGGTTTGGGTTATGTGTTGATGTAAGGAGACAAGGTAATAGCTTATGCCTCGCTGCAACTAAAGCCTTATGAATCGAATTACCCGACCTATGATCTAGAATTAGCAGTAATAATCTTTTCCTTGAAAATTTAAAGACATTATCTGTATGGTATTCAAAAGAGAATTTTTACAAATCATACAAGTGTCAAGTACTTATTGAGCCAAAAAGAGTTGAATTTGAGACAGAGAAGGTGGTTAGAGTTACTTAAGCATTATGACTTGCTGATTGAATACCATCCAGGAAAGGCAAATGTAGTGGCTAATGCCTTGAGTAGGAAATCCTCCATAGCCCATGTTTAGACAATTTATCCGTCGTTGTTGAAAGAGATGGCTAAGTTTAGAATAAGCTTGAAGCAGGAGGAATCTAACTACATTATTGCTAAATTTAGAGTGAGACCAATACTCAAGAAGAAAGTTAGGGAGTTACAAGCACAAGATGCAGATTTGAACAAGCTTCGAGAAGAAATTAAGAATGGCAAGAAATATAAAGTGGTAGTGAGGGATGATGGACTTATGGTTATAAAAAGTAGACTTTGTATTCTGAATGTCAAGGAAGTAAAGGACGAGATACTCGACGAGACACACAATGCACCTTATGCCATACCCCCAGATAGCACTAGGATATACAGAGATTTGAAAGAGCATTTCTGGTGGAAAGGAATGAAGAAGGATATAGTAGAATATACAAGCAAGTGTCTAGTGTGTCAATGAGTCAAGGCTGAACACTAGGCACCTTCAAGCAAGTTAAGGCCATTATCTAATCCTGAGTGGAAGTGGCTAAGGATAACCATGGATTTTTTAATAGGTTTGCCCAAAAAAAGGAGGAAGCATGATGTTGTATGGATTATTGTTGATCATTAGACGAAGTCAGCCCATTTTATAGCAATTAAACAGACTAATTCTCTACATGTGCTAGCAAAGAAGTATATTGATGAGATAGTGAGACTATATGGGATTCCAGACTCTATATTTTCTGATAGAGATCCTTGGTTTACTTTGAAATTTTAGGAAAGTATGCAAGAAGCATTGGGGACCAAGTTAAATTTTAGCACTGCTCTCCATCCTCAAACAGATGGCCAATCTGAGAGGACCATTTGAACCCTTAAAGAATTGCTTAGGGCATGTTTGATGGATTTCGAAGGTGCTTGGGACAAACATTTGCCATTGGTCAAATTTGCTTACAATAATTCGTACCACTTGAGCATTCAGATTGATCTTTATGAAGCACTGTATGGAAGAAGATGTAGAACTCCTATATGTTGGGATGAAGAAGGAGAAAGGAAATTAATTAGACCAGAGTTACTCCAGATGACAGTCGACAAGGTCAATCTAATTAAGCAAAGGCTTAAAGTAGCTCAAGATAGAAAAGTTATACTGATGCACACAGAAAGAAAATGGAGTATGAAGTTAGTGAGAAAGCCTTTGTTAAGACATCTCCTTTAAAATGAATCATGAGGTTTGGAAAGAAGGGTAAGTTGAGCCTAAGGTATGTAGGTCCCTACGAGATTGTTGAGAGGATTGGACCACTAGCTTATAGGTTGGCGTTGCCACCAGAATCGTCACATATACTTGATATCTTTAATGTTTCCATATTGAGAAGGTATAGATTAGATCCCTCTCACCTCAATTAGACTACTAAGGTTCAGTTGAGAGATGATCTGACTTATAAGGAGACTCCAGTAGAGATTTTGGACATTAAGGAAAAGGTCCTTAAGAATAAGACAGTTCAATTAGTTAAAGTCCCGTGGAAAAACCATTTTATGGAAGAGGCCACGTGGGAGCCCTTAGAGGCCATGAAGGAGAAGTATCCACACCTTTTCAATGACTTAGGTAGGAATTTTGAGGATGAAATATTTTTAGAGGGGGAGAAATGTTGGCCCACAAATATATTTTTTCTTATTGAGTTAAGCTTGATTTAAATAAATTATGAGGTTTTGATATATTAATTCTTGGAGTCAACTATTAAGTCAATGTTAGTAGGATTTTATTACATTAGTTAGTTGAATTAAAGTAGTAAGAGTGTATAAAGGGCAATTTTAGCATTTCACTTAAGTATAAAAGCTGTAAAGCATAAAGGAAGGGCAAAGTTGACATTTCACACTCATTAAGGGTATAATTGGAAGAAGAAGTGTAGTCTTCCTCTTAAGAAAGGAGAAAAATGTGAATGAGGAAGAGGAAGAAGAGAAAAATGAAAAAGAAGAGAGAGAGGAGAGAAAAGAAGGAAGATCAAGTTGGGTTTCATCTTTTCTTAGATTTCAAGAGTGATTTTGATGTTGTACAAGAAGAGAAAAGCAAAGTGGAAGAGAAGAGCTTCTATTTGAGCCAAAAATCTTTTTATTTGGTGAAGATTCAAGGTAAGTTCATTCTTAAATCTTTTGGATTTTTGGAAGGGTTTTAATTCATGAAGCTTAGGAAATGCATGGGATTAAGTATTCTATAATCAATTTTAGTGAATATGCTCTGTGGGTTCTCAATTTGTATTCCTATTGAATGAGATTTTTGCCAATGTTAAAGGGAATAAAGAAAGGCAAGAGGAGCCAGAGGAAAGGCACCTTTAAGCAAGTTTTTAAGTAAGAAATCCATATGGGTTACATGTTTATAGTTGAGTTAATGAGCCATGAATATTTTTCCAAATTAATATAGTTAAATGATTTCAATCACTTCATAAATGTTGCATTTATTGCTCCTTAAATGATTTAAGAAATTGCTATATGTTTGGTACATGAATCTTGTTGATGATTTATGAAATGAAGATGGAAATGGTATTTGAAACATGTTATGCTTATGGAAATCATGTTTCCAAAATGTGCCTTTTGGATAATATATTTACAAGTCATGAAATTCATGTTTGTGTAGGTTTGTGATGGTCCATTTTGTTATATCATGTGCACACTGACCATGTTAAAGGCTTCTCCCTCCTACCTGCTAGTAGCATGGAGCTCCTTCATGGACTCCCTTATGTTTATGAACTACCCAAAACCATTATGTGGGTTTGTGATAGTCCATTCTATTATTACTAGAGATTCATAAGAACTCCCTCATGTTTATGGACCTACCCAAACCATTCTGATTGCTTATATGTTTATGATTTGTTAATAAGATTAATGAATACATGACTTATGTTGGTTATGAATTGCTTGTCAAGTTGAGAATTTGAGAGTTATGTGTTTTATGGATTCAATGAAAATTTACTATGGCAATGAATATTTTCAATGGTTTTGCTTATTTTTCCGTTATAAACTTGTTACCTATGAGCTTTTAAGCTCACCCCCATTCTTTCCCACTTCCAGGTGATCAGCAAGAGATCGAGTGACTGAGAGTCAAGGCATCACTCCAAATCTGTATATTTTTCTATTTTATGTTAGTTTGTATAAAACACAAGGCTTTAGCCACATTTCAAGTATTACTCATTCATGTATATTTTGTATTTTGGGGTTACCAATGATGTATTGTGCCTTGAAATGCCCATTAAAGCTTTGTAGAAACTCTTTTCCTTTGATATTAATGAAGAAGTTCTTTTGCATTATGTTTAACTTTTGTTGAGTTATTAAATGGTGTTGTTGGGAATAACATTTCATGTGTAATAAGTACTGGATTGTTGGGGTTCTGGGTTGCGAGTTCGAAGGTTTCATTGCGGCGAAGCCACAACTATGTCTGCAGTGAACCTTTCCCAAAAAGTGTTTTTGACACTATCTTGTAACTTCACTAGGGCAAAGCCAGACTTTCACCGTGACATATTTTTCTCGAGGGGTTTGCTCGACTTTGAGACTTCGTAGCGGCAAAGCCAAATGTTGGTTGCGACAAACTTGTCCCGAAAGGTCCTTAAAAAAGATTTCATAGTATTGCCACGACAAAACACTATTTTGCCATAGCAAACCAGCTATTGCTGATGGCTAAATTTTCTTTATAAATTTCATTTTTTCAACTCTCCTCTCACATGACCTTCACTCGACTGCCTCTAGTGGCCTCCTTGTCAACGTTCATATTTTATGATTCTAGAGTTGGACTCCGAAAATGAGGTCCAACAAAAAGGATCCTAAAGGAGCTCTCCAATCTGTCATTTTTGTGTACACTCCATAAATAGAGAAGAAAAAGAGATAAAAAGAGGAAAAAGAGGAGAGAGGAGCCAACTTTTGCTGTGCCACTTTCCTAAGGCATCATGATCCTCTTCCAAAGTATATTTCATTCATATTTGTGTTCTTTTCTTTGAATGTTGAGATGGATATGAATTTGTTAATAGATTTGGGTTTAATCATGATGTTCCAATTTTCTTTACGTATTTTGTCTTGATTGAATGTTAATCTAGTTGTTTTTGTGTTTAATCATTTGGGTGTTGTGACTAATTGTTATAACTCTATGCTTTGGTAATAAATCGAGAGAGTGAATCAAATACAAAATGATTAGGTTGGGTTAATGAGAGTTAAGCGATCCAATAGATTATGCAATTAATCAAATTAGTTAGTATATGGAGAGAGATCTCATGTGAGACCTGGTTGTTTTTTAGAAAGCTTAAAAACTAAATACGGTTAGAGCTATTCGTAATTGAGAGATTATATAGCACCCATAAACCCCCTAAGAGGATATACAGATGCCACTCAAAACATACCTAAACCAACCAAGATATTCTAGAAATTTCTTAAAAACAAGGCAACATACTTTAGATTCATCAGTTGTTGACATAAATAAACAAAATACATTATACACAAGGTACTTAGCAAAATACATCTCTAAAATTCATAATACATGCCTTAACTTTAATCCCATACTGATTTAAGGTTATTACAAACCATTAAACAAATACAAATTGCCTCATATTATTAGATAAAGCCTAAAAACAAACTTAAATATACATCTTCAAAAACAAAACACATCCTTCTTTGGCCACTGCAGTTGTCTTTGTCCCAGTCTCAAATCTTCTTACGAGAACCTATAAGGAGGCAAAACCACTATCCTAAGCATATAACTTAGTGGGGAATAGTTGAATAAGATACATAATGGTGACTGTTTCTAAATATCATCTAACACTCACAGACACTGAATCAGGTCATATCGCAATCTTTAATTATTCAAATTAAAGAATAATCCAAACATTATTTACCTCTGAATAGAATATAATATATTAGAATAGAATATTCTTGCATAAGAAGAAAACATATAAGTATCAAAACAGAACATCAATACTTTAGAACAGAACTTAAAAGTCTCAGAACATGATATAATTGTGTCAATACAGAACAAAACTTGTATCAGATCAGAACTCATCTTATATCAAATCAAAACTTAGCTTGTTACAAAACTGAATATATATCAAAACACAAAACAAATTAGCCTGCTAGTTCTTTATATAGAAGTGGGTAACGACACCAGAATAGAAGATACCTATGATTGGTATCTCAGAAATATAAGAGACTTAAGTCTCTGAAACAGAAGACATTGAAGTGTCTAATATCAGAAGATAGAGTATTGTCAAGTACAGAAGACACTGAAGTGTCTAGTTATAAAAGACATCGAAGTTAAGCAGCTGCAGACCCTTCTAGGCATACCTATTTACCCACAACTAGGACTTGGCAGTTTTAAACCAAAACATTTTAGATTTTAGAATCACATGTAAAAGATGTAATGTATAACATATGACTTTATTCCATTTTACTCAAATTGAACATATTCATTCACATTTGATCAAACTTAACATGCTTTATAAACTTAAACGTTTGCTAAAATGCATCAATTAGTACATTAAGTAATTACACATTACATGTATTCACAGAAGTTCCCAATTCACATACATTCATAACTAACACATTACTTATACTCTTTAGATCATATTTGTGTTCATAAGAACACATTCATTCTTGAACAAATCATATATTTGAACATTAGATTCATTGATGTTAAACAACACATTCCTTATATTATCATTTCAATTAACAATCCATAACTTAGTCATCCTATTATTAACTAATTCCCTATCAAATTAGGCTCATTTTACACCCTAATAAAGTCCAATTGCACCATAATAAAGTGTCTCATTTTACACCCTTCCAAAGCATTTCCAATGATCGTGGGAAGAAGCCATATAAATCCCACAATCGTGGGATGAGTGAACTGAAGGTTCACTTACCTATAGCCTTCAATTTGCTTCTAAATTTTAACTCCTTCATACTCCTTTCAATACTCCTTCATCATAGTCCCTCAATTACACTTTAGTTACACCTTAATTGCACCTTAATCATGCTTCAATTCCTTATCCAATTTACGCCCAAACCTAATTCAAAAATCATTAGTTAGGCAACTCACAACTCATTAACTTTCCTACATTAAAACCAAAACAGAATTTTCCATACAAGGATCACTTTTCCAACACTCATTTATCGTTATTGTAACACATATTCCATGCCAATTCAATTATTATAGAACTTGTATTAATACATCCTATCAATTTTAGAAATCTTTTTACCTATTTTAACTTTAAATTCATACTCCAAAGAACAAGCTAATATAGCCCTTCCAAGTAACTAGCACACATCTAAGATCAAGATGCAAATCTTAGCACCAAGAAGACAGCATAGAAGATAAAGGTGGCTTTCTTGATGCAGTAATTTAGAAAAGAGTTTGAAGTGATAATGCACCGAATTGCAGTAAAATTTAGAACTAAGGGAAAGGGATGTTTACAGTGGTGAGAGAGCAAAGAGAGGAAGAATGGCCAACAGAACCACTTCTACATTAGCTAGATTCACTTGGTGCTAGGTTTCACCATTATGCAATGGCACATGTGACAAATGGATGTAATCCATTTTTCATGTATTTATGCTACCATATGTCACTTAGTTATTAGTCCATTTGTCACAAAAACAATGCTACCAAATTTCATTCAACTATACTGCCAATTGTCTCTTACTTAGTTATGCCAAATGTCACTAAATGTATAAGCTTAGTTAGCCTAATTTTTCCATGCATGAACTTGTCTTGACACTTGACAGTTTTCCTAGTCCAAATGTATATTTTAATACCTCAATTTTTTAATGAAAACAACTAATTCCAAGTTACTAATTATGGCTTATAAAACCAAGATTCAAGACTTATGCAATTCATAATCATATCACAATTTTAACACCTATCATATATACTTTCATGAACAAGTAACATTTCAACTAGGGTATAATTTTGGGTCTTACAATTCACTTCCCCTTAAAAGAATTTCTTCCTCGAAATTCATACCTATTGAGAATAGCTGAGGATATTGAGTTCTCATGATTGATTTCGGTTCCCATGTCGCTTCCTCGAGTCCATGGTGTTGCCAGAGTACTTTCACTAGAGGTATTTTCTTATTCCTGAGTTGTGGGACTTGTCTGGCTAGGATAGATATAGACCCTTCCTTATAAGACAAATCTAGTTGTACTTGGATTTCTTGCATAGGAATCTTATGCGTATCATGAAACTGATATCTTCTCATTATAAAATATGAAACATATAGTGTAACTTGGCTAATTCTTCTGGAAGAGCTAACTGATATACTATCGATCCGACGCTCTTAAATAGGGACCGATGCATGGTGGGCTAAGCTTGCCTTTCTTTCCAAATCAAAGTATATGTTTCCATGGTGACACTTTCAAGAATACTTTATCACCTACCTTGTTGGACCCCGCTTGCAGAGCCTAACATTGGATCATGAAACTTGGCCATTATCGGTTCATCTTCATGCTCTAATATTAAACATGTTGGACCCCAATTTTCGAAGTCCAATGATCATTCTGGAGTCATAAACCTTGAGCTGATAACCCTGTCATCTCGCAAGGGTGGTGTGCTAACACTAGTCAATCACCAAAATCAAATTGACTTCTTCAAAACAATATTAGCTACACATCTCTATTTTAATTTGAAGTAAGAACTATCTCAATCGGAACTCTATAGAAGAAGTTATGCTTAAAAATCCAAAGTGTGCTCATACCCCAATCATGCTCTCCCAACCGACCTCTCACTTTCTTTCAATATAACTTTTTCAAATCAACTCCAAAAGATCCAAATTTTCATGGAGAGATAGATACATGTGTTAAGAAGATATCGCTTCAAGAATCACTTCATTCAGAGGTCTATTGAGGGAGTTATGGCTAAAAGAATCCAACATGTTTATATCCTTAACCATCTTGTACCTGTCTTGGCGCAATTGTCATAACTTTTTCTAAATATGTCTGATTGAGGTCGTTCTTAGACCATATGAAAGTAGACTTCTAGATATACAATTTTTATGAAGGTTACCAAGTGAGATTTTGCCTCTAAAGTGGTTAAAAATATTTGCTGAAGCTGTCCTATGAATGTCCGTTTAAAGGACATCCATGTTCGTTTAACGGACATTGTCGGGTTTGGGAGCCCTTTTTGGCTGTGAAGGTCCGTTTAAAGGACATAGACTGACTTAGGAGTCCTTTCTCACCCGAGAAGGTCCGTTTGATGGACCTAACGTCCGTCTAACGGACATAGGGGTTCCCAAAACCCCTTCAAAGCCTCTCCAATGCTTCCTACATCCAATATAACCTCATATTCACTCTTAATCTTCCCAATTTCACTTCTTCTAATGTCATATCACTTCTAAAACATTCAAATTATTGGGTGCCGTTTCCGAAAACCCAACCTCGAATCATTAACGTGAACTTAAACGTATGAAAATTCCTTAAATGACACCGATTCGTCTTCTTGCTTTGATACCAACCATATTGGATCCCACTTGAGTCCGGAATCCAATGCTTGCGGGATCATGAAACATGATCTTCTTCATTTTTCCTTAGTAAATTTTTTTTCGACACTCTTCGAAAACCTGAAACATGTACGTCTTACCCTGTAGGGTTAATTCTTTTAACCCTTATAAAGCATGAGCGGATTTCCTTATAGAGTTTCTTCAAAGTACTTTCATTAGCCATCATCGGTTTCTCATCATTCTCATAACATATGGTATGCGCCCACACCAAGCCAAACGTCAACAAAAGTATTCGTCTCACTTACTTCCGAATAGATTTTGGAACATCTCAAAGAGGAATTTCAAAAGGACTTCTTCATAATATTTGTTCCTCTTTTCATTAAGCTTATAATGATACCAAAAACATTCGATTTGGTTTAGAACTCCAAAGGTTATGGCCCAAACACTTTCGGATTATTACTAAACCAAGACTATGCACTATACCCAACTTCACTCCAGAAACTGAAAGTCTTAAGGACAGAATTGAAGTTCAATTCCTTCAGATCAATTGTATCTTCATGTCTCTAGTTTATTTAGAAATAAGAAAAACCTCATTCGGAGCTCTATAGCTCAAGATATCACCAAAATACTGAAGCATATTCAGAAACATATCCAACTCATACTCTTTAAACCAATCCTCTCACATTGATTCAATCAATCTTTTTCAAATTAATACCAAAACCTACAAATTATTATGGAGAGGTAGAGGAAAGCCTTAGGAATCCAATGCTTCAAAAATTAGGTCAATCAGAGGTCGGACATAAAAGTTACAAGCAAAAGAATGAGAAAAGGGGCCAGTCGAGATCGCGACCAGGTAGAGAGGGCGACGCAACAAGACCGCTTTGCGATCGCGACCAGGTCGCGAGGCAACCGCGTCGCCCTCGCGATGGGTGCAGGTGCGTGGCGTCGTACTAGCAAGGACACTACGATTTTTTTTCCTCTGACTACCTAACTTCTAAAATTCATATCTTTTGACCCAGAACTCCAAAATTTGAAAATTTAGTATCAATGGAAAGTTAAAAGGAAGCTCTACAACTTTCATGATGGACTTAAAACCAATTTGGCATCTAAGAGAGTAAAAATCCACTTCAAAGTGGCTGCCTGGAAAAGTCATCCTAAACAGTAACATAACTTCTAAACATCATAATTTTCTATTTCATTGTCCAAAAATGTTATACTTTATATCAATGAAAATCTAAAAAGATAAACTTCCATATTCATGAAGACCTTATGAACAATTTCTACCCTTATGAGGGTCAAAATCTCACTCAAAGTTACTCAAAGTTTCTGTCTCGGAATTGCCATCCTAGACAGCACTCAAATTTAAAAAATTCACATCTTTCAACTCCCACATCCAAAACTCGCATACTTTTTAGCATTGGAAAGCTATAAAGACGAACTAAAATTTTCATGAAGGCAACTTTGGCTAATTCTACCCAGATTATTCCAGATTTTCCATGGAAATCAGAACACAAACCTTATCCTTATGAAAACTTGAATTTCATCTCAAATTCACTTCCTTAACTAAAGCAACACATTCTTATCCATTCAACAAACCAATTTGAAAGTCATCAAATCATCAACTTCAATTTATTTTACTCTTTATATATAACCACAACTCATCATTCATAACATTTCTATCTTTCTTTTCCATAGTGCCTCACTTATATATATAACAATA
>JAOSBK010000004.1:16657431-16679606 GCA_027568895.1 Erythroxylum shatona
TTAGCACGCCACCCTCGCGGGGCACGGACTCGGATATCACCATCGATGTCGGGTGCGGGTCTTGCGGGAGTGGGGTGTTACAATGACAATGCAGCAAAAGGAGTTATAACAGAGAGGACGACCGAATAAACATATAAAATATTCAAAATGTTGGGGGATAATTCTCAATAAAAAAGTGCGAGGGAAGAAAAGCTAGAGTTTATGAAGTAAGCTCGAATCAAGAATTGGCTATGCAGTTAGTTGAGTTGACGAGGCATGTGAAGATGCTAACTACTAGGTTACCCCAAAACTTTCCAAATCAAGAGCTGTGTGGTATCTGTAGAACTTTTGGTCATGGAGCTAATGTTTGTTCATATTCTTATGAACCTTTGGAAACTGGGGAAGAATAAGTTAACTCAATTAACAGTTTTCAACCAAGGGAGCGAAATGATCCATACTTGAACATCTACAATCTTGGTTAGAAAAGCCACCCCCAATTTTTCATAGAAAACTAACAATCCATGAATGCAACCCCAATAACAATACCAAAATTTTCAGAGGCTAAATTATTACCAAAAGTAATCTTCAAGTCGGAACCCACCTAGTAAGCCTTTCTTAGAGGAAAGCCTAAATGTGTTTATTCAGGTCACAACTCAAAATCAAGAAACAGATAACAAGAGGTTCAACTCTTTGGAGGCATCTATGAAGAGGATTGAGATCTAAGTAGGACAACTCGCTACTCAAATGAACAACAATCAAAAGGGAAAGTTGCCTAGTTAACCTGAGCAAGCCCAAGAAATCAGTGTGCTGAGAAGTGGGAAAATGATTAACAATCATATTGAGTTTCCTTTTGAGCTATCTGATGCTGATAATCAAGAGAAGGAAAGCCTCACCCCAGAAGAAGATGAGTGGAATGAGAAAAGAAATGGTAGAAACGCTTTAAGTCACATTCAAAAGGGTGAACAACTTAAACATGACACCAAGGACAATGAAGGACAAAAACTAAACAAGGAAACAGATCCTTATCGACCACTAATTATATATCTAAGTTTCCTTAAGGAATCAAAACAAGATGAACAATTTTCCTATCTATATAGCATGCTTTCTAAGGTCAATGTTAATATGCATTTGTTAGAACTGATTAGGAACATTTCAGCTTATTTCAAGTTCTTCAAGGAACTAAGCACGAGAAACGGAAGTTTGAGCCTAACGAAAAAGTGTTGGTTTTAGAAGTAGCAAGTGCAATTCTGCAACAGCATTTACCCCCCAAACTAAAAGACACAGGACATTTTATCGTGAAAGTATCAATGGGTAATGGTGATAAGGATAAGGGCATGCTTGATCTTAAAGCCAGCATAAACCTTATGCCTCACTCTATTTACCAGAAATTGGATCTAGGACAATTAAGACCTATGAACATGTGCTTACAATTAGTTGACAGGTCAATCCGTTATCCAAAAGGAATAATGGAGGACATGTTAGTGAAAGTTAGAGGATTGATTGTTCCTGTAGACTTTGTTATCCTAAAAATGGGGGAAGTGAAGAAGAAAGAAAAGGGGCACTCCATACTCCTAGGGAGGCCTTTTATGGCAACCATCAATACCTTGATTGATGTAAAGAATGACAAACTAAGCATGACTATTTTGGAAGAAATAGTAGAATTTTCAATCTTTGATGTTGAACCTACTTCTACTACTACTGTTTCTAAAGATTGTTTTTTTATTGATCAAGTTAATGCTGCTTATTTTCATTTTGCCTTACAGGAAGAAGAAGAAAAGAAGTTGGATTTAGTTAAGGAGAGTGATGAATGCTACCAATTGCTAATGGATGTAACTGAAGAAGTATTTGGGAGATTCTTGGAGACATACTCGAATGAAAAGGAGAAAATGGTGGAAACAATCACTTTGAGTGACCCACCTTGAGTATAACCATTGAGGCATCCAGCTATAAGACATTAAAGGAGCATCCCATTTATTTATGTTTGTTTTTCAATTGTCTGTTAGTTGTTATTTTCCAAAGTGAACGTTAACTTAGTTTGTTTTCTTTGTGTGCACAGGCTTACTGTTTCATCTCTTCTATCTATTTTTCCTTATAGTTGCTCTTCATTCCTCGACATAGTACACCACGTTTCACACCAGATCAATGCAAGAATCACCCCCACATTCGTATCGTATTTCAATCCCTTTCTTTGTTGCTTGTTAGTTTAATTTCTTTTACTTTAAATGTTTTTCCTTATTTATGTTAATTTTTTTCTTTTATCTTAGACCCCTCTTTTACTTTTTTGCATTACATTAGGAATAGTGTGATGTTCAAGTGGGGGGAGTATAAAAAATCAGTATTTGTGTTATGTACATTTGTTTTCCCATTTAATATTAGATATGCATGATCTTTAAATGAATTAGATCGAGATTATAAATGCATAATATGAATGAATAAGTATACTAGCATGCTTAGACTGATTAACTTGGATTTTGATCAAAAGGACATTAGCTTTTTGTGATAGATGAATCACACTTTTCATTAGGTAAGAATTTGAGCCTTTTTGAAATATTAAACACCAAATTCAAGTATTCTTTGTTGAGAGTGTTCTTTCATGATTGAGGAACTCTAGAACTTGGTTGCAAATACTAGTTAAGATCACATAATCTTATACAAAGCGTTAAAATGATGAAGTCAATTAAGATTTACTCCTTTTGCTTAAAAAGCCACCATGATGTTACCTTTAGTGAACCCCCTTTTAGCTTAACATGAAACCTTTTCTTTCTTTAAACCCAAAATATGAGCCTTGACTTTATTATTTATCCTCTTCATTTTACCTACTATAAGGCAAGTTGAGCATTTGAATGTGTATGATTGGGTTTAGGGAATAATTGTCTAAAAAAGTGTAGGGAATCATAGCTTATAGTTAGCTCTTAAGTTAGGAATTGGTAGGGTTGTAATAATGTGTATCTCTCCTCTACATTTTTTTCTCTTCTAAACTTGATCCTTTTCTAAATATAATAAAAAAAGTGAAAAGAAAAAAGAGGAAAAGAAGAAAAAGAAATAGAAAAGAAAAGGAAGAGAAATAAAGACCTTCGGATTAATGTTTGTGTTTGATATGAGTAGTGGAGTGAGTGTCTATCACGCTTGTTGATGGTTCTTTGAATTGAAGTGCTTGTTGATTTTGGCTAAATATGTGAAGAATAGCTTGTTCATGGAGTATTCTGAGTTTCAAGTTCTTAAGTTGTGTTTATTGAAATGATTATTGATATCTTTGACTATTATTTGGTAAAATTGTTGTCTCCATTATTAGTTCTATTATAGTCTAGTGTTCTTTAATATGCTTGAGGACAAGCATAGTTTAAGTGTGAGGGAATTGTTGTATCTAGTTTCTATTGCTTTTAATTGTCTTTATATCTTGATTTTGGTTACAAATTCTTATGAGTTGATCCAAATGAGAGATAAATTGAATGAAAATGGTGTTAATATTTCATGCATTTTAATTGGATTAATTTATGAATTTTGCATGAAAAAAGAAATAAAAACAAAGAAAAGTGGTGCCAAGTGTCGCTAATACTACCATAACTAACATCAAAATGTTAGTCACAGTGGTGACTCAACTTCTCACTACCATGACAAATGCCCTTATGGGGGTAACTTAACTTGTCACCCCCGTGACTACTCCTTTGCATTCACTCAATCCTAAGCTTAGACTCATGTTATAAATGGAAAAGAAATGAGAGGTAAAGGGGGAGTTGAATCGAAATTGTTAGGGACACACTCATTCTACTAGGACAAAAAGGAGATAGAGAGAAGAGTAGAGGCGGAGAAGGAGAGAGCTTCAGCTAAGAAGAAGGAAGGAGAAGAATAGCAGAAAGGGGTTAAGCAGTATGAGCAATTGATCATTTTGGGCGAAAATCAACTAGAAACAGAGGACGAGAGCTATTGTGGAAAGCTTTAGAGTAGTAGAAGCAACTCCCTCACTCGCTATTGTTTGCTCTTTCTATTTACTATTTCTTGTTGTTTTTCTACATTTACTTCTCTATTATATAGACTCATGCCCAGTTATGTTAATCGACTTATGCTCTGTTAGCTTTTGATAGTTTATTTAGGTCATTTACTTGATTTGTTGCTTTAATACTTCTTTTATAATGATAAAGATGAGATTGAAGTGTTTAAAGATGATCTTGTAATTTATGTGATGGGCTGATCTCTTTTCTTGAGGATTAATGTAGTTATTTTAGACAAATATGCATGATTGAGGGATTATGTTGTTGTCTTATGATTGCTATAGTTTCTGAACTGAATGGATGAAATAGCATGATCAAACTTTACGTCATTTTGGTATTAAACGAAGGACCGAAAGGAGATGATTAATATGGAACGAGAAACTATAGATGCTTAGGTTAAGAATTATAAATATATTAACCTAAATGGTAATTAGTAATATGGTTTCCATAATTAACTCGGGTGATAACTTGTCGAATACGAAAGTTAGATTAGTTAATTATTCGAGTTGATCTTATGCCCAAAGTGTTAATTTCGGTAAGACAAATACCCAATCATTGCCCCTTAATCTTGCATAGGAGATTAAATTAGTGAAATTAATTCTCAAGAGTTTTCTACTTCAATTTATACTCTTTTTGCTTCCGGTCGATTCAATTTACTTTTCAATTTAATTGCATGATTTTTCTTTTAATCCTTTACTCAATAATCGGAATAGAATGTTTGGAATTGCATCTGCATCTATTTTTATTTTTAGTTTAAGATTAATTTAAGTTAATCAATTTCATCTTTGTAGGAGACGACCCTGGGTAATCACTACAATTACCTTGTATACTTGCAAGTAAGATGACCTAGGTAATTTTTAGAACTTTTTAGGTGCAACAACATCCCCTTCTAAATAGGACTATATCTGATAGGATTTATTTACATGACAATTAACAAGATAAGAGATTACATTTATCTATGAATGATACATCTATATCTACGAAGATTTCCATTATCTTCAAATGATCCTCCCATATGGTCTTTATCTTTTAGAACCTATCTAATGTGATCTTATTTGCCATCTACGATCACCAAAAGTCTCAAAATAGGGTTTGTCACTCAACACAAACCATGTTAAGAGCAATTAAGACCTCCTAAAAGGTGAGAGAGGCAACAACAACTAACTATTTTGGAAAAGTAACGACGTTTAAATAAAGAACAAGTTAAGTTTGGAATTATTTAGAGAATAGGTAGAAATGGATGGAGGATATATGGCTACCCCTTAAATGATTTTAGGTTTTCTAATATTTAAAATGATGTAGTAATAAAATGAAACTTGTCATGGTAAATTATTTACATGACACCTTTAACTAAAAATTTAATGATAGATTTTTAAATTTTTTTTAAAATTTAACTAATATTATAAAATTGAATAAAGTTTAAAATGTTTTATAATTTATTCTTTTATTTTTATATCTACAAAATATTATATTCGTTAACAACAAGTATTTATTATTTATTAATTTAAAATCTCAATTAATATAATGCAAATTTTATAATCATTATAAACAATAAATAAATTATTTTAAATATGTATAAAAATAGAAGGTTTGCATATCTTAAATAATAAATTTTGATTGATTTTTAAATAATATAAGAAGAATGAAATAACTTAAATTAAAATAAAAGGAAGGTTTGATTAATATAGTTTTCCTAGTGCAATTTATGAGCCAAAACTAAAATAATCTTTTTGCTAACTTTTTCTTAAGATTCTTGTAAACTTTTTAGGGTTTTCTTAATAAAATGTATTACTTATTCTTGTACGTTATCTTTTTTTATATATGTTTATGAACATCTAACATTTTAATTAGTCATATTGTATTCCATAATAATCTTGAGTTATTTATGTTATATTTATGATAAGAAGATTTGTAATTAAAAAAGTTTTGGATGCTTGAAAGAATTATAAATTACTAATATCAACCTTCATATGAATTTATATAGGTTGACGTTTTATACAATTTATAAAAGAAGATTATATATTAACATAATGATACTTTTGAAATAAAATTAAGTTACAATTAAACTCTAATTATTATGTAAAATAATATTATAAAATTTCAAACTTAAGCTTATATGTATCATATATATTTCATTTAATTAAAAATTATTTTATCATTATTTTCATAGTATATTTTTTGTTTTTAATTTATCTTCATTGTCAATATCATAATATTTTATTTTTATGACTAATGTATACATAAAAGTAAATAATTATATGAATCGCTATCTTCCTTTTCTCTTTTTTACCTTGTCATGTCCCAACTTAATTACAATTAAATACCTTAATTTTTCTTTTCTTTTAGTTAACAACAATTTCATTAATTTTCCACTCTCTTAGATCTAGTTCTTTTATTTATTAAGGAATGGAGCTAGCCACTCACTATAGTCATATTGCTTCTGTCATAGTACTTCACACCTCTTCTGCTTCATCTATAGTAGACTCTCCACTCTCTCCTTTACCAATTAAAGGCTTGCCTAGTCTCCATGACTCTGATGTTCTCTTATTAGACTTGGTTAATCAAACACTTGTCTTTGTTCAACAAGCTACATCTTGTCCACCCACTTCCTCCTCTCAACCCCTTTGACAAAGTCCTCAAGTAAAGTAATAGGTGATGCCAATTCAATAGATAAACTAAAATCTATTCTCTATAACTTGAATGAAAATATCTAAGTAAGATCTCCTACCATTAAGATGCTCTTGGCAAGAGTTGCACGTTGATCCTCCACCTTCATAGAGTTCTTCACTAATAAAAGACTATCTTATCTTCTAATGCAAAAATAGGCCATGGCCCAAACAGGGGAAAATGGGATTGGAAAGCATGTGGAATAATAAGGAAGACTACTTCCTATCCAAATCCAATTATTAATCTAATATGATAAAAGTATAGAGTCTGGACTTTGGCACATTGGTGGTAAGCCCATATTTCTTTAATGATGGAGGTTAAAAGTGGAGTTAAATAGGATTCAATTAAACCTTGTCCCCATTTAGGTTAATTTTCATAATAAGTCCATGGAGTATTGGTATACTATAGGGCTAAGCTACTTGAAAAGCTCACTTGGAAGGCCTATTTGTTTGGATGAAACCATAATGAAACCACAAACAACTTTAGAAGAATTGGATATGCTAAAATCTGTATTGAGTTAGACAAAGGGAAAGACTTACCAAACGCCTTAAGGTTGAAAAAGGTAGATGACAATGGTGTATTAGAAGAGGTTGAAATTATGTTGATTTATCCCTAGAAGCCTTGTAATAACATGTAGAGAAAAATATAGAGCCCCATTAGCAAGACTCAAACTTGGTCTTTATAAGGAGTTGATAGAGCTTAGATAGGTGGAAATCAATGAAAATGAGGATAACCAAATCACCCTCAAGCTCAATCCAACTATGAAGATGCCAATTTTTAATTTAACCAATAAAGTAAAAGATGTTGAACCATTAGAGGAATTGAGCACCCTAAGTTAACCCCTCTTTCTCTAGTAATTGAGCCCTCATCTTTATCTGAAGCATTAGAGAACTTTGCCTCAGCTTCTATGGCTTCTTAGATTCTAAAGGATGAAGTGTTTATCTCTGTGACCAAAAATAATCTAGATAGGAAACAAAAAATTAGGATTATTTTTTGCTATACCTTTATTGTTAAATGATCCTTACTTGGAACATTAAGGGTCATAATTACCTTGATAAATAAAAAGTCATTAAGGACGTTTTGTACAACAAGAAGTCTTATATGTTAAGACTTTTAGAGACTAAAAAAAAATCTAAGCACTTGAAGGAAAGAGATTACTTCTTAGATAAGTTGAACAATGAATATTGATTTTAATAAAGCCTTTGATTTAGTTGATTAAGGGTTCCTTCTATATAACATAGAGGCATTTAGATATCCTAATCTTATCAAATGGATAGAGCAATATATCTCAACAGTTTTAGACAACACACTAGTTAATAGAGAAGTACAAAGGATTTTAAGGTAGCAAGAGGGCTTAGGCAAAATAATCTAGTCTCATTATGCCTATTTTTCATATAAATGGCGGAGCTTCGCATAATGCTAAATGACAGAGTTGTCAAGGATAAAAGATTTGTTGCCACTTAACTATATCAGAAATGGATTCTTTAGTCATTGAGCAGCTTCTCTAAATTACATTATTCAAATTTCAAAATCCTCCTTTTAGGTATCTTAGAATCCCAATATCTTGCTAGATACCATCTTATAGAGATTGCTGACCTCTACTTGATTTAATCCAACACTACTAAAACAATAAAAATCTTTCATATTATATTATATTATAATTGATTATAGGTGCGCTTTGTAACCTTTATATATATTGGTCATCATATTTATCTCTTCCAAAAAAAGCTTATAAAGAATATTGAGAGAACACTAAAATTTTTCTTGTGATTAAGGGAAACAAATAAAAAAGTAATAGCTAAGGTGAAGTGAAGTGACATTTGTGCCCCTAAATAGCAGGGTGGCTTAGGTATCATCCCTATCAAAGAAATGGAACTAATGTTTCTATAAAAAAGATTTTGGAAACTCTTAATGGATAAGGAGCACTACAGGTAAAGATGTATCTTCTCAAAGGCGATAACATTTAGAATGCAAAGATCAATTTTAGCACTTCATGGTCCTTGAAGCAAAATTATGGGTGTAAGAGATAAACATAACAATAAGTTGAAGCATCTAGTAGGGAAGAGTGAAACAACTTTATTATAGTTTGATAACTAGAACAAATTAGGCCCTTTACTTATTCTTTCTAACTTTAATAAGTTAGGGATTATAATACCAAATTGAACTAAAGTGAAGGAATTCATAAGTAACAATATATTGCAATGGTCATTTGGAAATTCTAGGGGTTCTCTAGTATTATAGATACCTTCCCTAATTATAATCCAACTCTAATAAGCCTGGTTGGATTATTTGGACAAATAAATCAAGCTTAGAATTGTTTCTCACTCATCATCAACACACCCTTTAGCACTACATGGTTTGGTTTCCTAATAACTCTCCTAAGACAACATTCATTCTAAGGCTACTATCCAAAATAGGTTGCTTACAAGAGATAGAATTAAACATGCTATCTCAAGTTCCCTCACGTGTCTACTATGCGACAGTGATGAAGAGTCAGTATGCCATATCATCTTTAGCTGCAACTACTCGAAGTTAGTTTGGTAGGAATTCCAAAAGCTCTTTAGCATTTTCTTTAATGACTAGAACTAGAAAAACATCATTGAAGGGGCTAGTTGACAAAAATTCCAATGCAAAGGTTATTTAGCTATCTTTAAATTAGGCTTAAGTTACGTAATCTATATGTAGTGTGATAAATCAAAGTCTCTTCATAAACATAAAGAGATAAGCTAAAAAATTATGAAACTTTCTTTTAATTGGATTAGGGAGCTTACTGTAGGAAACAAACATCATTAACATAAGAAAGGAAGTAGAGCTAAAATGGAATATTTCAAAGGTTCAATATAGAGATCCTTTCTACTGACTATTATGAACTTAGCGCTAGAGGATTAATGTAAATAATCTTTAAATTGGTGGTTTTTCTAGTCGTAAACTTTCATCTCTTTAATGGGCTTTTAATTATTTTCCAAAATAGGAAAGTAGTTGTAAACAAGTTAAAATGATGAAATAACAAATTTTATAATAAAAATATGTAAATAAAGATAGAAAATATTTCACTTTCAAATTTTACCTTTTAAAAATATTTTATTATATATTGTGATTCAAAAGATATTGGCATTTAAAGTATTTTGAAATTTTATATAGAATTTTTGTATTTTTGTCCAAGTCTATTACATAGTTACATATAAAAGTGCTATTACTATTATTGAATGAAAGAAAAATTTATGCTAGTTCTTTATAAGTAAATGTTTTATAGAATCCAAGCAATTAAACATAATCATTAATCCAAATGATAATCATAATAGGAGGATGTAACTATTATTAATTAAATTGTCTATAATACATTTCATCCAGTCATGATCAATAATTATCTTATAATAGATTTAATGAGCATAATTATTGAACAAGCAAAACTAAAGATATCCATTTAAAAAGTATGCAATGGCTAATTTAGTTTTTACTTATAATCTAAGTTGTTTCTCATGAAAAATAGTTAGCTGATGAATAAAAACGTATATGAGTTAAACATATAACGATAATTATTGCACGTGTAGGCTAAAAACTAACATAGAAGTCGTAACAACAAATAAGTAAGAAATATGTATATAATGTCTTAGTGAAAGAATTAGTATGTAGTTTAAAGTAGCCTGTTTGAACCTAACCCGCTTCTTTTGCTTCCTCCTATCCATCGTGACGTTTCATCAGGTGATCTTCCTTGTAATTAAGCTTCCACTTTGAAATAAGTTAATCCGTATAATTCTTCACAAATGGTATTTCCAAATGTTGTTATAAAATTTTAAACTCAATTTTATACACCTGCTTTTATTTTATTTGAGTTTATTACAAGAGAGAGCATAAATAAATAGCTCACTTGAGAGAACATTTTACTTTTAGCTTATTTATTACAAATAGCTTAGGAAAGCATAAATAGTTGACTTAGAGAGAAGATATTGTTCTTGTGATCAACTCTCATTTAGAGGATGGTCGACTGAATACATAATATCTACTAGATATATGATATTCCTTTTACCCATGTTCATCATAATTTCACTTTTAAAATTACTTTGTTTTCTTTTTGTGGTTATTAGGGCTAGGAAGTGACGACAGTTTGATAGAGCTTGTTTTGGGAGAGTTAAAAACAAGAAGAAGCTGGTTTATTACTATTATTTCGAAGAAGACACTCCGTTAGTACCACAGAGACCATCTAAAGTCCCTCTTCTCTTCTTATTACCCATACAAAAAAACAATAAAAACAGCTACACTGAGAAGCTACTATGCACGCTCCCCTCTGCCATTTACGCACATTAAAACCTTAACATACCTCACAACTCAAAACATTCTTATTAATTACCATTATTTCCGAGTCGCTCTACTCCGGCGGCACTAAGCTCTCTCTTCGGCAACACCTCAGGCAGCCGCCCTCCCTGGATGCGACCTGGAGCTACCCAAGGTGGTCTCTTGTCGTCCGAACTTGATCCTCCTTGCGTCTTCAATAGAGATTCTGAATGCATTGGCCAAAACCTCCACTGGCATTGCTCTAATGGCCGAGGTGCGACCTGCAAGTGGAGCTGCCATTGCATTGTCGTTGGTCTTGAATGATACCCATTCGAACCTTTCCCTCTCTGCCCGTTTCACCACAGCAAAGTTCTGTGGCACTGTCAACACCTGTCCCTCTCGAACTTCGCCGTCGAACACGGTATCGCCGTTCTGGTCCACCACCTGGCACCTTGCTCGTCCCCTGATCACGTACATTATGCTATGTGCGTTCAGGTTCCAGTGTGGTAGCACCAATGCATCCTGTAACGCATAAGATAATCAAAGTTTTGATTAGCGGATTAGATTGCGGATGGCGGTAAGATTGCCAAAACAAATAAGCGTAATGATGGATTATTGTGATTAATCATTACATTATAGAGGACACCCCTCTCAGCGCTCAGTTGAATCCATCGGAGAACAGGGAGATTGTGGCTGTTGATGGTGCTGATGCGACCGGCTTCTGGGGTGAAAATATCGGCGCGTGAAGGGTCACCGATGTTCTCCTTAATCCTCATGGTGCAGATGGTCTCTTCAATGCCATTGGCACGTCTCTGTCGTTCTCTTTCCCTCTCTTCACTCTCTGCCCTCTCTTCTTGCAACCTAGTAGGTGGTCTGACAACCTGAAGACCGCCTTTGACCTTGACGATGTTGCCTCTATTGTCGTTCTCACCTTGAAGCCTTCTGGCAACCTGCTCGTCGACATTGAAGGCCTCTGCAATGAACCTGGTGTCCATTCCGCAGAAGATATTGTTGCACGAGCTCTGTTGTCCTCTACGATAGAGAGGGCGTTGCCTCTCTCTTTGCTCCTGGGTCTGTTGGAACACTTCTTCTGGGTTACCAGCAAGATAGAAGTTCTGCAAACACAGCAATGAAAATGAGTATATCATTGCTCATACGATATATCAGTTAGACATTCTACGCATACATATGTTTGAGTTTGATTACTTACCCGTGGATTGTTGTCAAGCTGGTTGTCGCTGTTGGATATGTCGAAGAGAGAAACGGTAACAACAGGTTCATTGCCGTCGTTGTAGCACCAGTGAGATACTCCGGCGGGAATGGCCAGAACGTCGCCTTCACGGAAACGTCGGATTTTCTGATGCTGATCTTGGAACCTACTGCTGCCTTGTCCCTGTGACTGTTGAGACTCCTGGAAGGTTTCGGGACAACCAGGCAACAACATTCCAGTCATACCAGTACCTGCATGTATAATCATACCAGTAGAACTCCCAGTGAATTTCAGATTAACAAGTGATCAAGTATTCCAAGCTTTATTAAACATTACCTCGGACGATATAAATCAGTTGAGGAGAGTTGCTGTAGGAAGGCAATAAAAGGCCAGTAGGCTGAATTAAGCGCCTGACAACGGCTACTCCAGCGCATCGGAACTGCTGGTGGTTGCTGGGATCCCAAGACTCGATGATACCAGCTTCGCACTCCACACGGTTATCAGGTTCGACGGCGTTGATGCGCTCCAGTTGGCACTCATTTTGCTGCTGATACTGCCGCCGAGCAAGAGAGCCTTGGAAGAGAACAAGAAGACAGAAACTCAGAGAAAGCATGAAACGCTTAGCCATAGCTACTACTATACTATAGACAATCAAGTATATTAGTGGAGGGATGAATTTGTGACTGCAACTGAGCTTGGTACTTATACAAGAGAGAAGGGAGTGAAAGTGTGACACATAAGAGATGGTTCTCTAGCCATTCTTCACTTTGCATGGCTACTTGGCTTTAGTGCCTTACACCTCGCAAGGCTATGGAGGGCAGGTGTCTATAACTTTCACACTTGAAAACAAGTCGCCTTGAGAAAGGAGAAAACAAGGAAGGATTCATCTAGCTTGCTTGTCATCTTAGATTCTTTTTCTGTTTTTTTCTTGTCAGCTTTTTGGCTGTACCTTACGATCACATCAGCTAAACCTTGAGATTTCCTAAACATCTTACCCTCAAGATGATGAAGGGTGAGAATTCAATTACCTCTAGCGGCGTAAATACAACGTTTACAACAGTAATAATACTAAAGAATGCCACAGCACATTGATTGACGGCGGCAGTGTAGAAATGTAGTGATCCAAAGGCGCTGAAAATTATATCCAACCTGATTCTCTGAGAGCGTATTCAGTTTTCCATTAATATCTTCTCATGATTAATAGCGAGCACCACCAAATTCCGTAACTTGGGTAGGAAAATATAGTTATTAAACTTTTCTTATGATTTAGCTACATGGTAATATCCGAATTAATTTTGCCAATGTTTTGATTGATTAATCTATATTTTTGACAGATTACACCAAACCTAATTAAGGATACTAACTTTTAGTTTTTATACCATAAATTTGTTATAAAATTACATCTACACACAAACTAAGTCAAAGCGCATGATAAATAGACGAGTGATGAGTAAGGATGATAAATTAATTTCAACCTAATGATAAGATTCAAATTTGGGTATTGTTGGTTTGAGTTTTAAATCAATCTTAATATTTTTTTAATTTTTGACAAGATTTTTTATTAAGAGTTGTAGGTTTGAATCTAGATTCAAAATAAATACTTGTCGAGATATTTAATAATTGCCCATGATGATATATATTAGGTCTAACTTTTGTTTTAAAGAATTGATAATTAAGAATGCCAACAAGTTGGGTCGAATTTAGTTCATATTCAAACTCAATTCCACTCCAAATTTCAATTGAATTTGAGCTACTTAGTTTGAGTTCGAGTTTCATCGGCCTTTAAATAATCTAAAGTTCGACCTTTTTAAAAATTTATGTTTGAACTAAATGCATTATTTATGTAATTACCTCTCTCCTCCTTATTTTCTCACTTTCAATACGAGAATAAAAGTGTTGTAGGTTAGAATTTAGAGTAAAAATTTTAGTTAAATATCTAAAGCAATATTTTTTTTAGATGTTTAATAATTATCCATAACAATATCAATAGGGCTAAGTTTTGTTTTGAGAATTGATAATTAGGAATGGTAAGGAGTATAATCAAATTTAGGTCAGTTCAATTCCAATTTCGATCCAAAATGTGATCAAGTTTGAGCTACTTGATTCAAGTTCATGTCTGATCATAATTTAAATAGTATAAAGTTTGAACAAATTGGGTTAGGTCGAAATTATGCTCTACCCTTATGAAAATTTATAGTTGAGTCAAATAATTTATTTATGCGATCATCTTTTTTCTCCTTGTTCCCATATTAAAAGTGAGAAGATAAAGAGAAGGAATGTGATTATATAAATAAAGAATCTGGCTGAATCATAAACCTTTAAAAGATTTGAGCTTTCGTGTCTAACCTGTCCCAAACGGGCTTTGACTCCTCATCCTAGAGGTTCTCATTTATTATTAAGGAAATGTCGTATATCATTTTTGTTTATTAAATAAAATCGTGTCATTTCATATGTAGCTAGAGTTCGAACTTTGAGTTAGGTCAGGCCATGAAGCTTAAGCCAAGTTTAGTTCAAAACCTAAAAATTTTAAAAATTAAAGCTCAATCTAAATCTCAATTAACTCAAATTAACTCTTTTGACAGCCAGACTCTCCTGTTATCCCTATTGAAAACCTTTATTTTGGTTAAGTCCTTTCAATAACTAAACAATATAAAACATGTTTTGAAATCGGTAGATTGTAATCATAAAAACCAAAACTATAGTTGTCTTAGAGCATTTGGCATTATTTATTTAAAATTAAGCATCATTGCATTTATTAACCATCAAATATATCTATTTTCCCTATTTCTGAAAATTTTATTGTGTCTTAAATAAAGAATTATTTTCTATAAAAACAATAAAATCGTCATTCTGTTTTATTAAAAGAAAAATAGAAAAATTAAAGAAAAGGAACTATAAAATCCTAAATTTGAAAGTGGAAGTTAAATGGTGGATTATGAAATGGAGAAGGTATTAGGCACCTCACTTTGCTCAACTAAATAGTTACATAAGCTCTAAATGATTTTACAATTTTGACGTGTTCCAATTGAGATGACTATAGGTGAGTGTATAAAGGTAAATCGACTAACATTTTTATTCTTCAATAAAACATTTAAACTTGGATTAAAAAATAATTTTATAAATTTTGAACAAGGCTAATAAGAGAATATGATGAAAATGTAATTAGAGAATTCTAATAAAATTATTTAAAAGACCAATCAAGGACATGATTAATAAATTTGGTTTCTATGAATTAAAGAAACTAATAGAGGAGACTAAAGGATTATGACTATAAAATATATTGAAAGGAAAACAAATACGAATTAACAAGGTTCAAAGAATATATGACGAGTTCCAAAAAGCAAATGAATTAAGAAAGATAAATTTAATAAATTGTGTTTTTGATTAAAAAAGATCACGGTATGGAAGGATATTGAGCTAAACAAAATCTTAAAAACTCAAATAAAAGTAATAAGCTTTTAGGCCTGAAATAAAATTAACAATTAAAAATATCTTATTGGACTCATCAAGTTTAAGTCATGGTAGCGACACACATATGCACTTTCTCATATTTCTTTAGCATAAGGACTATATTTTCTACCCATCTTAGATAATGAACTATATTTACTAAGCCATCAAAATGTGTTTTGACATCTTCTTTAATTTTCGAAAGCACATTGAATATCATTATTAGCAATGTTTGCTTTACAAGTTAATATTCAGGGTTTAATGGCATCATATGCTTTATCATTCAAGGATCTAGTCCCAGTATATGTTGATAAAAAATGAACACATATAAGTGCTCTTACAGAAGTTTTATTAACTAAGATTTCTTAGTAATTTTGAAACCTATTTTACTTCTTTTTTATTATGTTCTATCCTAAGATTTAATAATTTGGTATTATTATCATTAATTTTAATATGAGATTTGTCAATTCTCACAATTTTCTATATTTCCTCAAGAGGCTCATTGTCATAATCATATTCATCTCCTAAAATATTGCCACCACACATGATTAGATTCCTTTCAAAGTTAATGGATTAATTTTGAGACATCAAGACATCTTTATTGTCAAAATCAAATGTCTTAAAATGGATTAAAAAAAGATTTGCTACACAAAACTCGAGTTGAAGATGGGGTGGGACCAAATTACTTAAGTCCACCACACATCCACTAGTTTGTAGCGGTCCCCCGTATGCGTGATAACGGTTATTCCATTCCCAGTTAGCAGGGATTCGAACACATGATGTGGGGTTAAGCCTCAGGCCCATACCTGAGCTCTGATACCAATTTTGGGTCCTTTGTTATATATCGTTTGTCCACTATTTTGTCAACCATTTGTTTTAGTTTGGATACTAATTTTTCTAAATTATCTTGAATATTGTTTATTGATTCTTTATTTTTTATATTATCTTTTACTAATTGTTGTATTATTCTAGTGATATTACTTTGATTGTTTAAAAGTTCATTTACTTGAATTTCTAATTGTACTTGTTTGTCCCGTACTTTAGTAATATATTGAGTAATGCTCATGGTGTATTTTTAATATGTGTAGTTAATTCATGTAACTGATTTTTGATTGTAGCTAATTCCTTATAAACTGATTGTTTGGAGTTGTTATGAGGAATAATAGGATCTATGATTCTATGTAACATCGGACTTTCTGAGCCATTTGGTGATTGTTCTATATTTGGAGATACTACTGTATGTTGATATAAACATGATTGTATATGAGTTCAAAGATGAATTTGAATCCTTTTGGTATGCATGCCAATGATTTATAATGTTATATGCCCTTACATGAACTTAGAATTCATCGGTATGCAAAATCATGGAGATTTCTGATATATAAGCTTTTAAGTGTGTAAAATTGAGTCCATTGGATGGATATGACCATGGTGGTTGAATTAAATGTGTTCTAATGCCTTGGGTGTGATTAGACATGAGTTATGGACTTATTGGATACTTAGAAAGTTTAATTGGAAAAGTTGATGTACATAAGGGCTCATTTATAAATTGTTAAAAGTTAAAGGACTTGATAGTAATTTTTCAATTCTTAGAGGACCAATATATAATTTTATGAAGTTAAGGGGCTTAATTATTATTTACAAGAGTCTAGGGACCAAAATAAAAATAAAAATTTTGGGCTTAATTGCAAATTTAGGAAAAAGTTTAGAGGGTAAAATGGTAATTTCACATAACCCAAGGGCAAAAAGGTAATTTCACCATATTTTGGTCAAAGAAGAGTCAAAATTGTAGATCCTTCTTATGTATAGACGTGTAGCCCCCATTTAAGACTTAAACCATCTTGTTTTAATTAAAAGAGAGGAAGAAAAAAGGAGAAGAGAAGAAGAAGTTGAAGTTTTGGCTATCACTTAAAATTCACCCTTCTTTTTGATTCTTCAACCTCAATCAAGGTGTTCTAAACTAATTTGGGGTCAAGGAACTCAAATCTATCATTAGATTTGAGAAAATCTCTAAGGATTTGAAGATATCATCAAAGGAAGGTTTAGGTTAATTTTGTCTCATGTCTATCTACAATATGATTTTGTGCTTGGTGTTAAGATATGTTATTCTCCATACTTAAATATGCATGAAACATAGTTTAGATGAATGAAACGTGTCATGAAGAGGGTTCTTTAAGCTAAAACTAAAATTGTCCCCATTAGGTGAAAGTTTGTGAATTGTTGATTATCTTTTGAAATTGATGGTCTAAATGAATCCTACAGTGTTAATTATACATATATGATGTGAATTTATGATGAAGAATGAAGAAGATGTGTGTTAGTTAAGTTTAGGTCGAAATGATGGAGAAGAGGTGGATTAATGTAATGAGTTGTACAATTGATAAAATGTAGTTTAAATAAAGGAAATTGGTTTAAATGGAGTGGTGGAATGTTTCATTGATTGGAAGTGTTTACTATATGACATGATAGGAGCATGAATTATTATGATAAAGTATTGGAAATGCGACTTGAAAATCATGCACCTTAGGTGTTTGATGAAATGCCTAAGTGAACTTGGCTTAAGATTTAAGGCTTTATAATGGTATACATTGGAAAGCACTTCCATGTTTACTTAAAGTAAACTTGAAATGTTGCCTAGATTGATGAATAATGTCCTAATATGCTTAGATAAAGATGTGCTTTATTATGTTATGAAATGAGTAAGTTTGGATTAAAGGCATTAAATTCCTTAGAAAATGCAAAAGGGAAGCTAATATGATGGTGTATAAATATGAAATTTATGTTTAAGTAGTAATTTCATTGTATGTCTTTTTATGTATAAAGGCTCGGAAGCAGTGAATTAGGGAACTCGTACCAAGGATTGTTGAAGTTAAGAGAGAGTATATCTTCTTTTGAGGTGAGTTGGGGAAACTGTATTTCTCAAATAGGATTAGAACATCCTAAGACAAGTAAGATGACTTGTATGTGAATTTTGAACCTAGGCAACGTATGGTAGAATTGAATTTCAAATGGATGCTAATATGTTTAGGTATTTAATGAACGTCATTGTTTTGAGAAACTATGCATTTAAAGTACAAAAGATAACTTTTATGGTATGAAATAATGTTTCAACATGGTTTTTGAAATTGATATTTTATTACATATTTTGAGAAATGTTCTTGTTTTTAACAAATTTGAGTTTAAAGTGCAAAGAATAATGTTTTATTTTATGAAACTAAATTTTGAATAACTATGCACTTAGATTGTAAAAGATGACTTTTATTGCATAAAATATTATTTTAGAATTTATATATGCATAATCGAGTCATGTATACTGCATGTTCTTATTCTCTTTTGGCTTAGAGTCATTGCACAATTTTCATTTTATAGGTTGGACCGATAAATAAAGGCATGGTGCCCTACTTGATTTTTGTACTTAATTGTTGTATATGATTTTTGTGATTGGTGAGGAAACGATTGGCTAATCATGTGCTAGGCACAACTAATTATGATTAAGCGACCCCCGTACCCTTGACGCTGGTACATGAAAGTCAAGTCGTCGTATCGACACCCTTCTATGAGACTTGCGGGTGATTCAACACCTAGGATCTGGACACCGACGAGGTCATCACCTAGAGTCATGACGCTCTTGTCGGCTGTAGTCCGGACTCACCACGGATGAAAGTCAAGTCGACACCGAATATCGGTGGGTGTGCACTTTAGTTTGGTCGACTAGTGGTGTCACACATGATTGTTTTGACTTATTCTGGTATTTATTTTCTGATGAGATTTGATTTATACATCTGATGTTTTTATGCATTTATATACTGAAACCGAAACTTATGTTCACCGGATGGGAGATCAATAGGCTGGGCCTATGTAGTTCCTAACCAGTATATAATGAAGCATAGGCTACTTTTTTGTCATGTATATTGCCTTCACAGGTTATCTGCATCATCTTGGTATGATCGAATTCTATTTGTGTTATATGTTTTTCCTGCTCACTGAGTACCTAGTGTACTCACCCCCCTCCACTTTCCAACCATGCAAGTTAATTTAGTGAGTTTGAAGCTCTGAGTGGATCGTGGGGTCTTTTCATATTTTCGGGAAATTACCACACGGTAGTTTCTTAGTTTTTACTTTTGTTGTCTAATGGCTCATGTACCATGTTATGTAGTTATGCCTTATGACTTTGTAAGTTAACTTTTGACTGTTTGGTGTTTATAAATGATTTTATGTGCGAATTTTCAACACTTCTGTTGAGATTGCCTTAAGTGGACTAAAGAATCCTGAAGTTGTGGTGGGATGTGAATATAGAAGTGTGTTTAAAAATGTTTGCAGCTTTTGGGATTTTTAAAACATAGTCGATGTGCTACCCAAATTTTTCAAAAAAGAAAAGAACAGATACTCAGTTAGCCTTGCATAGTCAGATTAAGGATATCGTGAGTGTCCCTGGCCCAATTATGTGACGGTTGTCATGGGCTCGATGTGGTACCAGGTCGTGACAATTAAGGTGGTCTTGGCCACACAATTAAATTGGTACTGGCCTAGATCACCCGCTTATAGATATTGTCCGTTTTGGGCCTTGGCCCATCCAAGCCCTCACGATTTTGCTTTTCCCAAGACTTTCCTTAGAGGTCACCCATCCTGGAACTACTCTCGTCTAAGCACATTTAACCTCGAAGTTCTGATGGGATCCAGTGCATTAGGCCATAAAAAATGCGTCTGCAAGGGGCCTTGGCCCAGCCAAACCCTCACGGTTTTGCTTTTCCTAAGGCCTTCCTAGGAGGTCACCCATCCTGAAACTACTCTCGCCCAAACACATTTAATCTTGGAGTTCTAATAGGATCCAGTGCATTAGGCCATAGAAAACGCGTCTGTAAGGAAGGTCTAGCCTTCTACAGATCCAACCGGCTCGAGAACTGGCTCTGATACCACCTTAATTGTTAAGACCCGGTACCACATTGGGCCCATGACAACCACCGTATAACCAGGCTAAAGACACTCATGGTATCCTTAATCCAACTATGCAAGGCTAACTGAGTATCTATTATTTTCTTTTTTGAAAAATTTGGGCAGCACAACGGCCGTGTTTTAAAAATCCCAAAAGCTGTAAACATTTTTAAACACACTTCTATATTCACATCTCATCACAACTTCAGGACTCTCTAGTTCACTCAAGGCAATCTCAACAACAGTGTTGAAAATTCGTACATAAAATCATTTATAAATACCAAATAGTCAAAAGTTAACTTACAAAGTCATAAGGCATAACTACATAACACAGTACATGAGCCACTAGACAACAAAAGTAAAAACTAAGAAACTACTCACGTGTGGTAATATCCCAAAAATGTCAAAAGACCCCACGATCTACTCAGAGTTTCAAACTCACTAAATTAACCTGCATGGTTGGAAAGCGGAGGGGGTGAGTATACTAGGTACTTAGTGAGCAGGAAAAATATATAAGACAAATAAAATTCGATCATACCAAGACGATGCAGATAACCTGTGAAGGGAATATATATGACATAAAAGCACATAGGCCTGGCCTATGCCTCATCATATACCAGTTAGGAACTACATAGGCCCAGCCTATTAATCTCCCATCCGGTGAACATAAGTTTCGGTTTCAGTATACAAATGTATAAAAACATCATATGTATAAATCAAATCTCGTCAGAAAATAAATACCAGAATAAGCCAAAACAATCATGTGTGACACCACTAGTCGGCCAAACTAATGTGCACACCCACCGATATTTGGTGTTAGCTCGATTTTCATCCGTGGTGAGTTCGAACTACAGTCGATAAGAGTGTCATGACCCTAGGTGATGACCTCATCAGTATCCAGACCTTAGGTGTGGAATCACCAGCAAGTCCAGTAGAAACGTGTTGATACAACGACTCGACTTTCATATACCAATGTCAAGGGTACGGGGGTCGCTTGATCATAATCAGTTGTTCTCAGCACATGATTGGCCAATTGTTTCCTCACCAATCACAAAAATCATATACAACAATTAAGTACAAAAATCAAGTAGGGCACCATGTCTTTATTTATCGGTCCAACTGATAAAATGAAAAATGTGCCATGGCTCTAAGCCAAAAGAGAATAAGAACATGCAGTATACATGACTCGATTATGTATATGTAAATTCCAAAATAATATTTTATGCAATAAAAGTCATTTTTTACAATCCAAGTGCATAGTTATTCAAAATGTAGTTTCATAAAATAAAACACTATTCTTTGCACTTTAAACTCAGGTTTGTTAAAAACAAGAACATTTCTCAAAATATGTAATAAAATATCAGTTTCAAAAACCATGTTGAAACATTATTTCATACAATAAAAGTTATCTTTTGTACTTCAAATGCATAGTTACTCAAAACAATGATGTTTATTAAATACCTAAACATATTAGCATCCATTTGAAATTCAATTCTACCATACATTGCCTAGTTTCAAAATTCACTTACAAGTCATCTTGCTTGTCTTAGGATGTTCTAATCCTATTTGAGAAATACGATTTCCCCAACTCACCTCAACAATCCTCGGTACGAGTTCCCTAATTCAAGGCTCCTAAGCCTTTATACATAAAAGGATATACAATGAAATTACTGCTTAGA
>JAOSBK010000004.1:16686997-16701704 GCA_027568895.1 Erythroxylum shatona
TTGGTATATAATATGTCACTTTTGGACTTAGGATTAAGAAGTTATAAGGTTTGAAAGAATGCTGTTACTGTTGAAAAAGGGTTTGTCCAGGCAGTATTTTTGGAAGGGTTTTTCACCTCTTTAGAGCCTACATTGATGTTTTCATCCTTCATGAAAGATGTAGTTTGTCTTTTACTCTTTCCGTTGATGTATAATATGTCATTTTTGGGGTTAGGAGTAAGAAGTTATGAGGTTAGGAAAATTTCAGTTACTGTTTGAATGGTCATTTTATAGGCAGTAACTTTGAAAGAGTTTTTACCTCTTTTAGAGACTAAATTGATTTTTGCTTCCTTCATGAAAGTTGTAAATCGTCTTTTTGTCTCTCCATTGATGTAAAATGTGACATTTTTGGGCTATTGTGTTAAAAGATATGATTTTTCAAAATTCTATCATTGTGTTGAATAATTTTTATTTTGGGTAGTAACTTTGAAGTAGCTTTTGACTCCCTTAGAGGCCAAATCAATTTTTGAATCCTTCATGGAAGTTGTAGAGCTTCCTTTTATCTTTTTATTGATACCAAATTTACGAACTTTGGATTTCGGTGTGAAGAGCTATGAAATTTCAAAGTTTCAGATGTTTTAATTCGATTTAAAAAAATGAAAAAAAAATGACTCGCCCCCGCGAGGGCTCGCCCCCTAGGCGACGTCGTTTGCCAGGTTTGGTTTTATTTTTATTTTCTAATTTTTCTTTTTTCCAAATTCAACCACCTCTCACTCTTTTGCTTGTAACTTTTTAGTTTGACCTCCGATTTTCGAAGCATTGGTTTTTTTTAAAAAAAATTTATACCCCTTTCATGCAAAATTTAGGATTTTCGGGATTGAGTTGAAATTTATAGATTAAATCGAAGGGAGTCAATTGAATAGAGATATTGAATATGGTTCCGTATTTGGGCGATTTCTCGATTTATAGAGATCCGATTGAGGAGATTTTTGATTCTAATTAACCTAGAGACATGAAATTTTCCTTTTAGCTAGAAGTTGGATTTCAATTTGGGCCCTAAGGATTTCAATTTTCAGAAGGGAAATTAGGGTAAATTTTTCAAGATCTGTTCGGGAGTAAGTAAAATAAGTTCGTATTTGAGTTTTCTTCTGTGGTGAGGAATCCCTCCCTCGTGGGTTGCGCATCCAGATGTCACGTAGGACGTCGAACACGTGTTTCACCAGGGTGGGGTTCGAACATGTATAATGGCTGCTACATTTTTTGGCTTCTTAATGTTCTTAAATAGTGTCTTAAGGTCTTGGTGGTGTAACTAGGATTCTCCCCATCTAATCGGTTTTGAAAATGCTCTCCAACTTTAAAAAGATGGAAAAAGTCATGCCTAGGAAGCCTTTGTCACGATTGTGACTCTAGAAAATTGCTCTTTGTCACGATCGTGAGATGGGAGTCACGATTGTGAATATGGAAAATACTCTTCTATCATGATTGTGATTAGGGAGTCATAATCGTGACCCAACGTATGCAGCTCACTGCATTTCCAACTTCTTTGTTCTTCACTTATCTTATTTCTAACACTATCAAACAAATCTAACACCTTAAGAACATAAAATTAAGATTGAAAACTTGTTCTAAACCACACAAACACTTAGAATCACATTAACACAATTCCAAGCCTATACGTGTGACAATCATCTAATAAACACCTATAAACATACTAAAACACCTATCAAAACCTAGTATAAACTACACTTATGAACATCCCCACACTTAAACTTTTGCGTGTCCTTAAGCAAAAACAAATCACAAACTTAAACAAATTGAACGTAAACACATAAGAATACATTCATGCAATATGCAATAATGAGACAATGGCATCAAACTTTATGGAATCAATTTAACTACAAACATCAATCAATCAAGTTGTGCCAACTTACTAACCTATATATTTCATGGTTAAGCACTTTAAATTGAATATACATATTAATCAAAACATTAACATCATGTTCATTCACTTACAGCACTTTTTACACATACATTTATAATTGTTAATCAATCAAAAATTGCAATTATCACTAAGTATCCTTTCATGACAATTTTTTCTATTTTTAAAGATTAGTAGGATCGAAACATCACTTTTTAAATTTTTCTTTAACATTAATCTAGCCTTTTGATAGGAAGGCAAACACCTTGTCATGAATATCCCCCGGTTACTCAACTAGGACACATTTTATTAATTAGCTTGGTTAGAATGTCATTATAGCCTTTTAATGGGAACACAAACATCTTGTCGTGAATGCCCTCGATTACTTAGTTATATCACATTTTCATTTGGCTACCAGCTCTATTTATAACCTAATATTTGTTTTAAAAGGGCTAGTAAAATAGTTATTTATTTAACACACTTTTTTATATTTATTTCACATAGCCTACCTTATTCCTTTTTTAGTCAATTCTCCTCATGAAAGGTTACTAATGATGCTAACTCATTCAATTGAATTATAATTATAATTTTATACAACAAATTTCCTAAGGTGAACAAAATGAACGTCATATCCTAATTAATATGCATATTCAACCAACAGAACTTAAAACATAAGATCCACCAATCAATATGCGTTTACAAATTAAACAACTATGTTCAAAGCTAAACTAATTCTATCAAATTATTGTCATTGACATATTCACACAATCAAACAAATGTTAAAAATTTTCACACAATGTCAATCTAATAAAAAATAATACAATATGGTATAGAAAATTCACATACATATGATGTGCAAAGCATATACATCCTTAAACTTGAACAATACATTATCCTCAATGTGAGAAACAAAATAATACAAATAAAGATGAATAGAAAAAGAAAAATTTAGAGTAAGAATACTTATAGTGCTTTAGTGGTGATGGTGTGGGTGATGGAATTTGGAGGCATTCTAAGCCATAAAATTCTGGCATTCAGTCCTTACAAAATAAAAATAAAAATGAAAAGAACAAAATATTAATAAAATAATATGAAAATAAAATTAATAATTGGATTGCCTCCCAAGTAGTGGTTAACATCATTAGCTTGACGTACTCTTCATGTTTACGCTCAACCTGGGTTTGTGATGAGTAACTTGCTTTAACTTACGTTGCCCAATTTTGGTTTTATAGCCTATAAATAAGCTACATATTGCAAGATAATCAGAAGGAAATAATTAATCAAATTAACAAAACCTAGTAATTTTAGTAATGTCCCTTTTTATAACAAACTGTCAATAAAATAGGGAATAACAAAGTTTCCTTAATCGTATATTGAATCCAACAATTTGTCCTATGAGAGGGTGAATTGCTCTCTTTCTTCCTCCGTCACCCTCGTCTCCTTTTCTTCTTTTGCTTTGTAAAAAAACTTCCTTAGCTATTTCAACCTCTATGACCTCTATCCTATGTTCTTCGTTCTTTTCTTCTTCCTTTAAAGATTTGACAACATCAATTATCATGAATGAGCAGCCATTCTTCAAATTCTTTATTATCATATTCATATTTAATTTCACTTATTCATCACTAATCCAAAGTATGAGGTTGTATTCATTGACATTTTCCAATGCTCTCCATTGTTCAAAAATGGTATACTGAGAATTAGTGGACAATTTTGATCCTTTTCAAAGTTTAGCATGATAAAATCCATAAGAATTATACACTTGTCCACTTTTATAGGCACATCTTCCACCATGCCAAACAGTTTCTTCCTCAATTAGTATGCTAATTGAATAAGTATAAAAGTTGGCTTCATATTGCATAGCCCCAGTTTCCTAAAAATTGATAAAGGAATAAGGTTTATACCTATGTCTAAGTCACATAAACATTTAGGAAACTCTAAATTACCAACTACATAAAGTATAACAAAACTCCTTGCATTTGTCAACTGTGAGAGCATATGGTTGGCAATTAAGGAGCTACAACTTTTTATCATGGTGATTGTTTGACTGTCATCCCAAGTCCACTTGCTTGATAATATGTCTTTGAAAAACTTTACGTATGATGGTATGATCTTCAAAGCTTCCACAAAGGGCAATATAATTTGCAATTTCTTCAACTTTTCCATAAGCATTATAAATTGTATATCCAATTTTTTCTTCTGAAATCTTTATAGGAATGGTATTTTTGGCGGGTAAGGTGGAGGAGGAACATAGGGAGCGTGCTTATTCTTCACTTCATCCATTTTCTTCTTCTCTTAATATTTTACAAGGTAGGTTTTAGCTTACTTTTCCATTGATTCTTCTAGCTCTTTCCCACTCTTAAATGTGATAACCTTAAATTGCTCTCTTGGATTTACTTTCATATTGCTCAGAAGGCTTCCCACACTTTTGTTAGAGAATTGATTAGCAAACTAGCCTACTTGAATATTTAGGTTATGAATAGAAAAGGCACTATCTTTCATTACTTGCCCAAATTTCCCTTTTATACTTGTGAGCTTACCCATGATTTGTCCAATTTTGAATCCTATGAATTGGACTCGTCTTGTTGAAATTTCGGTAGGCCTTGATTTCCCATTTAATTCCATGCATTGTTAGAACAAAGGAAATTCAGGTGGTTTTGCCACTCAAGATTGTACATGTTCCCATAAGGATCAGTATCTCCTTGACCAACTTATGCTCCCATGAAGTTGAATTGTTGAACATTGTTGTTTCCACTAGGAAGCAATCAGCTATGATATAACTCTCTTGTCTGCATTCGTTGCATTTATGCTGAATTGCTTTGAATGGAGAGAAAAAGGTGGTCGTCAAGCTATTTAATTACTTAGTGAGGTTGTCGATCTTAGGCTGCAATGTTATTACTAAATCTATAGCAATCATTCATTTTAGATGCGAGAAGGTTGACTAGTGTCTATTTCGTTATAAGATCTAAAGACAACTATTATTTTCCATCTCCTAACAAATCATATACCGTGTGCAGTACTAGTCATGTAATTTCTTGATGATAGACGTTGAACCTGACCTTATGAAGTCCATAAGGGTCCTTTGCTCTTTGTCATGGATTTCCTTCATCGCCATCCTTTCTATCTCTTTTTGGCATTTAACTTTTCATATTCCTCATTCTTGCCTTGTGATGCCTAAATTAATGTGTCTTCTACTTTCCATCCAAACTCTCTTTCTCTTTTTTTATTTTTTTAATTTATTAGGATTGGGTACTTCAATCACACAAGAAAAAGGTAATAATTCCTTAAACCAAAGGAATTCAAATTGTCCTAATGCTAAAATTCCTTAACAACAGTGCCTAAAACTTGTTAACTAAGTTTATATCTAATAAAACTCTCAATACCTGCAAGTATATGGATTGTATCTTGTAGTATAGAAAGGTATCAATCTCACTAGGAACTAGATAAAACAAATTGATCCTAACTTTGCCTAAAGTATTAGAATATTATTTGAGTGAAAATAATAACAGAAATTAAAACAATTAAATAAACCAAGCAAATAAGTAAATAACAAGTGAGCTGCCAAATTGAATTAAGATTGATCAAGGATGAATGCTTGGGATTTATTCTTTCATTATTTTGTTCTTTAAACTATTATTAATCCAATTATGTGTTGATCCCATATTTCCTAAGCGAGTGCTCACTCTCTCTCAAGAACTAATCAATTAACCTTAATGGAGTATGAAACTATAGATTTTGCAACCTCTCAATTCACGAAAATTACTAATGTTTTCAATTAGATCTGAAGTTATCTAGATAATCAAGTTCTCGCACAAGATGTCTCTTCAAATTATCGTCAATTTGATGATTGTACGACTTATTAAATTACCAACTGTTATTGCACAACCTAATATACTTTTGGCTCACTCTCTCGATTTGTTGTCAAAGTATGAGAATGCACAATTATCACAGCAACATAATTTTGTTTTGAATCAATAAAGATCAAAGTCATAAAATAATTTCAGAATAAACCTTAATCTGGAAATTAGAAACTCATTAATGTAATAAACATCTGGGAGTTCAATTTACACTTCAAGTTTAATGAAAATAACAAGAGGAAATGAAGAAAAACTCAATTTGGAGCTTGATCTGAAAAACTAGAATTCCTGGATATTTTATTGATCTCCTACGTTTGATCCACTTCAATATGGTGGTTGTTATTTTCTTTAGGCTTCTTAATGTTCTTATATAGTGTCTTAGGGTCTTGGGGGTGTAACTAGGGTTTTCCTCCTTTGATTGGTTCAAAAATGCCCCAAACCCTAAAATAAATAAAAAAAAGTCGCGCCTAGCAAGCCTCTGTCATAAGCACGATTGTGACTTTGGAAAATTACTCTTTATCACGATCGTGACATGGGAATCACAATCATGACTCTAGGAAAAACTCTTCTATTACGATTGCAACTCCAACCATGCACATCCAACTTCCTTGTTCTTCACTTATTTGATTTTCAACATTATCAAACACCTTACAAAATATATAATTAAGATCAGAAACATGATTTAAAGCATACAAACACTCAGAATATAAAAAACACTCACATTAACACAATTCTAAGCATATACATGTGACAATCATCTAATAAACACCTATAAACATATTAAAACACCTATCAAAACCTAGTATCAACTACACCTATTAGTTGACCCTTTAAGTCCCTAGTAAGGTTGCCTTAGCTATCATTGATATTTTTATGATGCCCTAAATAAAAGGATTATTTTTGTTATAAAATAGAATCATCACTCTACCTTATTGAAGAATACAGATACGAACCTAAATAAAATAGAACTATAAATTCCTCAATAATGAAACTTCAATGGTATATTATACAATAGGAAAGGTGTGAGGAACTCACCTTACCAATATAAACGATCACTCAAGCTCTAATTGGTTGTGCAAGTTTGAGGTGTCTGAATTGAGATGATTTCAAGAATGAACATAAAGGAAATTTAGCTAAATTCTTTTTTTCCTAAATGAACCATATTAATTTGGACTAAAAGATAAATTTTAAAAGATTTAAACATGGGCAATGGAAGCATGAAGAAAATGTAAATTTTTAAAAAGAAAAATCTAAAAGAATTATTTAAGGGATGAATCAAGGACATGAATGATAAATTTGGTTTTTATGAGTCGAAGACACTAATAGAGGAGACTAAAGGATTGTGATTACAAAATATATTTATAAGGAAAAGGTAAAGAAATTTAAAAAAATTCAAAGAACAATTCATTAAGGTCTGAAAAATGTATGAGCTAAGAAATATGAATTTACTAAATTAAGCTTTGATAAAAAAAAATTGAATAAATTTTATTAGGCTAAAAAATATTTAAAAACTTAAAGAAAGCTAACAAGCTTTTTAGGCCCGAACTAAAATTAATAAATAGGAGTATATTTTTTGGAAAATAATAAATAGGAATATGTTAGTAGCTCTGCATGTCTAAAAGGATAAAACATCATAAAATGTTTAAAGGTTCTAATAAAACTCGTGGAAAATAATCTAGGTCTCTTGATTATTCTTATTCTTTACTCATTTCAACGTTGTTCATCTTCATTCAATCTTAAATCAAATATTATTCTTTTTGTGCACTTGGTTAAAATCATTACCAATAGTCTTATACTTCTCATTTGTTATGAAAATTGTTTTTTTTTACATTAAAACAACCATGAGAGAAAAAAAATTAATAAAGAGGAAGCAAAAACTAATCCTTAAGCCAACAGGCTTTACCCCATACACCCAGGCCTAGGCCTCCTCAGAATTAATTATTGTGGAAGAAACATCGGAAAGAATAATAGAAGAAAGAAAACTTGGTAACACATGCCAAGTAAAACGACCTGCATGTAACAGAGCTACCCTTGCTAAAGAATGAGCTACTCTATTTGCATTTCGAGACGTCCACAGGAAGGACAGATGTTGGAAGTGAGTCTTTAGCTCCTGGCAGTCAACAAACACTAAACCAACTTCGGAGAAATTAGAAAAACTAGAGTTGAGACCATTGATAACCTCTAAACAATCTGATTCTAACAGGACATTATCTAAGTTAAGCCTTTTAATCCAGGCTAAAACCTCTCTGATAGACATGGCTTTTGTTAGTGTGGCATTGTTACAAAAAGGAATATGCCCCGAAAAGCCCAAAATAAATTTACTATGATGGTCTCGAAGGATAGCCCCAAAACCTGACTTGTTTTGTCTTTTATCAACCAAAGCGTCAACATTGCATTTGACCCAACTAATCGGAGGTTATTGCCACCCTAAAGAATGAGTAGGTTTATTAGATACAACCTACACTTACCCAAACATAATTTTTGCCACTTTCTAGTGTCGAAGATAATCATTCGCAAATGACACAATAGTATATGGGGAAGTATCTTGTTGTTTCCAGCAAAAGAGATTCTAATGAAACCACAAACTCCAACAGATAGTAAGGGCTCTACCTCTAAGATCCAAATTATCTCCACATAGCCAAGCAACAATATTGTCCTTAATAATAGCGCTATGTAAAACAATACTTGAGGATGTCCATACGTTACGAGCATGAGGGCAGGTAAGCAAGAACATGGTCCATAGTCTAAAATGCAAAACAACGTGAACAAGAGGGGTCCAAATTAACCCTATGCATAAGGATGCGTTGTTTACAAGGAACAAAGTCATGCAAAATACGCCAGGTAAACTCTTTAACCTTGGGGGGAAGATGAGCACCCCAAATGCCATTCCATAGGCCCACCACACCATAACCTTGATTACCTGACAAGAGAGAAGTAGCAACCCTATATCCAGACTTCACACTATAAATCCCATTCCTGGTATGATGCCAACAAAGGGTATCTTTCGGCCTAGATGGAGAAATTGAAATTTGGAAAACCTGTGACGCCTTTTAAGGAGCTAGAATACCATTAACCAGAGAAGTGTCCCAATTCAAATTAATAGGATCAATCAGCTTATTAACCTTCATCTCAGACATACCCTGTAAAGGATTCGAGAGCACATAGAAATTAGAATTATTGAGCAGCCAAGGATCTTTAAACACCAAGATTGAAGCACCATCACCCACTCGCCATCTAACAACCTTGTCTAAAACACTTTTAGCTAAGTAGATACTTTTTCAAATGAGACTAGGGTTTCTTCCTTCTCTTGCATGTAGGAAATCAGAATTCGGAAAATACCAGGCATTAAAAACCTGGCTCGCTAAAGAATCTGGGTATGTTAGAAATCGCCAACCCTGCTTAGGAACACACAGTCGTTCCCATTTAACCCAGTGAATTTTAACACGGTCTCCCGAAGAAGAACCCCACCAAAAAGAATTCATCATCTTTTGTAACTCATCACAAATGTCCAAAGGGAGCTAGAAAACAATTAAATAATAAGTAGGAAGGGCTTGAGCAATTGTTTTCAAAAGAATTTCCTTGCCTGGTCTTGAAAGTAGCTTGTTCTTCCAACTAGTAATTCTTTTACTCAAGCGATCCTTCAGAAAGGCAAAAATCTACTTTTTATTTCTCCCAATCAACGAAGGTAACCCAAGATAACGACCATGGGCAATAGGATTAGAAACCCCCAAAATATTAGTGATAGCCTATCTAACATCTTGCTCCGTATTAGAGCTAAACATGATGCCTGACTTTTATAGATTGATTGCTTGACCCGACGCCTCTTCATAGATAGAGAGAATATTCTTGATATGACCACATTCATTGGGAGAAGCACGGAAAAAGAAGAAACTGTCATCTGCAAAGAAAAGGTGAGAGATATTAAGAGCACCCTCACAGACGCTAACACCATGAATATCTCCTCGCAACTCTGCTTTACGCAAAAGAGCTGAAAGACCTTCCGCGCACAAAATAAAAAGATATGGGGAAAGAGGATCCCCTTGTCGAAGACCCCATTCTGGACTAATAGGCCCCACACTATTGTCATTAAATGCCATCGAATAATTAACAGTAGTCACATAAAGCTTAATCCATCCAACCCACTTAGCAACAAAGCCCAACTGAAGCAAAATAAATTCCAAATAACTCCAATAAACCCTATCATAAGCCTTACGAATATCGATTTTAAATGCTACATCCCTACGTGACCTGTGGCCTTTATTCTTCATGTAGTGAATCAACTCAAAAGCAACCATAATATTATCCGAGGTTAATCGACTCGGAACAAAAGCCGATTGCATGGGAGAGATAATTCTGGGAAAGATTTTCTTGAGTCTATTAGCTAGGACCTTCGCAATAATTTTGTAAATCACATTACACAAAGCAATAGGCCTCAAATCCATCATACTACTCGCATTATCCTTTTTCAGAATAAGAACAATAGTAGTATTATTTAAACCAACTGGAGATTCGCAATTATTGAGCCAAGCACAACTTTAAGTAAAAATATCGCCACTAATAATATCCCAATACTTTTGAAAAAAAGTCGGAGTCATGCCATCAGGACCAGGAGCTTTATTAGGATGCATATCAAAAATTGCTTTCTTAAATTCTTCAATGGTAAAAGGAGCTAGAAACTGAGCATTTTCTCGGTCACTAACAACAGAGCTAATATAAGAAAAATCTTCAAAATTATGACTTCCAGTAGGAGCAGCGAACAGATTCGAAAAATACTCCAAAACAATAGCATTCATAGCATCACAATCTGAACAAAGATTACCAGAGTCATCCTCCAAAGCAGAGATATGATTAATTCTCCTACGCTTCGAAGCCTGAGCATGGAAAAATTTGTCATTCGCTTCTCCATGATTAAGCCAAAATATTTTGGATCATTGTTTCCAATAAATAGCGTCTTGGGCCAACAAGCTGGAAAGTTTGGATTTAAGGGTCAACGTTAATGGATCAGCAGCATTAGTTTGACGTAATAAGCTCATCTGTTTTTAACTTTATCAATCTGGCCCATGATCGAAGAACCTAACGATTTATTCCACTCAAGAATAGAATTACTGCACACGGCTATTTTCTCCAAGATGCTGGAGTTGACGCAACTAGTCCACGCCGAGGAAACAACTCCCATAAACCCAGCTTCAGTTAACCACTTATTCTCAAACTTAAACCTACTAATCTTCTTGACGAGGAAACTAGTATTCGCATAAAACTTAATGGGGTTATGATTAGAGTAGGAGCTTATAAGGCTGAATAACTTATGATAGGAGAAGTGGCCAGCCTAATCAATTGACACAAAGGCTCTGTCCAGGCATTCCATAACCAAATTATTCGAACCCTACCCACGCTCCTAAGTAAATCCGAACCCAGTGAGAGGAATTTCAATTAAGTTACAATATGAAATGCAATCCTTAAACCCATCAAAAAGAGCTCTAGGATACTCATTACCACCAAACTTCTCAGCAGCAAACATTAGATTGTTAAAATCACCCATACAAACCCACGGAAGATGGGAGAGTCGAGGCAAAGATTTCAGCAACGCCCAGCTAGAACGTTTTCTGTGATGATCTGGAAAACCATAAAACCCAGCAAATCACCATTTAAACTTGTCCAAAAGAACAATCTCCACATCAATATGATTACTAGAGTAACCCAAAATAGAAACATCTTTATTAGAATTCCAAAGGAGGGCGAGACCTCCACTGTGACCAATCCGGTCTACACAAAAGCAGCAATCAAACTTTAAACTAACACGAATATCCTCCATTCTACTAGAGGAAACAAGAGTCTCACTAAAAAAAAGAAAAGAAGGTCTATTATGTCGGACAATATCCTTCAACGCAGTGACTACACGAGGGTTGCCTAAGCCTCGACAATTCCAAGCAATACAATTCATGATGTTCAGCGGGTCCCATGAAGGAGGTCGGCTAATTGATTTGTAGCTGAAGTTTCTCCACTGATCGAAGAAGAAGAAGCGCTACCATCTGTTTCCCCAATGTTATGTTCATGAGTGGTTGAAGAGGGACGCAAGCATTTTTTTGAGTCATCAACATCTATAACAGATACTTCCTTTTATGATGGGTTCAGCAGAATAGGCAATGCGGTTTGGCCCGAGCCCCAAAGAGTCCATAGTGTAAGGCCTATGAGCTGGGAGAAAGTTGACTTGCCGTGGATAAAAGTCATAACTATTAATAATCTTCAACTTCGAACCTCCTGCCTTATCCCCTGTTTGAAATCCTTGATTCATGGAGCTAAATCTGCTATTGCCTTAAGTGGACGGATATCCTCCTTCCATCCCCGTTAGAGCTCCACCGCCAGCAACTCCGTAAGCTTTGGGCAATTGGTGTCATTGTTCCCAATGATACCGCATAGATAACAGAGAAGAGGAATCCGTTCATAGCTAAAAGAGACTTCAAAGTGATTGCCCCCTTCCTTTCTAATTTTCTTGGTTCGCATTAGGGGTTCTATGATGTCCAACCGAACCGGAATACACATGTAACTTATCATAGAGTTCCTCTGGTTACTAGTATCATAATCCAAAAACTTACCCATCAAATTGCCAAGGTTGCTAGCTAGAGTTTCTAAAGCAAAGCTTGGAGGAAGATCATGGACTCTGATCCGGAAATCAGCAACATGAAACTCAGTATCTTCGAGGTTCTCACCTTCCTGTAAGTGATGAATCAGCAGAAGACAATTATTAAAGCTCCAAGGGCCACTAGCAACCATCTTACGCAGATCAACCTCATGAAAAAAATGAAAAAGGTATAGGTTATTGCCTCCCAGCGGTTTGATACACGCACCCTTAATAGGCCGCCAAAGGTTAAGTAATGTCCTCTCCATGGCTTCAAAGTTTACCATTCTTTCACCGATAAAACGACCTACCAGACTCAGCCTGTAGTCGATATCCAAACCTTCAACATTAGAAGATTTAACCACCAACTCCTCATTTTCCTTTTTGTTGAGAGACAGCCGATGAAACTCCGGATCCATAACTCCCGAATGAAAAGATCACCAAAATGAAAAGACAAAAGCGATGACCAGCAAGACAGACATACACTAGAGCATGACAAACCTAGCACTCGAGAGAGAACAAGGCAGACTTATCTATGAAAATTGTTAAACTTTCATTTACATGTTTTTATATAAAAGGAATAAGAGACGGAGGGTCCAACTTATTTTCGTTTTGGCTTATTTTTTTGTTTAATAATTCACATTATATCACATTAAAATACATCTCTCACTTATTTTCGCAATTTAAACGTTAAATATTTAATCGAAATCTCGAGATGAAATTAGTCAAAAAGTTTACTTGGTATTGTAATTGTCTAACTTATCTTTTAAGACATTAAAAATGATGACAAAAAATATATGACGTTCTTAAAGGATTTGAATTCAAATTAAAGAATGGGGAGAAAAATAAAAATAAAAAAGGTGGGGAGACAAAAAATTAATTTAAATTCAAAGTAAGGATTTCATTGTGATTAAGTGAATGATTTGTTTTGCAAAAGTGGGAACAAAGAGGGTGATAATCAAGAATCTCAAACCTTTGTGTTCACAATATAAAACGCTTTAATAAATAAGGGTAAAGAAAGCCAAATGACATTGTATGAAATAAAGGAGAAAATATCCAAAACAATGCATACATGTAAACAAAACGTAGGAAAAGGTACAAACAAACCAAGTAATGCATGAAAGCAGAGCCGGTCCTGATGTTTTATAGGCCCTGAGCAAATAAAAAAGGATCCTATTTTGTTTTTTTTCTTTATGATAATCAAGAGTGAGCTCTTATAAAAAAAACAAAAGAAGTAAAATGGGGGCCTTTTGTTGCTCTTTATGAAGATCAAGACCTTTATAAAGAACAAAATGAAATAAAATGGGGCCTTTTTTGTTACCTATTTTATTTTTCATAAAGCTGAGCTCTGGGAAAGTGCCCTGCCTGCCCTTACCCAAGGCCGAGTTTGTACGAAAGAAGAAGGGAGAATCGTGTAAAAACTTTCGTACCTCTATATGTCGATGTGTCACTGATCCTTTCTTTGAACAGAGAACCCTAACTACCAATCATTAAATCTAACAGAGAATGTGTTTCATACCGAAGGAAATTTTATGCCACTAGGTTTCATATCATCTAAGCTTAATTGGGCTCAAGCCTCGATCCTTGCCTTAATGCCTAATCGGGCTTCAGATGACCCAAAGCTCGACTGGGTTTAAGCATGAGTCATAAAGCGAATTGGGCCTATTTAGATTGTAGGCCAAATCCAAGCCCTTTTATAAATTGTTGAGCGCCCGAATCTTGCCAGACGTAATACCATCCCTGTAAGCAAGAAACTAGATATATGATAGAACAAAGTGAGTGTGGGCGTAGTAGGCAATGTTGGGTAGGTTCTTCATGGTCTGTATTTATTAAGTAATGAAATATGTCATTTTGTTAAACAAAAAAAAAATGTTATACTTATGAAGATGATTAAGTTTCGGGGCAAACTTAAGCCATTAGTCTCAAGTCTAAGCTCATATGTGAATCTAATTCGAAGTTTAAAAATTAAAAAATGGCCAAATGTGAATCAAATTCTGACCAATTCTGTGGACTTTGAAAATAGATTTAATACAAAACATCATCTCTCTTAATCCTCCCTCTCTAAATCGCTCTCATCTCTCTTTATGTTCTCAAAAAACAACCTAAAATATAGGATGTTAGAACCCTCAATTACCTAAAACATTAAGAGAGAACTAAAATCTAGGATGTTAGAACCTTTAATCTCCTAAAACCTGCTAGTTTTTGTTCTGTCCAACAAGTTCTCTCAAACTAATACTCCCTCCTATCCACAATAAGTGTCGTATTAGAGGAATTTTAATTATTCAAAATAAGTGTCGTTCACGATTTTTCATGCATGTTTATAATTTTATTTCCAAAATT
>JAOSBK010000004.1:16723139-16736129 GCA_027568895.1 Erythroxylum shatona
TTGAGGATATAATAACAAGGAGAGGATACATTGACAAAGGAAAGGATACAAAAGAGTCAAAGCTATAGCAAGGATTCGGAGAGGATACAAAAGCAAGGAGTCAGAGCTGTAGCAAGGACTTGAAATATTTCTATGACCTTGTTCTTATGTAAATTATTTTCCTTATACTGTATCATGTATGGCTGAAACATGTTGATTTGGTTATGTTATCTCCGCTGCGTTTTGATTTCAAAAAGTTTTGAAACCTACCATTTTAGCCAAATCTTGCATGCTTTTGTTTTTCAATCCAACATATAGTGCCACGATCGTGGCATATTGTTTCACCTTAAGGGAGACGACTTCAAGAAGCATAGAAGAAGGGCCATGATGATGGTCAGTCTACCATGATCGTGATAGATTGTTTCACCTTCTATCATGATCATGGTAGATTGACCACGATCGTGGTGCTTCCGCCATGCTTCTTCAAATCATCTCCGTTCTTCAATATTTTCCGTGAAACACTAGTAAACACATTAACGCACCTTAAACATAAAAAATTAAAGCTCAATAGGGTACTCTAACTCTTAAAATACTCAAAACACAAATATTTAACTAAATAACAAAATTCTAACATAAACACTAAACATTAAATTTACCCACTAAAAACATCCTAAACTATTCAGTAAAACATTATACAATCTATAACTATCAACATCCCGCATACTTAAACTTGTGCTTGTCCTGAACCAAAACAAAACAACAAACAATAAACAATAAAACCAAAACACAACATATACACATATGCAATAATAAGGAAATAACATTGAAATAAATTTAACAATAAACACTGTCCCTCAAATTGTTCTAAGTTATTAACTTGTGAAACCTGTGTCTAAGTACTTTTAGATTAAGAATACCTACTGATCAAATCCTTAATGTCAAATTTATTCACCCATATCATTTGCGCGCGCGCGCGCACGTACACACACACACAGATAATTATTTAGTCAATCAAAATTGTAGCTATCCTTAAGTAGGTTATCATGAAAATGTAAGCTATTCACAAAGATCGTTATGCTTATTAAAGAAAACACTATTTTTGTTAATTTTGATTAACATAAACCGAGCCTTTTTACGTGAATCCAAACATTTGTGATGAATGTCAATTAAATTACTTAACTAGGTCATGTTTTCATTAAGTGGCTTGGTTGGAATGTTATTATAGCCCTTTAACGTGAAGGCAAATATTTGTGATGAATGTCCCTCAGTTACTCAGCTAAATTACATTCTTAACTGGCTACAACGTTTATTCTTAACCTGAAGGATAACAGAATAGTTACTTGCTTATGATTTGCACACTTTTGATTGATTGATTTATTATTATTGTCTACCTCATTTCTTTAGCTAGTAATTCTCATGGAAAGGTACCAGTGATACTACTTATTTGATTGGCCTAAAATTATAAATTAATGTGACAAATTCCTAGGGTGAATAAAGTTAGGCCCTGAGTCTCGATACTCATTCCAAGGCAACAATTGGAGATAGTTAGGTAAAGGTTGTATGAAGGGAAAGTTGACAACTTCAATTGTAAGAAGAATTTCAGCATCAACATTGGCAGCTGCAAAGAAAATGTTTCATCAAACTAACTTGGTTACTAAATGTAGCTATCTTGGAATTTGCCCAAAGCTTTACAAAGATCAACAATCTTTTTGTTCTGCACCTGAGGAGTGAAAAATAAAGGGTTGAGCTATAAGGCTTAGTAGCTAATATATTTATAGCCATTGGTAATAAGCAAACAAATCAAGTATATATATATATATGTTTGTATGTATGTATGTATACGTACATATATCTATATTTCATTTAATCTAGCAATTCAATCATCAACAATTCCATCTCACATAATCATAGTTAAAATGTCATCACATATAACATATCATGTATACTTAACCACCTTAGCATAACAGTCAATGTATATCATACTTAACAAATTGAAGATGAAATGCACAAACATAATGGCTTGAGATTCCCATGGACCAAAATCGAGAAACTGAAGTTTACACCATGAACTAACTGAGTCCATTTCTTAGGAGCTCATTTGCCACAAGTGGGTAGCCGGGAGAAGGCTTTATGTCAATTTGCACGTGACGAACAAAATCGTATCTCTCTTTCACATACAAAAGCAAACTTTTATGCTCAATTTATTTCATCACATATTCATACTTTCATGCTTCTTATGCTATTTCCTCTCTTGATTATACAAAATATTATAACATCTTTCAAAACATAACATGATAAAAAATCTTAATGCATTTTCCAACAATCACAACAATTCAAAATCAAGCAATTAAGCACACAAGCAAGCAAGAAATTTTCCCATCATCACAATAACTATAAACATATTACCTACCTAAATTACTTGGAAATCCAACTCAAGTTTGCCTTTCCTCTTGCTCTTGCATAAGATTTTCTTGGTTTCCTTCAAACAAGCCAAATTTTCATTCAAACCAATATTCTAATAAAAATCTATAAAGCTTCAATAATCAAAAATAAATAAGATTGAGCTTAGACTTAATCTACCTGTAGTTTATCTAGGCTACCAAATCTAAAACCTAGTTTAAAGAGCCATGAAAATCAAAATGGGTTCCTTGGTTCTCTTCTTTCCCCTTTATTTCCAACATAACTCATTCCTCTGAATCCTTTTCTACCCAAGTAATAAGAAAAGATGACAGAGATTACCTAAAACAAGTTGAATCCTCTTCCTTCTTCTTCATTCTCCTTCTTCATGTTTGCCTTCTTCTTTCTTTCCTAGCTTCCACGTTTTTCCCTCTTCTTTCTTTCTTCTCCACATTTTTCTCTCTTCTTTCTCATTTAATTAAGGCCACTTGGTCTTTGTCGTTTTAATTTTACCCTTCCATATTTAATGAAATGTCTACTTGCTCTTTTGGTCTCTTAAATACCATATTATGCCTATTATACCCTAGTTTAATTCTAACATTTCTATTCAAAAATTCTAATTACTATTCATGTTTTCCAAATTAATGGACTAAATTTAAAAACAAACAAACAAACAAATAAATAAATAATTTAGGATTCAACAATTCTCCTCCCTTTAAAGAATTTCATCCTCAAATTTCTCACTTGAGTCTACAATAAGGTGTGGATACTTCTCTTTTATGGCCTTCAAAGGCTCCCATGTTGCCTCCTCTCTTGCATGGTTCTTCCAGAAAACTTTAACCAGCTTCATAGTCTTGTTTCTCAAGACCTTTTCCTTTGAATCTAGGATCTTTACTTACTGTTCTTCATAAGTCAAATCCTCCATTAATTGAACCTCTGAAGGTTGGACTATGTGTGAAGGATCTGATCGGTATTTTCTCAACATTGATACATGGAATACATTGTGAATCTTAGATAATTCTAGTGGAAGACATTCCATGGAGAGGCTCTAAGAAATACTTTGTCTTCAACTTCAAATTCCATCTCCTTTATATGTGCATCTGTATAGCTCTTCATCCTATCTTGAGTTATCTTAAGTCTTTGCTTCACCAATTTAATCTTGTAGACTGTAGCTTGTACCAACTCTAGCCCTAAAAGTCTCCTTTAACCTTCCTCATTTCAATAAATATGAGTTTTGCACCTCCTACCATTCAAGGCTTCATAAGGTGCCATTTGAATTCCTGATTAGTAGGAATTATTGTAAGCAAACTTAATTAAAGGTTGGTGATCATCCCATGAGCCTTTGAAGTCTATAAAACAAGCTCTTAGCATTGACTCCAATGTCCATATTGTCCTCTCTGATTGGGCATTAGTCTGTGGATGAAAAGTTGTGCTAAAATACAACTTAGTTCTCAAAGCCTCTTGTAAGCTTTCCTAAAATGTAGAGGTGAATCTGGGATCTCTATCCGAGACTATAGAACTTGGAATCCCATGAAGTCTGATTATTTCATCTATGTATTTCTTGGCCAAATCATTCAAAGAATCTTGTCTAATTGGTAGGAAATGTGCTGACTTAGTTAGGCTATATACAATCATCCATATTACGTCATGCTTCCTACTAAGCCTTGGCAATCCCATCAAGAAATCCATTGCAATCTTCTCCCACTTTCATGCCAGAATAAACAAAGGTTTAAGCTTGCCAATAGGTCTTGATGTTCCGCTTTAACTTGCTAACACATTAAGTGTTTTCTAGTATACTCCTTAACATCTTTCTTCATTCCTCTCCACTAAAAGTGCTCTTTCATATCTCTATAGATTCTCGTACTCGCCAGGTGCATTACATAGGGAGCATTGTATACCTCATCAAGAATCTCATCCTTCAATTCTAACATATCTGGAATACATAATCTGTTACCTACCACCATCAATCCATCTTCTTTTATCTCTATTTTAGAGGGTTTACCATTTTTAATTTCTTCTTTAAGTTTGCTCAAGTACTCATCTTGCTCCTGTAATTCCTTAATCTTCTCATGTAACACTGGTCTTATTCTAAAGTTAACCACTATATACTAGATTCAACTTGCCTTAATGACACCTTAAGTTCAGATAATTCCTTCAACAAAGGAAGATATATTGTCTCCATATGTGCCATAATAGATTTTCTACTCAATGCATCCACTACTACATTAGCTTTTTCCAGATGATAGTCTATCATCAATCATCATCCTTCAGTAGTTCTAACTAACTGCTTTGCCTGAATTTTAACTCTTTTTGGCTCATCCAATATTTAGGACTCTTGTGGTCTATAAATAATACTTAGGACTCTTATGGTCTATAAATACCTTGGTTGTGACTCCATATAGGTAATGTCTCCATATTTTCAATGCAAAAATTATGGCAGTTAGCTCCAAGTCATACATAGGACAATTTATCTCATAGGGTTTTAATTGCCTAAAAGCATAGGCAATCACTTTATCTCCTTGCATCAACACACACCCTATTCCCTTCCTTGAGGCATCACTATACACTATACATCCACCATTACTGGAAGGCAAAGTCAAAATTGATGCAGTTGTAAGCCTATTCTTCAATTTATCAAAGTTTCTCCGGCATTCCTCTGTCCACACAAACTTCTGATTCGTCTTCGACAATTTGGTAAGTGGGGCCGTTATCATGGAAAAGCCCTCTACAAATCTTCTATAATAACTAGCTAAACTCAAGAAATTGCTCACTTCTGCTACAATCTTAGGTGTTTCCCATTTAACTACCGCTTTTATTTTCTTTAGATCCATATGTACTCCTTATTTTGAAATGACATGCCTAAGAAACACTACTTCCCTTAGCCAAAATTCACACTTATTGAATTTGGCATACAAGTCTTTCTTCCTCAGTATCTCTAAGGTAATCCTTAAATGTTCTTCATACTCCTTCTCACTCTTAGAATAAACCAATATACCATCCATAAAGACTATGACAAATCAATCTAAGAAAGATTTGAAGGCTCTATTCATTAAGTCCATAAAGGCTACAGGGCAGTCGTTAATCCCAAAGGAATAACCAAGAACTCAAAATGCCCATATCGTGTTCTAAAAGTAGTCTTTGACACATCAGACTCCTTTATTGTCAACTGATCGTAACTTAATCTCAAGTCTATCTTAGAGAAGACTTTTGTCCCTTGCAGTTGATCAAACAAATCATCTATACGTGGGAGCAAATATCTATTCTTAATAGTGACATGATTAAGCTTCCTGTAATCCACACATTCTCGATGATCCATCTTTCTTCCTCACAAAAAAAAACTGGAGTTCCCTAAAGTGAAGAGCTAGGCCTAATATAGCCTTTCTTCAACAGCTCTTCTACCTTCTCTTTAAGCTCCTCCAATTTTGTCGGAGCCATTTTATAAGGCAGAGTTGATATTGGTGTAGTACCTAGAAGAAGCTCGATGGGAAATTCAATTTCTCTTAGTGGTGGTAGTCCTGGTAATTCCTCTAGAAAGACATCTAAGAATTCCTTGACCACAAGAATTTCTTCTAACTTTCCTCCATTTACCTTCATGTCTACCAAATATGCCAAGAATGCTTCACATCGTTTCCTCATCATTTTCTCTACTGTCAGAGTGGAAATAATTCTATGGAGGCTTGCTTTCCTGTCCACCATAAACATCACCTTCCTACCTTTTCCTAACTCAAATTCTATTGTCTCTTGTTCACAATCTAAATTGGCATTATAATTTTCTAACATATCCATGCCCAAAATCAAATCTAATCCCCCCATCTTTAATGGCGTTAAATCCACTGCTAATTGTTCTCTACTAATGTATATTTCACAATTTCTATAAACTTGACTAATAATGACATACTACTAACTGGGGTACTAACCATCAAAAGACTACCTAATGGGATCAAACTTCTACCATGCACAATTCTGATTGATGAAATAAATGGATGGGTAGACCTTGGATCAATTAAAACAATAATATCACCATTTAACAATTTAACCACACTGGTCATAACCTCTAGAACTGTTTCTGCATCCTCCCTCGTTATTACAAATACCCTAGCTGGTGATTGCCACCTGGGTCTTCCTGAAGAATTCAATTTCTTAGCTGCCTCAAGATTTCCCACTTCAGTTGTGGTCTTAAGTCCCATGATTTCAGCCTTTTTTTGAAGTTTTCATCTAAGTTCCCTCTCGTCTTGTATATTGCAGGCACTCTCTAGCTATGTGCCCTTTTTTTCTATAGTTAAAACAAGCTCTAGTCAATCTATATCACTCCCCCTTATGGAATTTGTTACAATGGTCGCAATTAGGAATGGATGACTTATCCCCCTCCCCTTCTACTATCTCCTGCCATTGAGGCTTGATGAGAAATTGTTTTCATCTGTTTCAACTTGCTTGCCCCACTACTCCTATCCTCAAACTATACAGGAAAAGTTTTGGCACTCCTCTTTGACATAGGAGCAATACCTCCCCTCCCGAACTGTTCTCTCCCTTTTCTCTTTCTATTTACTGCACTATTTATATTCTCTACATTCTCAACCTTGAATGCCGCTTCGACTAGCTGTTGAAAGTCATAAAAATTTTACGCCACCACTTTTTCTTTAATGGATAAATACAACCCCGCTTCAAACGTACGATACTTAGCCGCTTCACTCATCATCATCTCAGCTGCATATCGGGACAGTTGCGTAAATTTGCGCTCATATTCACTCACTATCATCTACCTTTGGATGAGAATCAAAAACTCCCTTTGCTTCTGCTGGATATATACCTTAGACAAATGTTTCTTTTTATGAGTGGCTAGGAAATCCTTCCATGTCAATATTGGTGATTTCATCTAACTCCTTGGTACATTTCCCCACTAATATAAAGCATCTCCCTGTAGTAAGCTTGCAGAATATTCGACTTTTTCATCATCCTCACAGTCCATTTGCTCTAATATTCTTTTTGTCTTCCTTAACCATATTTCAGCTTATTCTAGATACGTTGTTCCATAAAAGTCCACTGCTTCATACTTCTTAAGCTTATCAAATTGCTTTTCTTTCTTAGCTGGGGCTAGGGTAGAAGTTTGCGACATCTAGCCCATGGCGTGGACAAAAGCCTGAGGAAAGGCTTAGAACAGTCTAGGATCTAAGGGGGTAGGCACTTGCTTTTGTGGAAGAGGTGACTAATGCAACTTTGATCGAGAGGGCCCGCTATCGTTCCCAATAGAAGCCTCAGCATTTCTTGGGGCTCTAAGCTCATCAATACCCTCCCCTCTTGGTGGAGAGTTAGGTGCAACAGATCCTTACAAAACTCCTCGTATCGTTCTACAAGGTGGGATCTTGCCTCTTCAATTTAAACACTAACAATTACCTAACTTCTCATTCTAATCCTATTTCCTACATGTTTGCATGATATGCATGTCACTTAATGCAATCAATCAATTCAACAATGCAAACAATTACTTACACATCATAATAATTTATACCACCATGTATTCTAAGCCTAGAAATCCTTAAAAATCCTAAGCTCTGATACCAAACATGTTAGACTCTGGGTCTTAGCACTCATTCCAAGGAGACAATTTGAGATGGTCAGGTAAAGGTTATATGAGGGGAAAGTTGAAAGCATTAATTAGTAAGGAGAATTTCAATGTCATCATTGGCATGTTCGCCTTGGAAAAGAAAATGTTTCAATGTGGCGAAGCTAGGGAATAATTCCAAGAACCTTTCAGGAAAAGTTCACCATGGCTAAAGTTTGGCTTCGTCACGATGAAGTCTTAAGGTCAATCAACCGCACCCTTTGGGAAAAATGCTCCGCAGCCAAAGTCTAGCTTTACCATAGCGAAGTTTCAAGATTGATCTAAAAACACCTTTCGGAGAAGGTTCACTGCACCCACAGTCTTTCTTCTCCATGGTGAAACCTTCAAATCCGCAATCCATAGCCAATAAACCAACACAAATTTGGATATACAATTTCTAACAACCATTTAACCACTTAACGAAAAGATAAATATGAACATATGCAAAAGAAACTTCTTCAATTCTTAATCTCATTACTAAATCAAAATAGAGTTTGACCATAACTTTAAATACATATCAACGGCCATAATGATAGCTTAATACAAAATACAATTGAATGCTCATGTTTGATATGCTTATAAAGCTACCCAAAAATAGTCGAACTAACTTAGTTACTAAATGTAGCTATCTTAGAGTTTGGCCAAAGCTTTGCAAAGATCAATAACCTTCTTGTTCTACACTTGAGGAGTGAAAAATAATGAGTTGAGCTATAAGGCTTAGTGGCTAATATATTTTTAGCCATTGGTAATGAGCACACAAATCAAGCATATATATATATATATATATCGTTTAATCTAGCAATTTCATCATCAACAATTCCAGCTCACAACTCATAGTTAAAATGTCATCATACATAACACATCATGTATATCTAACTATTATAGCATAACACTCAAATGTGTATCATACTTGACAAATCGAAGATGGAATGCATAAACATAATTGCTTGAGAGCCCTATGGATCAAAACAGAGAAACCAAAGTTTACACTATAAACTAAATGAGTCCGTTTCTTAAGAACTCATGTGCCATAAGTGGGCAGCTGGGAGAATGCTTTAAGTAAATGTTCACGTGACGAATGAAATGGTATCTCTCTTGCTCATACACAAGCAAACTTTTAACTCAATTTATTTCATCACCTATTCATACTGTCATGCTTCTTATGTTATTTCCACTCTTGAATATACAAAATGTTGTAACATCTTTCAAAACATGACATGATAATAAATCATAATGCATTTTCCAACAATCACAACAATTCAAAATCAAGCAATTAAGCACACAAGCAAGCAAGAAATTTTCCCATCATCGCAATAACTATAAACATATTACCCACCTAAATTACTTGGAAATCCAACTCAATTTTGCCTTTCCTCTTCCTCTTGCATGGACTTTCTTGGTTTCCTTTAAACAAGCCAAATTTTCATTTTAACCAATATTCCAATAAAAATCCATAAAGCTTCAATAATCAAGAATAAATAAGATTGAGCTTAGACGTAATCTACCCATAGTTTATCTAGGCTAGAAAAACTAAAAAGTAGTATAAGGAGCCACGAAAATCAAAATGGGTTCTTTAGTTCTCTTCTTTCTCCCTTTATTTCCAACAACACTCATTCCCCTAATTCCTTTTCTACCCAACCAAAAAGAAAAGATGATGGAGATTACTTAAAACAAGTTGATTCCTCTTCCTTCTTCTTTCTTGTCCTTCTGCATGTTTTTCTTCTTCTTTCTTTCCTAGCTTCCACGTTTTCCCTCTTCTTTCTTTCTTCTCCACGTGTTTTTTTTCTCTTCTTTCTCATTTAATCAAGACCACTTTGTTTTTATCTTTCCAATTTTACCCTTCCACATTTAATGAAATGTCCACTTGCTACTTTAGTCTCTTATATACCATATTATGCCTATTATACCCTAGCTTAATTCTAACATTTCTATTCATGCTTGCTAAATCAATAGACTAAATTTAAAAAATAAACAAATAGATAAGTAAATAAATAACATTTGGGATCTAACAAATAAACTAACATCATATTCTAATTAACATGTATATTTAACCAAAGTAACATAATTTCATGAGCTAATAAATCTTTGCAACCTAAAAGACTATGTTCAAAGTTAAATCAACTTTGTTAAGTCCTAACCATTGATACATTCACACGAATCACATCATGCAACCTAAAACAAACTAACATATGATATGCAAAATTCACATTCAAAATAAAAGCGTACAACATACAGTCTGAGGCATTGAAGGAGGGGTAAAATGGGAAAAAGAAATTGTTGGCTTGTGCTTTAGAAGAGAAAAACGTTAGTGAAGGATGAAAGGAGAGAGAAAACACAAAAATAAGAAAGAAGGGAGAGAGAGTGTCGTGGGTTGAGAGAAAAAAGAGAGTTGAGATAGGCTTCAATTTTTCTTAGCCTTCAAGAGGGATTTTACAGTTGTGCAAGAAGGAACAATGGTAGAGGAAGGTTAGAGCTTCCATAGAGCCAAGTAATTCATTGCTTGGTGAAGATTTAAAGTAAGTTTATGTTTAATCTTTTGCATTTTTGAAAGGGTTTTGGTTCAAAGAGCTTAGAAAATGCATGGGTTTAAGTATTCTAGGGTCAATTTCATGCATATGGTTCTTTGGATTTTCCATTTTTAATTCCTATTGAATGGGAATTTTTTCCAATGTTGAAGGGAGATAAGAGAGGTAAGAGGAGCAAGAAGAGAGATATCCTTAAGCAAGTTTTCAAGTAAGGAAATTAAGGTGGGTGACATTTTTATGATTGAGTTGATAAGCCATTAAAATTTCTTTCAAATAAAAGGAATTAAATGATTTCTAACAACCTTGAAAATGTGCATTTATTATTCTTTAAAATGCTTTGAAAATGTGCCACATGTTTTTGTATATGAATTTTGTGAATGACTTATGGACTGATTGAGAATGATTTTAAATTGCTTTATAATTTTTGTATTTGTTGCTTTTGAATTATTTAGGAAATGACTATATGCTTGGTATGGGAATTTCGTTGATAAATTGTGAAATGATGACGAAATTGCATATGAAATATTTCATGCTCATGAAAGACAAGTTTTCAAAATGTGCCACTTAGGCAATTGGTTTTTAAGTCATGAATAACATGTTATGTGCGATTGTGGTGGTCTGTTCTGTCTGTTAAGTGTACTTTGATTAAAAGATTTCTCTCGCCTGCCCACTAGTGGTAAAGAGTTCCTTCACGAACTCCTATAAGTTTACGGCTACGTAAAACTATTTTGTGGGATTGCGATAGTATGTTCTGTTCACGGCTACATAAGACCCTTATGAAAAATGTGTACGTTCTATTACGGAACCACCCAAACCATTATGATGTGTTTAATTGATTATCATGTATTGGCAAGTTTGTTGGGTGTGTGACTTATGTGAGTTGTGAATTGGTTTGATAAGTTGACAATTTTGTGTTTTAAAATTCAATGAGAATTTTCTATGATCATGAAGGTTTTAAGTAGCTTTTGCTTGTTACCGATTATAAAACTATTACCCCCTTCCTTCCCATCTTTAGGAGATGGGCAAGATATCGAGTGATTGAGTCGAGAGTCAAGGCATCACTCCAGCTTGCATATTTTGTTTTTGAAGGTAGATTATGTAAAAATAAGGCTTTAGTCACATTTTGAGCAATTATTGTTCTTGTAAAGTTTGTATTTTTCGATTATGATGTAAGGTGGCTAAAAATGCCCACTAAAGCATTGTAAAACTCTTATTTTTTGATGTTCATGAAATATATATATATATATATATATATATATACACACATATTATGTTTTGATCATGATTTCCTAAGTCTTTCTATTTCATTTTCAAGCTTTTCATAAGGGTAGGAATTGTATTATGAATTCATGGGGAAAATTGTACTAATATAGGTAGAACTAGACAAAGTTTTCTTCTGAAAAGTTGTATCTTATCCTCTCATCTTTCTAACAGTATAAAGTATGTAACTTTTGGGTATCGAAGTTGAGAGATATGAGCTTTATAAGTGGTGATGCTGCATAGGAGGTATGTACAAAATAACTATAGTAATGATGAGAATTTGTGTATGTGATGAATCAATTGAGTTGATGTTTGGGAGTTTACTACACTAAAATTGGTAATTGAATGATTAAGGAGTGTTATTGCACTAGAAGAAGTGAATTTAGGAAGATTTTGAGTGAAAATAATGTTAGAATCGACATAGGAAGCAATGGAGAGGCTTTGGAGGGGCTTGGGTAACCCCTATGTCCATTAGACGGATTTTAGGTCTATTAAATGGACCTTCTAGGGTCTGTGAGGACCCCTAGTTTTGCCTATGTCCATTTAATGGACATTATGTCCATTAAATAGACCTTCTCAGGTCTAAAATGTCCCCCAACCTTGCATATGTTTGTTAGGCAGACATGTATATCATACATTGTACACTCTCGTAAATTTGCATTTTTGGCCCTTTAAATGGCCAAATCTTGCTTTGTGGTATTCATAACAGTTGTAGATCTATAAGTCCTCTTTCCACCCATTCAATGATAACCTTAATCAGAGGTATGTATAGAAATATATGCCAGTTTTATGAAGATAGGTACAATATGATTGAGGACATAAACATGTTTGATTCTTTTGGCCATAACTTCGTCATCTGACCTCTAAATGAAGTGATTCTTGAAGAAATGGATTCCTAACACATGTTGCTATCTCTAAATAAAAATTTTTAGCTTCATGTTTTGATTTGAAAAGATTTATGGAAAGATAGTGAGGGGTCGGTTGAGAGAGCATGATTAGGGTATGAACATACTTTGGCTTCTTAAGCATATCTTGATCTATAGAGCTCCGATTGAGATGGTTCTTACTTCAAATTAAACTAGAGACTTAGAACTACATTTTTTGAAGTCAAATTGTGATTTTTGTGATTGATTGGTGTGAACACATGTTGCGATCTAAACAAAACAATATAAATTAAATTCTATCTAGACCAATTAGAGGCAAGTGCACCCCGTCGACAAGTAATATAAA
>JAOSBK010000004.1:16757204-16768019 GCA_027568895.1 Erythroxylum shatona
CCCATCCCCCCTTGAGATGAAGTCTTAGAAGGAATTAGTCCAAACTCTCACCAAACAGACACTTGGGGAATAGATGCCTTTGCTCAGGTGGAGTAATTTACTCAGGTTGAGATGAATATATCCTCTAAAGGGACCTCAGATAGCCACTCTGGCCTGATCTCTAATAGACGTTCAACTGACCCCAAGGGTGAAGAGGAGTTCAGGAAGGTGGAAAGGAGGTCAGGGCGCAAGGTAAAGGGAAACTGCCCAACCCAACAACTAAATAAATGTGTCAATTTTTCATGGAATACAAGGGGTAGTAACGACCCTATGAAGTAGTTAGTAGTAGCTGATTACATTCACTCTTTCAAGCCAATGATCTATGGCCTTTTGGAAACAAAATTGAAAGTTGATAAATGCAAGAACCGATGGTTCTTAAAGAATAAATGGAGCTTGATCACTAAAAATGGAAACCATCAACTAGGAAGGATAGTGGTAGCCTATGACCCATCTTTACTTAAAGTTTTAAGATTCACCACTTCTGTGCAAAATATCTAGATTGAACCTATGGGGTTAGGAAGACTACGACTTTCCTTTCTTTATGCAAGCAACATAGCCTATCAGATGAGTGAGCTGTGGAATAAGTTATTGGGAGTTAAAAACTCGATTAGGGATCCATGGCTACTTTTGGGGGACTTTAATGCAACAGTATTATCCTCAGAAACAGGAGTTAGGTCAATTAACAACCTTGCAAGGAGCTCTTTTCAATCAAAATCCCAATCAAAGACAAGGGAAATGCATAGGGGACCATCCTTATTTTCAGCGTGCTCTTCAGATTTATAGAATCGCAAGGGGCCCATCTCTTGCCTTTCAGGGTGGAGACCACTGATTTGAAAATAGAAGGAAATTGGTTTGCATGGAGTAATAAACTGGATGACCCTTGACTAATAAGGAAGAAATTGGATAGGGCTTTGGTGAATTATGAATGGTCGATGAATTTTCAAAATGGTAGTGCAAAATCTCTGATTATGGTTGTTCAGATCACTCCCCAATTGAGGTTTATGGCCTTGTACTCTACCAAAAAAGAGTCACTCCTTTTAGGTATTTCAATTTTCTAATCAACTCCACTAGCTTTGAGGAGGTAGTAAAAAAGGTTATGAGGGTAGAAGCCCAAGGTTGTGCTTCATTCAGATTCTATACAAAGCTTAGAGCTATCAAGGAGGGCTTGAAAATTTCAAGAACTAGTGAAGACTTGTCAAAGAAACAACAAGAGTTATACCGGTTTCTTGAGAATGATGACAGGAAAAGGGTTGAAAGGGCTGCCTATGAAGATTATATTAAAGCTTTGGAGCAACATTGCTCAGTAATTCAGTAGAAGTCGCAGGAACGCTGGTTAAAGAAAGGGGATAGCAACACATGTTTCTTCCACATACCCCTCTTGGCAAGAAGAAATAAAAACAGAATTGTCTCCCTATCAGATGAAGTGGGGCAGGTGATCACTTCCCAACCTGAAATGCTCTCCCATACTAGAAGGTATACTTCCAAAACTTATTAGGTACTACAGCTTCTTCTCCTAGTTGTTGTAGGACCATAGCACTTATCTTCCCCAACCTTATGGCTGCTTGCCCTACCGAAGTACCAAAGGCTTTCGAGACCTATTACTATGGATCGTGGTGATTTCCTTACTAGACCAGTTACAATTGAGGAAACTAAGGTGTGGTTTTCAGTTTTAATTCCAATAAATCACCAGGTTTGGATAGCTTCAATGCACCTTTTCTATCAAAGCACTTGGCAACAAATCAAGATAGAAATGTGTGAAGTTGTTCAAAAGTTCTTCTCCAGCTCAAAAATGCTAGAAGCATGGAATAAAACTTACCTCTGCTTGATCCCTAAAGCTCCTAACTCTTCCACAATGAAAGACTTCGCTTTATATCATGTTGTAATCTCTTTTACAAATTAATTTTGAAGATCATTGCACTTAGACTCAAAGGAATCCTTCCCTCCTTTATAAATGATGTCCATAATTCCGGCGACAACCTGAATCTCTTTTTAAGAAGCCTAACTTTGCTTCTTTTTGCTTCCCTTTATGTTTTTAGCTAACTCATGATTCATCTGTTATAAAGTTCTCTTTATCTGTTTTTGTTCGCCAGTGGGTACATTTAGCATTCTGAAGAACTTGCACTATTCCCTTCCAACCTTCCTTGAATTGCTATTAAACATTTATCATAGACATTTTGATAAATGGTAAAATTTGTCTAGTCAAAAAGCTAAAATTACCTATTCTCTATTTATCATGCTAAATTTCATTCCCAAAAATTTTCGAAAGTGATGGAAATATTTTGTTTTCTGTATTATCAAAATTTTACAGAGATGCATCTTACATCAACAATCAGTTAAGCCTTCTTGGTACCTTGTTAAGATCCAAGCTTTTGGATGTTGGATATAAAAGGATTGGTCTGTGGCTTTCGATACATCTTTGTATTTTGTTCCATTTGACATTATTACTTGGGAACGTTTAATGATCTCAGACCCTGCATAATCAGTGGGACTTTCATTGGGTTGTTGTAGGTATGTTAGTTTAGACTGTGATCTGCTTCTATAACCCTCTTTTGTCTATATATCTCAGTGTGCACATAACTTTTGAACTTTCGGTAAAAGTCTGACTATCTTTGCCACCTCATTTTTGCGGAGGGAACTACAGGAAGCTAATGATAGTCGAACATTTGGGCCAGTTTTCATGTCAGATATAGTTGGTAGAGTTATATATTGCCTCCGAACTGCTGTAGATCATGGTCCTGTGCATAATAGGTAAGTTGCTCATCTCCAGACTTTTCAAACTATGTTAGGCTTTATAATGAGCATCTTGAGCTTAAATTTCTTATTCTCTTTAGCAGTCATTTTAGCATGCGAAAGGATGGCCCTGTATTGGAGGTGGAACTAGATGTGGAGGAGATGGCAAAAAATCACAAAGCATAGACTGCCCAACAAAAGCTCGAAGAAATGGTTTATGTTTGTGTTATTATTCCATTTTCCCAGTTGATAACCTTCTCTCTCGTCCAAAAGTTAAGAACTGGTTTAACTCTTCAGAGTTCTATTTAATGGGATGATACAATAATTTTCACCAGGGGTTGCAATTGAGCTATTGAGTCTTGCTGTCGCCATGAAAAAAACTAACTGGCCCTCGTTCAATCTGGTTTCCAGCTTAAGATTTTTTTTTGAGAAATTAAAATTTTCATTAAATATAGCCAAAATTACATAATGAGGAGATGTGCTCACGTTTGGGAGAGCCATTTAACAACTGAACCCAAAAGTATGCAGAAACAACATCTTGCAACCAAAGCTTAGTGTTTTAGGGTAAAACTAACTTCTTTTACGAAAATTTGAGCTATTTCTCAATTAGGTCTAGCGATTAACGGAAGTTTGGATATTATGGTTGGTCTGGAAGCGTTGTTTCCGGTAATTCCGAAGGCAGACTCTTCTCCTTTTATCGCGCTTGCAACTAATTCTTTCCCTTTCCAGCTTAAGATTGCATTGGAACCAGAAAAAGAAAATGGTTTGTGATCTTAAACCAGAAAAAGAAAATGCTGCTACTCTGCAATTGCATTTGCTGTGTGCCTTCATTGCCATATATTGAAGACTTTGCGTTTGGAATGTGCCCGTAGTTTGGCTTTTCAAATAAAACTCTGCAATGCTTAAAACATGTTGCTCCTTACAGTATCTCATTCTGTGTGTTGCTGTCAATGCATTGCTTAGTCCAGTAAGATAAGATGTGAATTCCCCCAATCATGGCTATTTGCTATTAGAACTTTTGGTGGTTGGTTCTCATATAAAGCACACTTGCATTCCTGTAGTGGTCTTAATTGTGAGGCCTAAGCTGCAAAATGCTTGTGAAATTGTCCTTCATTTTCAATTTTTCATTACACTCCCGAGAAAAAGCAATGTACCTGTTGAAGAAGCCCTTAAATTGAAGAATCCTGAAATGGACAATGCAATTTAATATCATCTTATATCAAATGCAAGACCATTAAAATTTTATTTAAAAAACAACTCTTGGGAATATTTCTTAGATAAAAACTATAAAACCACTTAGGAAATTGGATTCGTGAAATTTGCAACAAACGAACCAAACCCTAGAACAAAGCCGGCCCGAATTTAGTTCCTATTCTATCCCTACGAAGGCACGGAATACCAAGAAGGTCCCTTATCAATGGCTATATATTTTTTGACGACCCAGAGCCAGAAGTCGAGGAACTTCCATAAGATGCAAAAGCTACACTTCACTTCACTTCACTTCTTACCCCCAGAGTTTGAAATGTCTCAAACAGTTCATCTAACGGCAAATAACTTTCCTGGTATTTTCAAATCTGTTTTGCCTTCCTTTTTTTTCTTGACTTGCAATTGGATCTCTCTTTCTTTCGGTTTAAATTTGTTTGGTTGGTGGGAAAACGGAGATAATACGAGGAGAAGTTGGTGACTTGTTTGAGGTTGTGAGACCCAAGTTGGGTGTGTGAAATTTGTTTATGATGCTGTTTGTATTTGCTGTATGCTGACCTAGCAAACCATTTTCCTTTGCAACGAGGTTGTTCTTATTTTGGTCGTGACAGTTTACTTTCGGTCTTTCCTTTGTTTTCCTTCTTTTTTCTTTTTGAGGGGATTAAAGTCCTTTCAGTCGTATTTTCATGTTGGGCTATCTTTCGTTCATTTATTATCACAATTTAACTGATTGAACAATAGTTTCACTCGTTTTGTTCATCGTTGTTTTGTTCTTGTATTTTCACTGAGATTAAGCTGATGTTGTTGAGCCTTTGCAGCAAATGAAATGGAGTTTTTTATTGTTGGTGATAGAGAAGACTCTTCATGCACTTAATTATGTTATTTATCTATGCAATTGAAATTTTGCTTGTGCCATTGTTCTTTTAGTAATTATATGTGAAGATCCTTAGAAGAAAAACTGAAAGGGCTATCAATGTAGGATAATTGGATAATCTAAAAATACGGTTCACCTGGAGTTGAAGAATATGCCTCCATCTACACATATTATTAGTTTCTGGTCTCTATAACCTGTTTTTAATTGATTCTTTCCAAGGTGGAATCCTGTGACTTTAGGATTGATTTGTTCATTTGTTTCTTGGTTATATTCTAGGTTATGGAGCATCAGAAGGGAGGCTTTTTCCCAATTCAAGATTTCCTGGGAGAGTTTTGGCCATGTGCCCATCTCATAGTGATCTAAGAATTTGTTCACGAATCAATATTGGATTGATGAAATGCGCTGCCAGAGCAGTTCCTTTCTCATGCAAAGCAAGTTCCAGTGGCCATAGGAGAAACCCAGATTTTCCTAGGCAAAACAAACAGGGCTTCTCCCGAAACAGGAACAGACAAAATGACCAGCGGGACAGCTTTGAAAACCTTGATGAGTCAGATTTATTATCATCTAAGAATGGACCATTACTTTCCCTTTCCAGCAACCCAAGGTCTCAAGCTACTGCAGCCCCAGGGCTGAGAGAGAAGGAAATTGTTGAGTTATTTAGGAAAGTACAAGCCCAGCTCCGAGAAAGAGCTGCGGTCAAGGAGGACAAGAAGGTTGAGTCCTCTAATGGAAAAGTTAAACAGAGTGAGACCGTGGATTCACTCCTTAAACTACTTAGGAAACACTCAGCGGAACGAGGTAAGAAAAAAGCTAGCAGTGGTAGCAGCAGTCAAGACATTGATGTGGACCAGCCAGAACATGATGAGCCATATTCTGAACATAAGAGCACAAATTTCAGTAATCTGAATAAAAGAAGAGGGAACGAATCTCTGGGAACAAATGCTACTTCTGTTACCAGACCACCATCAAATTTTAGGCGCAGATCTCCTGTACCTCAAATAAAATATCAGCCTGTTAATCCAAATGAAGATCCTGTCAGTCCCAGGTCTTTAGTGAATGTAAATGGTGAAAGAAAACAGCAATTTGAGACACAACCAAATTCTGCTGAACAGTTGAAATCAGTGCCAGAACTAGAGATGGAAGAGGATGTTGAAATTGATTCAGAGCTGGAGCTGGATCCACATTCCTCCTTTCATGATGATGATGTGTTTGATGAATTATCAGATCGTGAATCATCTGAAGTTGTTAACTCTAATGAGGATGGTGCAGAGGAACCGACGAATGAGCCGCAGGATGTGAGCTCATTGAAGCTCACTGAGCTAAGGGCGCTTGCAAAGTCTCGCGGTATTAAAGGTGTTTCAAAAATGAAAAAAGGAGAGCTGGTAGAGTTGCTGAATAGTAGCTCAATCTGACCAGGAATATGGAATGTGCAAAGAGAGGAATGGTACATCTCTGAGTTTTGGAGACCCTCCTTTTCTGTACCTGTTATTTGTTTCTGTTGTTGAGGTCCACCGAGTGGTTTAATAGTAGACCTTCAAGTTTTCAAGGATACCGAGTAGTTTAGGTTCTCTAGACTAGCATGTAGAGTTGAGATGGCATGGATGCTTTTAATCTGCATTATAAAAACTTCGTTGGAAATTTTGTTTTTATCGTGCAAGTCCGATTCTTTAGTTGAAACAGATTCTTGGTTATCAAAGTTCCTTTTAATTTAATAGCCACGACTTTCCCCTTTTACTTGTGACATTATTTCATAGTGTCACTAGGCAAACTCTTGTTTCGTGAGGTATCTGGTAGAAAGGTATCAGAACTATTGAAACAGGAAAGTCCTCCACCAAGTTTATGAAATAAATATATACTTATCAATTAAGTAATAATTGTGAGATTCATGTTAAGTGATACTTGTATGTTTTGTATATTGTTTAAGATTAATTTATTTAGTATTTGTCACCTTTACGGTACAATTTATATAGATTTTATTATATTTTTCTACATTTAGTTGGTTTTGTAAATGATTGTATTTGAGGAATAAATGTGAGATTTAATACAACTCTTTCCATAGTTGTCCAATTTATCATATTTTTTGTTCATTTGGTGGATAAGAAGATGAGTAACAACCTTTTATGATATTTTTTAGTCATTTGGAGGATAAAAAGATGAGTAACAACTTTGTAAGAAGACTTTGAAAATTAGTTGAGACTTAAAAGAGGGCAAATTAGAGAAGTTGGAGGAGAAAAGCATAACAGGCACAGAGACGGATCCTCTGTCCATTTTTCCCTGTCCCTACCCTGTCTCATGAATCTTAGTCATCTATTTATGTGGGCCCCTCATAAATGGATGACCGAGATTCATGGAACAGGGCAGGGACATGGAAAAATGGACAAAGGATCTTGGCAGAACAGGCACAAGACCTCAAAGCATAATAGACCTTAAGATATAGTACTAGACCAACCTTTGACATGACGGCACCAAACTTGTCTTGTCTCCAATTTAGTCTGAGAAATATTACAAAACTAGTATCAATTAAGAAGCATATCAGGCGCTAATTATATAGTAAACATTAAGCAGTGAAATTCCATAACAAGATTAACACTAGTCTTAGATTTATAACAGGCGTCAATTCTAAGGGAAAAATGTGAGGGTGCAAGATGGAAAAATGTGAAGGTCCAAGATTAAGTCTAAGTCGTTAAGAAGTCTATTTTTGTAATTTTATCTATAGATAGTTATATCAAAATAGTCTTCTAACATATTTCTATTAGACTTTTATTACATGTCTCTTAGATATATAGCTAACGTTAACAGATTTTTAGAATTTGTTTTAGATTTTTGCGGGATTTCTCTTAAACTTCTTTATAGTTACTTTTATTTTTTTTTAAAAATTTGTTCTTTACATCGAGGAAGAAGATTTGGAGCAAGGATTAAAGGGTTAATGATAACTTCTTTAAACTCTTTCTTATAATTTTTTTTTTAGAAAAGAGGAATTGAATTGAGCTATAAAAGGCATAATAGGTGAACAAGTTCAATAACAAGGGCAAAGAGCACTAGGAATTAGGGGGAATTACAATTCTTTAAACTTAAAGAAGAAAGATCAAAACATTCCAATTGGATATAAGAAACTGCACTTCCTGGACTATGCTTATGAATGCTTATTTGATATCTGATGAGCTGCAGAAGTTGATTATAAAATTTCTCTTTGGAGAGGCAATGCGATTGTTTCTCTCTCCCATATGGCAGTGACCAAGCAAGATAAGGATGTTAAAAAAAAACACCATTTTACAACTTTGTTAGGACGGTTGATAGTTGAGCACTAGGTTTTGATGTTATTCAAGTCATTTGAAGCATCAAAAATCAAGCATCTTCTTAGTAATGCTTTTCAAATGTCACAAGTAAACCTGCATTTGAAGAATAAATGATATATATTTTCCTTAACATTGAACACTAATTTATGATCAGAAACTTGACAAGTTTATCAATAGTTGGCAGCTTGTTTTTCATGGCAAGCCATAAAAGTGATGGAAGCTCGTGGAAGAAGATGGTTGAACCATACCACCTTGGTCAAAGTTATGAATACTATATCACTGAATAATACCTTTTTACATGATTGGTTGGTAAAAATGACATTATAGGTGTGTTTCCAAATGAATCTATCTTCATCTATGCTAAGTGTAGTTTAATAATCTCATTTTTAAGGACCTGGTAATGGGAACTTGTTTAAAGATCTCCTTGTTCAATAAAGCAGATGCTACTGTTGCTTTCTACTGAGGCTTCAGCTATATTATCCAAAAGACGCACAAATAACCAATTGTCTTGCCAAAAACTGATGGATTCTCCATTTTCTATCAGTGTAATAAAGTCAGGTTTGAACCTTTATCTCGTCTTGGGTGTTGCCTTCAAAGTAGAAGAAGTGCTTCGCATCTAGGCCCCCTATACTCTAGCTTTTTATGTAATAGTTGTGTATCCACTTGCACTAGAGGGATTATTTGTCATAAATGAGTCTCCACAATCTTTTAGTAAGCATGACAGTGTTTATGGTCTTAGGAGAGCATATAACAAGACTCCCTTGTTTTTGTGGATACAAACTTCACCCTATTTCATTTTGACCCTATTGGATCTTTTAATGCTTTCAGACCAAAGAAATCTATTGAAGATCTTATTAATAGATCTAATAATGTTGATTGTTAGAGCTATATGAGCAGCATAATATTCATTGATAGAGTCTAGTATGAAGACAATCAGTTTGGCTCTTCTAGTTGTGGATAGGTGTCTAGTGCTCCAAACAGAGATTTTGGTGTTGGTTTATCAAATAGCTAGCTGAAATCTCTGTTGCCTACTATATAAGAAGTGATTAGAATGCCAAGGTACCTTATTGGAAAGGTTTGTTGTTTAAAGCTTGTTATGGTAGTCAACATTGAATTTTGGTTTGCAGCACTCTTAGAAAGGAAAAAAGTACCCTTAAAGCAGTTCACCTATAGACCAGACATTTTATTAAAGGCATTAAGAGCTTTCATAAGAGCTAAGATAGATGTGTCATCAGCTTTGGAGAGTAAGATAACGTCATAAGCAAAATTGAGATTGATGATCTAAAGTTTTCTGTATTTAGAGCGATATTTGAATCTCTTAGTTCTTTCAAAAATTCTAATAAGCAGTATGTTGAAAGTTTATATGACAAATACAAAGAGGTAAGGAGAAATGGGATCACCTTGGCGAATTCCCTTACAACTTTTGAGAAACTTGGTAGGTTGACCATTTATAAGAATGATATATGTGGGAGACATGATACATCGCTTAATCCATTAAATAAAGCATGTTAGAAACTCCACAGCAGTAGGTATGTTGATTATGATCTCGTAGTCAACATTATCATAGGCCTTTTAAGGGCAATTTTATTGTAACAATTAGGATTGTCCCTCTTCCTAGAACAAGTTTTAATTAGCTCCTAAAGAATCAAAATATTGTCACCAATTACTCTACTAGGAATATATGCACCTTGAATATGACCAATGTGGTTAGGAAATATCCTTTTTAAACTATGGGCCAGAATTTTCGTAATTATCTTGTAAATAGAGTTGCAACATCCAATGGGGTGAAAGTTTAAGAATTGATTAAGGTCATCACTTTTAGGAACAAAAGTAATGTAGGTCTTGTTGATTTTTGCAAGTAAGGAACCTTTATTGAGAAGTTTAGAACAACTTCAGATACAAGGTTTCTTGTGAGAGGCCAAGTTTTGATAAAGAGATTGATATTGAATCCATAAGACTCTATCCTTAATTTCCTAGAGAGTAACTTAACTAGTTTGCACAATAATTCAACTTCTTGTGTTGAAATACAAATCAAATACGTAGGTAAACTTTTAGTTGCTTGTAATCTTAATTGCCCTTGAGATAATTCTTTAAGTTCTAGACTACTCCAACTCGGATAAAGTCCCTCTTCATGATTGCCCATTAAAACCATTCCAAACAAGAGTTTCATATAGAAATAGGTCTTTTCCTATATCACCTTGATTTGGAAAGTCATCTTCAAAAAATGTAACATCTCGTGATCTAAATTCAATTACACCTTCATTACCTGGTTCATCCATGAACACATATCCTTTTAAGTGTTCAGAGTATCCAATAAAGATACTTTTCTTCCCTTTTAGGCTTAATTTTTCATATTTATAAGAGAGATCATGAATGTAGGCAGCATACATCCATGGTTTTAGATGTTCCATGTTGGCTATTCTTCTTATCCATAACTCATATGTAGTGTTCGTAACTAATTTAGTAGGCAATTAATTAAGTACATAAATGGTTGTAAGCAATGCATCACTACGACAGGTGATTGTAGATTTAATAGTGTCATCATGGACCTAACCATTTCTAGTAGCGTTCTTGTTGGACCCCGAATTTTCCTTGAAAATTAGAAATTATAAATGAAATTAAATGATGAGTAGAATGGTATGTGTTGCATGTTTGAGACAATTTCTGGATTAA
>JAOSBK010000004.1:16786814-16802920 GCA_027568895.1 Erythroxylum shatona
ATACATCACACATATAGGAACCAAAATCATGCATAAGAAACTTGGCTATGATTCCAATTGTTGGATCGAAAAAAGAAAGCATGCTATATTTGGAGAACCGGTAGATTTTAAAACTTTTTAGAAATCTTATTTGCAGTGGAAGAAAAATATCCAAATCATCATGCCAATCAATACATGATATGGTACAAGGATAATAATAAGCATAAACAAGATGAATAGTATTACCGACTCCTTTGCTACAACTTTGATTCCTTGCTGCGCTGTCCTCTCCTTCTTCCTGTATCCAAAACATTTGCTTTTGAATTTTTTCCTTTATCAATCTATCTTGTACTTGTTGTTATATCCTCAACCAATTTGATTTGCCTCTTGTTCTCCTAGGATAACTTAGATAACAAAATCCTTTGGTGGGAAAGGAGAAGAAACACTTTGGAGGAGTATTGTTTTTGAAGAAAGAAGAAAAACAATAAGACACTCTCATGCAATTTTCGATTTCATGCAATTTTGTAATTTTTCATGCAAAATGAGAGACAGAGTGATAAAAATGTAAGAACACCTTCTTACTCCCTCCCATTTTTGGTTAATAAGAAAGGAAAGATGAGTCTTCCATCCAATGCATCATTTCTTGATTTAATCAATCATAAAGAAACCATTAAATGAGACTCTTCTCATTTGTCTTTATGATGACTATATAAACAGTCTATTAACCTAAATGTTATCATGTTAATTTCATTTTTTGATGAGGTAAAAAGGAAGATGGTCCATACAATGTTCATCTTTCTTCTTTAATCCAATCAATGCTAATACGTTACATGCTAACATGAAAAGACAAACATTAAACCATTTAATTGTAAGTTCATAACTCCATTTAATGATGATAAACCATAATAAAGACCATCTTTATTTAGAATTTTAATGTCAAATGAGTAGCTACACATTCAACCCTAATAAAACCAAAATTGATCATTCATTTCTTAAAATATTTGTTTTAATATAGTTAATCTAATCAATTATATTAAACCAAAGTCTAGCCCATTTCTAAATGAACAATTGGGCTTTTAATTAACCATTAATTAGTGCAAGCGTAACATTCAATTATGGTCTTCTAAAACCTCCTTTTATATTTCTTACTTAGCTTGATAACCTTCTTTGAAGCCAAGTGGGGGATCTTATTGGAATTTGATAATTCAAGCTCCAATCATTCCACTAAAGAAAAATATTTGAACTCTTGAATTGTTAATTATTTTGAGAACACTTATTTTATGTCCAATTGCAAGCCCTATTTACAACCTTATTATAGCCATCTGAACGATAAAGGGTGAAAATTGGTTTTTCCTTCTAGATCTCCCGTTTTACTTTATATAGTGATTAACACACAAGAACTCATCTTGGTGTTAAGACTTGATGGGTAGTTAGTCCATCAAACTACTGGTGCTAGTTTAATTACCCAATCTCCTTAAAACATCTAGAAGTGATGATAGCGCACTATAAACTCTTTATTTGAGTGAATGTTCCATGATACATATTTCAATTGGTAAGTCAAACATGTAGACAATAGATTAATACTTTGTAAAAATCTATTTTGATCATATCAAGAATTATAATGAAGCACTTACGAGTTTACCACTCATCAAGATTGTGGTTCATAATAAGCGAATGCTTAAGTTGTATGTTTTAAGATTAAAGTAACGGCCCACTTTATTCTTGAAAACATACTTGATTCCAGATTCATTTAATAGTGCCATTATCGATAGTCAACTACTATCATGATATGAAACTCATCATTCCCTTGAAGTAAACTCCTTTACTTACATGGAGATAAATCGCAACACTACAGTCTAGACCATAATCAAGTGACCAACTTGATTATTCAACTGTGAATCAATCAATTTAGATTCTTATAATATACATGTTTTCCATACATCTCTATGTGTATGTATATTACTTACAAAAGAATCTTAGTACCTTTTTGAATAGATATATAATGCTCACACAAATAAAACCAAACTCTTTTGTTTTATTAATAATAAATATTTTCATTACAAATTGTAACTGAAGAAGATAAAGTTACATGTAAATACACTTACTTTCTAATGCACTATATTTACATAACTCCAACATGTGACTCAAATTACTAGGAACCAAAGTAGATTTAGGAGAAGAAAGGGGATTACCTGATTTACTCACAATAAAGGGGTCAACATCTGCAAGGCATCCTTCTGGATCATCTTAAGTCTCCTGAACTCTTTTGCCCTTACTTTACATCTGAAGGTTTGCTATCATTAGGACTTTGTTGTGCCTCTTTAGGGATTTGCCCTTGACCAAGCTCCATTTTTTTATTTACATTGATTAGTAATGAAACCTTCTCCTCATCCAGCTCCTGTTGAAACCTAGTCTCAAAAAGGCGACCTGTAGGCTTGCACTCCTTCTTCTGTGTGTAATATTTAGGTCTCCATTCATACTCTATCTAAACTTCCTTATAGGTTATTTGTCCATCTTCATTATAAGTAACCAACTGAAAACATGAAGGCCAATTCCTCTGTAGATCTATTTCCACACACATTCCAGCATAGGACCATAGAAATCTTAGCTTTTTGGGTATCCATTAGAAGAGGTTTCCCCGCTCACTAGCTATTCTTCCTAATCCCTCATTATTCAAGTATTCATATGGAATGTTACGGAACCTAGTCCATACCGAAGCATACCTAATCTCTTCCTGCTCACCAACATTCAAACTCCATTTTCTTAAAAATAAAGGTCCCTTTGGATATGCCAAAGGCCCTTCTCCAAAACGGAGTTCTTTGCTTCCTCTAAATCAAACTTAAACATAAATTTGTTCGAACTTATAATCAAAGTTTTTGTTAAACCAAAAGCTAGCCAAGTTTTTGAACTACTGGTTTTGCAGGATACTTACTAATAAAGAAACCAATCAAAGCATTTTGGGTAGTTGAGTTTTCTCTGAGGCTTGTAAACTTGCAGGCTCTTGAGGATTTAAAGAAGGAATTGGTTCCATTAAAGGGATTGTCGCAAAGGACAATGACAACTACTTTTGTGCGGGCATAGCTACAGATATCAAAATCTTTGAAGGGGGTTTTGAAGGTACAGGTTCACATTTTGGATGAAGTTACAGTTTGGGGAAGGAAGCGAATGGGAAGGTCTAGGTGATAGGGGAGAGATTGGGGCTAGGGGTAAATGAGAAGGTGAAGAAGATGAAGAGGCCATGGGTTGATGAAGGGAGCAAAGCCACTGACGATCGAAGTAAGTTACAGAATCTCAGCTAGTCTCTCACTCTCTCATAACTTGTTAATCTTCTTTGTTTGAATATCAATTGTCAATTGGTGGTGCTCAAATTTAATTTCTTGCATTAATTTAGAATTATCTTTTCAATCACTCCATATTCGATTGTTTACTTTTCTGTTTAGTTTTTAGTTTCATTTTAATTACACTTTTAGGCCTTAGACAAATTAGTTGACTAATTCTTCATGGGATTGACACCTCATATACTATGTTATAGCCTGTATGATTAGGAAATTATTAAGGGTTTTATAAGATTAAATTTTGCTTAATACACGTTGTGCTTAAATACTTATTTTCCAAGAGGGATGCAAAGCCTGTTAAGTCAAAATGATGTTACATAAATGATTTTGATGAAGTACAAATAATAATGAAAAGCAGACAGAAGAAAAGCAGACGGAAGCTAAAATGGAAAGCAGACGAAAGAAAGCAGACGAAGAAAAGCAAACGGAGGCTAAAATGAAAAGCAGACGAAAGAAAGCAGACAAAGAAAAACAGACGGAAGCTAAAATGAAAAGCAGACGAAAGAAAGCAGACGAAAAAAAGTAGACGAAAGCTAAAATGAAAAGCAGACGGAAGCTAAAATGAAAAGCAAAAGAAAGCAGATGAAGAAAAGCAGACGGAAGCAAACCACGTCAAATCAAGAATCAGTTTAAGTTAGTTACAGAACTCAACTGAATAACCGATTTTTGAAAGAAGCAAGAATCAAGAATCAAGAAGCAGTTGAAGACGAAGGCTATAAATATGAGTCGGAGTCGAAGATTGAAAAAGTTACAAAAATTATGAAGATTGAAAAAGTTACAAAAATTACGAAGATTGAAAAAGTTACAAAAGTTAGTGAAATCAAAGAGCTTAGTGATACTTGAGAGAAACTATTGTGCGAAAAATCTAGAGCTATTTTTCTGTAACAAAGCTCGAAAAACCTTTCAGTTGAAAGTAGTGCAGATAGCCTGCAGAGGCTAAGTGTGAAAGAATACTGATTGTAAGAGACCTGAAGAGGCTCGGAGACAAAGAATACTTGTAACGTTTTGAGAGATAGTGAAATCTCAGAAAGATATCTGAGGACTGGACGTAGCCCACGGTTTGGGGTGAACCAGTATAAAAATCGCTGTGTCAACATCTCTCAACTCTTAATCTCTCTTATCTTTCAATTTTCGATCTTACTAGTTTTTATACAAGTTTTCGAAAAATACTTTATAACTTTGATTTTCAGTAGTTCTTGTGAAAAGAACAGGTTTCTTTTAACAAAACGTTTTCGAAGGGGCTTAAAATAAATATACACAATTCAACCCGCCCTTCTTGTTCATTTGTATATTGTATAATAAGTCTTGTATTAACGTATGATTCACTTCACCTCTCTTGCATTCCCTGGAAGAATCCTTAATTCTTCTTTTTTTCTCCTTGTGCTTGACTAAATTTTAGGAATTTTCCTCTACTTTAACGAACTATCTCTTAGTTTCTTTCTCACTACAACATTGATAACACCATTCCTAACACCTTTTGGGTCTCTTAACCTATAATTCAACAAGTGCAAGTAATCCTCTAGTAAGTACCCTCCCGTGAAATTTGTCATTAGAATCGTCGTCGACCTATTTAGCTTGTTGTTCCTAGAAGATGTCTTTTAGTAAATTTCAAGCTGTAGAACACCCTCATCTATGGACATGTCCATCACAAGCTTTTTTGTTCCAAGAATGGTAGCTTCTATCTTCCATCTTCAAGGAGAAAGAGTTGAGTGGATCGATTTGACAAAGACAAAAGCATTCTTTTTCATTGATCTCTGGTTAATCCTCAAGTCTTTACAGGATATGACCTTGACTTTGAGCGTGTGGTGGTATGTTCTGTACACTTCCCAGACCTTAGACCTAAGTTATGCAATGCAAGATTGTGTAGAACTATTGCTTTTAAAGGTCTAAGGAGAGTGAAAGGCTAAAATGGTTACTGCAAAAAGATGTAGAATGAAGAAATTTATAGAGAAAGGAGGAAGAAGAAAAGCGATTATGTTCCTATAGATTAGTGCATGAAAAAATAACGAAGAGATGAATATGAAAAGCAAGTGGTTTATATAGGAATTATAGAGAAAAAGGAATTATGATTAATGAGAAAAACCTATTCTAAGCAACAATTAATCTTATTTAGGGATGACAAGTTTTGCCCATTTTGGCTTGAGTTGATTAGAATTTGGGTCGAGTTCAAAATACTCAATTTGACATTCCTTGAAATCTAAAAATTTACAATAGTAATAATAGAACTCAATATTCTTTAGATTGGTTTTGGTTGATATTAATCAAGCAAAGCACCCATGGTTACAAATAAGGGCAATGTTAGGTACTTGTTTATCTTAAAATGCATAGGATCTCAACTAGTAGTCCAATCTCTTAAATAATTTATTTCTTTATTAGACTATATAAGCAATTTATAACATAGCAGATCATGGCAAAATTAGGTTCTCTATCATCCTCCCTGTAAAAAGTCTGATTTAGTAGCCCGAAAACAATCAATTCATTCCTCTATACAACTAATTGAGCCCAAAATACTAGTAAAGAACTTTACTAATTGCTTATGTTACTTGAACATTATGGTGTAAATGATTTGACTCATATCTTTATCCTCTTTCAATAGAAAAACTTGTTTAACCTTCCTATTTTACCTAATTAAGCCTGGTTCTAGAACATCAGGCTTTTGATGACAAAACTAATTCAATGTCATCACTTCTATAAGAGCATAACCATCTATAGGAACAATTTACTGCAAATCAAAAAGCACTTTATAGTTCAAGGCCAACTACAAAAAAGCCACTTACTTAGACCAATAGTAGTAATGCAATTGCTAGAACAGCCATTGGTTATCATTTAGACTCTACTTGTATGTAATGTGGTAATGCATCGTAAAACTACTCAAAATAAACTAAGCCTATAATTGTAGCAGTGATGAGTCTAAGTCGATTCCACAGAGAGAGCGTGTAAAGCTTTTGAAATGAAAATAATTGATGTTTAGGATTAAAGGGGGGGTGTTAGTTGATTTTCTAGTAAGAAAATAAAATGAAACTAACCTAACGAAAACAAATTAAAGAAAACATGCAAAAATGATGAAAGTGATGAATTCATTAGGAACCTGATTCTTCGGTTTAATCTCGTCCAACACCCAGTGGAACATACTTTATTGATTTATTATTCTTAAACCTCTCTTAGTAGCTATTGGTAGTAGATTAACAACAAGCTCTGTTAACCTCTCTTAGTTCATGTTTAAATAAGAGATGCTTATTAATTAAACCTAGCCATTGAATAACCTAGGATACAATCTCTAAATTTATTTTCATAGCTGCATTATGAACCAGGAAAATAGACCAATCTAAGCAACAACCACATATGCTAGGGTCATTTAACCTAGGTTATGTTATCCCTAATGATACCAACCATTATTCGCTACAAATGAATCTCAAATATAACAATTGCAAATTATATTAAAATTCTAGCTATGGGCTCATACATAAACAATCAAATAATAACAAAAATACAATCATTGGTACACAAAACCCAAAACCATACTTATAGGATAACATTATCAATTTCTAAAGAGAGAAAGAAAAACAAAATTAATGGAAGAAATGCTTAACCAAGTCGTCAGTGTCGATGTCACCTTCGAACCGGCGTTGGGTAGTCTAGCCCTGCTTAGGTCTCTCCATATATGAGAGCTTTATCACCCTCTATTCTGTCTCTTGAGAGCACCTTTTTCTTCTCTCAAAATGATAATGTCTTCTTTGTCATCAAATGATGTATTTATACTAAAAAAATAGGCAGCTGGACATTTCTTAAGGGCGCACATAATGGTGTCACACCTATAAGCCACCTTAGTTAAGGCTCACGACCGTAAGCCTCATGTGTATGGGCATGACATGGGTTTCACGCCCATGAAGAATGAATCATGGGCATGAAAAATGTGTCATGCCCATGACACCTTTTGTTATGGTCGTGAGATGTGTCTTATGGCCATAAAAAATTATACATGGTCGTGAGCTGGTTCAACACTCTTCATGCTCATCATTTCATATATTTTCTCATCTCCTCTTACTCTAATTCTTCTTCTTCTTATTCCACAAAGACAAGTGAGTGTGAATTATCAAAAAATGGCTCAAATATATTGCTTCCGACACACTTTAGCTCCTTCGCTTCCGAATTATATGTAAACCAAATATAAACTAAAGAGAGTATCTTAAGTATTTTCATATCATGAGTTACTAAGTGTTATGGATTAAATGTAGAATCAGCTAAGCACATATCAATTTTTCCCACATTTATCTTTTGACTATCCTCGAGCAAACATCTAAATTAAAGTTATAGACCCAAAACATTTACTTATTTCTCATATTTCCTAAGAATACATAATCATAAGCAAAGAGAAACAACTTTCAAAACCATAGCAAGATCTCAACATTCGATGCTTCTACTCATGATCAATCAACATTCATCACCCTTAGAAACTAAGCAATCTAGAGTTAGACTTGGACAAAATGTGTTTAAACAAGATATATCTATAGGTACACTCAAACATCGTTCATGATAATGATATCCCACAACTTTGCAAATCATTTCACTTCTTTACCGCTAAAGGTCACATGCATAATCATGAATCAAAGGACCTTTTAGGGTTGTAATGTGGGAAAAGGTAAGGTGAGATATATTTAGGTAATGTAGTGTAAAAGCCATCAAAGTGAGTTAAATAAGAGAAACACTCAATATAACATCAAGCACAAAAACCAACATTCACTCGCAATTGTGTACATCAACTATGTTTCCTATCTTAAATTCAACCTGTTACACCACAACCCACAAAAAGCAAAACCAACTAGAAGGAGTCACTCATACAATTTATGAAAATAGATTGAAACTACAAGGAGTGATCCTTCAAAGCCAAGTCTACCTCATATGCATCATATTCAAATCACCCATTCATACAACTTTCAGAGGACACATTAATCATAAATAACTTTGCAAAAAATTGCCTTTCCTTCTGAATAATTTTATTAAAACTTTTTTCTTTTTCCCTCTTTTCTCTTTTTCTTTCTTTCTTTTTCTTTTCATTTGAAAATTGAAAGAAGCTATATCAACATGGGAGTTTCATTGATAAGACATAAAATAACATCCCAATAATTATAATCATCCCACACCTATGCACACCCCCATACTTATACTCTTGTACATCCAAAATCATCAATAATCAAGAAATGCTCCACTAGTTTTATGGCTTGGGTAGAACATTTGGTTAAGTTTAATAGCCTATAATGTGGTTTGTACAAAAAGAAAGGCTAATAAAGCTCAAATAGGCTTAACAAAGGAAAATTGATAACAATGGGTAGGCTATTTGGCAAATGTAGCTTGGAAAAACAAAGAATGCCTAATCATTTTCATGTCAATGCATGTGATAAAAATGTGGTCTTAAACAAAAAACCAACGCAAAGTCAGGATCTATATGTCATAAAGGTCAATCATAAGTAAAAAGACAATGAGATTGTTATTGATGTGTCAATCTAATAAGGCTCAAAATCTCACTGGCTTTTGTCTACTACTAGTCACTACTTTTTTAAAGATAATGGATATTGATCAATCACAGAAGTAAAAGTACATGCTAAACTTGCCATTGATTCTTCTAGTCAATTCACACTCTAATAATGACTATATAGTCCTAGAAGCAATAGAAGACGAGAAACTGTTTGTTTGTTTATTTTGTTGAAAACTTATAATCAAGTAAGAAAAAAACAAACTTAAAAACAAACATGCATATAAGAAAGAAATGTGGAAATGTAAAGAAAAGAAATATACTTCCCTTGGGTTGCCTCCCAAGAAGCATCCTTGTTTAATGTCACTGGCTCGACTCCATAATTTCTCCTTACGAGATAAAAGTATGGTCTTCATGTATCACAGTTTGAGCTATCTCCACGTCAATTTGTTCAGGATAGGGCCATGGTTAATAATCATTCACATTCAGCATTTTCCCTATCCTTTAACTCTAATCTATATTGAGTCTATGCACTCTGGAAAGTTCTCGAATGTCTCTTCACCTTTTTCTTTTTCATTTAATTTCTTTAACCTACTAGGTAAAGGTAAGGAGTTAGTCTTAAAAATAACTATAGACTTAATACTCACCTTCTTACTAAAAGATATATCATTATCTACTTCAAGCTTCTCTTCCACTTCTTCGACACAAGCAATTCCTTGAGTAGTTTTCTAAAGATTATCAAGCTTCTCTTGACTATGTAAGGTCTTTGCACTAACCTCCCTTGGATATGCCTTGAGTTGAGACAATTGCATTTCTTCTCTTTGTAATTCTTGGCAATCACTAACGACAATCATCTGACCCATCCAGCTTATCAAGCTTTAGATTTCAGATCTTTTTTCTTACTAAAATTGTAGAGTATTAGTACCAAGAGATTTAACAAAATCTTCCAGAGATGTATCTGAGTTGGAATAAGAAGCTTATAGTCTATGCAGGAATTGTTGTGTATCCTGCAAACTATCATGGAAGTAATTTTGATGGTTATCCCATCCATAACTAACATTAGTATAAGCATTCTAGTATGAGCTATAGGATTGGGAATAACAGTTGTAGAAAAATTACTTTCATCCATAAAATTTTTTTAATAACATTAAATAAGAAATGAACAGATCAAGAAATAATTGAAAAGAAACTAATTACAAACAAATATGCACACAACACTAATCAAAATTAAGAAAACAAAACTAAAACACTGCACTCCCCGACAAGGGCACCAAAATTGGTAGTGCATCATAACACTACTCAAAATAATTAGACCTACAATTGTAGTAGTAGTGAATCTAGGTCGATCCCACAGAGAGTATATGTTAAGTTTTTGAAATGAAAATAATCGATGTTTGGGTTTAAAGGAGTGGTTGATTTTCTAATAAGAAAATAAAATGAAACTAAGCTAACGGAAACAAATTAAAGAAAACATGCAAAAGTGGTGAAAGTGATGAATTTTTTAAGAACCTAGTTCTTTGTTTTAATCTCATCTTACACCCAATTGAACATACTTCATTGATTTATTGTTCTCATACCTCTCCTAGCAACTATTGGTTGTAGATAAACAACAAGATGCTTATTAGTTAACCTAGCTAACGAATAACCTAGGATACAATCTCTAAATTTAATTGGACAGTCACATTATGAATTAGGAAAGTAGACCAATCTAAGTAACAATCACATACGCTCGTGTCATTTAACATAGGTTATGTTATCCCTAATGATTACGAACCATTAGTCCCTACAAATGAATCTCAAACATAACAATTACAAATTATATTGAAATTCTAGCTATAGGTTCATACACAAACAACCTAAGGATAACGAAAATACAATCATTCAATCAAAAGATAACGAAAATACAATCATTCATACACAAGACCTAAAACCATACCCATAGGATGTCAAATCAATTCCTAAAGGGAGAAAGAACAACAAAAATAATATAAGAAATGCTTAATTGGGTCGTCGACATCGATGTCACCTCTGAAATGATGTTGGGTGATCTACCCCTCCATGGGTCTCTCCATATGTGAGAGCTTCATCACCCTCCCTTCTGTCCCCCAAGAGCTCGTCCATCTTCTCTCAAAAAGATTCATGTCTTCTCTACCATCAAACAATGTATTTATACTAAAAAGTAGGGTTTGGGATAGCTGGACATTTCTCATGAAGGTACATGATGGTGTCACACCCGTGAGCCACCTTACACCCATGCACTTGAGTCTCATGATCGTGAGCCTCAACTAAGGTGGCTCACGGGCCTGACACCATCATGCACACTCATGAGAAATGTCCAGTTATCCCAAACCTATGCCAAATGAGTGGTTCAGCACTCTTCAAGCTCTTCAGTTCATACATTTTCTTATCTCCTCTTACTCTAATTCTTCTTCTTCTTCTTCTTGTTCCACAAAGACTAGTGAGTGTGAATCTTCATAAAATGACTCAAATATTGTGCTTTCAAATCACTTTAGCTCCTTCACTTTCAAATTGTACCTAAAACCAAATATGAACTAAAGTGACTATCTTAAGCATTTTTATATCATTAATCACTAAGTGTTATAGATTAAATGTATAATCAATTAAGCATATGTCATAATGCATTGTCAGTCAGTAAGGAATGTAGAGATAGTAGTAGACCTGACATAGCCGAATCACCTATATCTTCTAAAGAGAAGAAGAAGAATTAGGGATTCTTTTAGGGAATGCAAGAGAGGAGCCTGGTTAAAGAGAAGAAGAAAAAGAATTAGGACGAATCGGAGGACAAAATGGTGGGTTTTATATGGATCCACTTTTATTTAGAAATGAGAATCCCAAGTCAATAAGAAGTAGGTCCTACTAATATGCAAAAAAATAATAAAAAGCAGGGTAACCTCTGTTAGATTTTTCATCCTCATAGAGTCTGTTTTGACCATTTTGTAAATGTTAGGGTTCAACTCGAACGTCCCAAAACATTAGGGTTCAACTTAGATTTTTGTGTAAACATTAGGGTTTAAAATACACTTTTGTCCTATATATATATTATAGCTTTTCAAGGCGCCAAATTATATGACCTTACTTACCACTTAAAGACTATAATGAATTTAACTAATTTTCAAATAATTATATCTATTGTCTACAATAGTTATTTTCCTCTTAAATTATGTTTGGGGATAAGAAATTATTTATTTATAATGATATAACTGATAATATCTGTCTCTCAACTAATAGTTTTTAGTGATAAGATTACTAACATTATTTTAGATTCAACTATATATTTCTACTTATTTTTTATAATCCCATTTGTATATTAAGGCCTCAAAACATTTCATAAAATTCAATGAAAATACAACACACCCTATGTATAATTTCATCATTGTATCAAAGCTCACACCAAAGTAATAATCTAAACTCTTTTTTTTAACTAATCACTACACACCAAAATAACCACATCCAAAATTCCAAATATTATTATTCATTCACTATCTCCAAACTTCACGCACTAATAATAGTACCGTTGTAGTTTATACATCAAATCAATAAGGGTATAATACATTACTTATATTTTTTCATTCAATCAATTAACCAAATTTCCCATTACAACTTCGAATGCAAAAACAATTACTTAGTCTAGCAAAATAAAAAGTAAATTATCCTTACTATCTCTAACCTTTATGGCTATGTCGATGGAACTCTTTTATCACTAGAAAAAGATCCAAACATTGATTCTTCATCTCTAAAATATGTCAAGTGGCAAAATTTTGATTATTTGGTATATTGTTTCCTTACATCATAACTTTTTTGTTATATTGCTCATCTTGCTCTCAGATGTGACTTGTGATCTTTGGACTATTCTTGAGTATCACTTTCTCTATCTATCTTCGTCTCTACGTTCTCTTCTCTATCATATGCTTAACACACTTAAGAAAGGCGCATCCTCAATCTTAGACTTCTTCAACATTATCTCCACCACTATTGAAGAACTCATAGGTATTGAGATGACATCTCAAATGATGACCTTATCTTGTTCACCTTTAATGGCTTCCCTATTAAAAATGAATCCTTCATCATAGTGATTGAACAATAAACTCTCTCATTACCCTCTCAGATCTCAGAGCTCGGATCCTCATTCATGAACAATGAATGGTGTCATATCACTCATCACATCCTTTTAAAATGGCACTTTGAATCCTATTATAAAAGAAACCATGGAAAAAACTCTCAAGGTAGGAGAAGTGGCACCTCATTTAGAGGCTGAAGATTAAATAGTAGAATAAACCCTACTTCTCATGGATTTATTGATGATCAATAATGGGATGGGCTTTCAGTGAGTCCTCAAGCCCAATTTCACAACTTACTTCAAATTATCTAACTCACTGGCCCAACTCTTATAACCTATCTCATTAACCCAATCTGAACCACTCATTTAACACCAGTTGGCCTAATTCTAGGACCTATAATTACAACCCGAAAAAATATACCTAAGCCAAATCCAATTACACTAAAACACCTCTCCAATGTCAAATTTATTAGAAATTAGGACATATTACGATCCATTGTCATTTTTAACAATATAAGTCCATAAATCATCCAATTGGGCCTCTTTTTGAGTCCACGTTCCTTACCACAATTTTCTCTACTATGAATATTCTTGATCTTAGGGATAACATTTCAAGGCTAATGAAATTATTAAATGGTTACTTGATACTAGCTTCACTGCTTACACAACTTTTGATCCTCTTCTTGTAGAATTTGTAGCTTTGTATAATGATTCAAACTAAGGATTGTCGATAATGGGCAAACCCTTCCTATTTCTCTAATGGTATTTACTTTTTCTACCCATATTCGTCATCTTCAACTTTATAATGTTTTAGTGGTTTCATGTAGGACCTCGGCCTCTCGGGCCTCATCGCTTGAGTCTTGTCTCTGATATCAATTGTAGGACCTCGGCCTCTCGGGCTTCGCGTCCACAGGACCTCAGCCTCTCGGGCCTTGCGCCCATCCGCTTGTAGATATTGTCCGCTTTGGGAGCGAGGCCCTGGGGTTTTGTTTTTCCAGGACTTCCCAACAGGTCACCCATCCTAGTACTACACTGGCCCTAGCACGTTTAACTTTGGAGTTTTGATAGGATCCGGTGTGTTAGGGTATGGAAAACGCGTTTGCAAGGAAGAAGTATTTAAGGGTATCCCATATCGGCTAGATAGGAGAACGAATCATGCCTTATAAGGATATGGAAACCTCTCCCTTACAGACACATTTTTCAAGCCCTAATACACCGGATCCCATCAGAACTCCGAAGTTAAACATGCTAGGGTCAGAGCAGTACCAGGATGGGTGACCTCCTAGGAAGTCCTGGAAAAACAAAACCGTGAGGGCGCCAGGCCCTAGAGACCGAGGCCCAAAGCGGACAATATCTGCAAGCGGGTGGGCACGAGGTCCGAGAAGCTAAGGTCTTGTGGATGCGAGGCCCGAGAAGTCGAGGTCCTACAATTCGTATCAAAGATAGGACCCGAGCGATATACTAGCGAGAATGCTGGGCCTCTTAAGGGAGGAGTAGATACTTAGGGATATCCCATATCGGCTGGAGAGGAGAACGAAACATGCCTTATAAGGATGTGGAAACCTCTCCCTTATAGACGCATTTTCCATGCCCTAACACACCGGATCCTATCAGAACTTCGAAGTTAAACGTGCTAAGGCGAGAGTAGTACCAAGATGGATGACCTCCTGGGAAGTCCTGGAAAAACAAAACCGTGAGGGCGCGAGGCCCTAGAGGCTGAGGCCCAAAACGAACAATGTCTGCAAGCGGGTGGGCGCGAGGTCCAAGAGGCCGAAGTCCTGTGGACGCGAGGTCCAAGAGGTCGAGATCCTACAATTAGTATCAGAGATAGGATCTGAGTGATATGCCAACGCGGATGTTGGGCTTCCTGAGGGGGGTGGATACTTAGGGGTATCCCATATCAGCTAGATAGGAGAACGAAGCATACCTTAAAAGGATGTGGAAACCTCTCCCTTGCAGACACGTTTTCCATGCCCTAATGCACCGGATCCCATCAGAACTTCGAAGTTAAACGTGCTAGGGCCAGAACAGTACCAGGATAGGTGACCTCCTGGGAAGTCCTGGAAAAACAAAATCGTGAGGGCGCGAAGCCCTAGAGGTTGAGGCCCAAAACGGACAATGTCTGCAAGTGGGTGGGCGCGAGGGCTGACGTCCTGTGGACGCGAGGCCCGAGAGGTCGAGGTTCTACAATTGGTATTAGAGATAGGATCCGATCGATATGCCAATGCGGACGCTGGGCCTCTTGAGAGGGGGTGGATACTTAGGGGTATCCCATATCGGCTAGAGAGGAGAACGAAACATACCTTGTAAGGATGTGGAAACCTCTCCCTTTTAGACACTTTTTCCATGCCCTAACGCACCGGATCTCATCAGAACTCTGAAGTTAAACGTGATAGCACCAGAACAGTACTAGGATGGGTGATCTCCTAAAAAGTTCTGGAAAAACAAAATCGTGAAGGGGCGAGGCCCGAGAGGCTGAGGTCCTGTGGAGGCGAGGCCCGAGAGGCCGAGGTCCTACAATTGGTATCAAAGACAGGACCCGAGCGATATGCCAGTGCAGACGCTGGGCCTTCTGAGGGGGGTGGATACTTAGGGGTATCCCATATCCGCTGGAGAGGAGAACAGAGCATGCCTTACAAGGATGTGGAAACCTCTCCCTTGCAGACACGTTTTACATGCCCTAACGCACCAGATCCCATCAAAATTTTGAAGTTAAACATGCTAGGGCCAGAGCAGTACCAGGACGGGTGACGTCCTGGGAAGTTCTGGAAAAACAAAACCGTGAGGGCGCGAGGCCCTAAAGGTCAAGGCCCAAAACGGACAATATCTGCAAGCGGGTGGATGCAAGGCCCGAGAGGTCGAGGTCCTACAATTGATATCAGACACAGGACCCGAGCGATATGCCAGCGCGGGCGCTGGGCCTCCTAGGGTAGGGGTGGATACTTAGGAGTATCCCATATCGGCTGGAGAGGAGAACGAAGCATGCCTTATAAGGATATGGAAACCTCTTTTTTGTTGATGTGTTTTCCATGCCCTAACGCACCGGATCCCATCAAAACTCCAAAGTTAAACGTGCTAAGGCCAGAGTAGTACTAGGATGGGTGACTTCCTGGGAAGTCCTGAAAAATAAAATCGTGAGGGCGCGATGTAACACCCCAATCCCGCAAGACCCGAACCCGACATCGATGGTGATATCTGAGTCCGTGCCCCGCGAGGGTGGCGTGCTACATCACTCAGTCAAAAC
>JAOSBK010000004.1:16818878-16829381 GCA_027568895.1 Erythroxylum shatona
ATAGAGTAGACATTAATTCCATGCTCTATGTCTAATTGGAACATTGGTTGATGAAAGGATTGAATTATACGAAAAAAAAATCATGCACGAAAAGGTTAGTCAAAACCACTTTGACATTCCTAAATATTTGAGTGGTCATGATGCATTGCTAGGCGTCAATCTTGATCTATGATTATAAATTGTTTAATTGGAGAATTAAAGATAAATTAAAAGGAGTTTTAAAATTAAAATTAAAATTAGATTTTGTAATCATTATCAACGTATTTGGAAACCTAATGGGTCTCATGTATAGAATGGGTTGAAGAGAGCAAAGTTAATATAATCAAGTTGAGCTTGATTGTGAAGTTTGAGAAATTTTATGATTAAATATGAGATATTTAATAAATAAGGATCAATATGAGATGTTGAATCTTATATAGCATAATTGGTATTTAATTAGAATTATTTGTAATTTTAATTAAAGTTTAATTGATATTAGAATTTGATTTCAATTAAATTACTAAAACATCCAAAGTTTATTATAAATAGGCTTAAGCTCTATGAAGCTAGTATTTCTTGTTTAATCCTCTCTGTAAGAGTTACAAAGTTCTCTAAACCTGTTCTGTAAATACCGTTAGAGGCCGGACACTTGTGCGACTAGGTGGTTGAGATGGATTAGTTTTGGGAACAATTCGAGAGATACGATGAGACAAAGATCAAGCTTCACAATGAAGTACGAATTAAATTTTACTTTATTAGAATTTGTTAATCATTTTATAGAATTAAATAGATCTTGGTTTTCAGGAAATCAAAAGTCACGAAAAATTTTCGTAATTATTTCGTTGCGGTCGGAATCGGATCTCAACCCAGTTTTCTAACACAGTCAAATCATTGGTCTTTAATAACTAATCAACCCTTTTATATCTACCAACAACACACATACACGATGGACTTTAACATTGTTATTACAACAAATATAGAATTTTTAGATATCAACTGTATTTTTGTATAATGGTAAAAGAATTTATTACAATAATTAACATTAGAATGAAATTGTAGATTTGAGTGTCTAAATTGCTGCTTAAGAGAGGGGAAGATTATTGGATTGTAGGATCCAGAGACCCCACAGAATTGGATTACAGGAAGTTCAAGAGTATTGGCACTTAATTTGTCGAAGCAACATATACAGACGAAGGTAGAGATATTGGAGTTCAAATTGTCAAAAATTGAATGCATGTTATAATTTTTAGGTTAAATGTAAATGAAGGACTCTATCCTAACATTGACTAATTCTCAAATGATTTTTGTTTAGTTTATGAAGTGCCCATTAATTTAAAATCTTAAGCCTCTTCTATTCTGAAATATATTTTTCTGTTTAAAAAGAATTGATAGTAATGCTAACTATTTCCTAGAAAGATTATGATAGATCCTATTAATTTTGACTTGAGCAAAATATGTAAGATGGTAATAAGTTTACCCTGGCAAATTCAAATTTCAATGTAACATATGTAATTTCCTCGTGTTAAATAGAGCCACCACAGCTTATAAGAGCTGGTAAACCAAGTCCTTAGCTTATAACCTTGATTACTACTGAACAGTTTTATCATGTAGTCTTGTCCCATCAAGGACTGCCTGAGGTTGTTCTGAAATCGCGGGGCTTGAATTCCAAAAATAGGAAACGAAAATTTGTGGGTTTCAATCAGCGAAGCAAAGAAATTTGGAAGAAAGAAAGAACTTGGTTCGGGTCTTTTGATATGGGCCGGGGTCAGAAATTTAAACTTTTTTAAGGAAGAAAAAAAAGAATAAAAATTTTCATTACAATTTACAGCAGGGCTGTTCCTGTTCTGGTCAGTGCAGGGAAGGAAGGATGGAATTGTCATTCAATACTGCTGGTATGGTAGCTCACAAAAACAATTTTTAATTTTTTTTTAACCTCTTACGATTAGGAGCCTCTCTAAGTTCCTGTGGATCCTCAGGCTACCTGTACAAAGCCCTAAAGTTAAAACTGTTCTCTTCTGTATCTCTCTGCCTGTCTATTGCCAAGAATATCATCAACAATAGTGACTCATTAACCAGTGAGACCTGAGTTGCTTCACCTTTTTTAGGAAAACAGCCCAATCACTAACCATTTAGCAGAAAACTAAAAAAGCTACAGCAAAAACTATTATTTCCACCAGTAGTGGTCATATGCTTCCAAGCTTTTCTAGTATTTACTCAAACAAAGACATTCCAATACACCAGACGAAGAAGAGTCCTCTTATCCTATCACCCATCAATCTCGTCATCATCATCAAACCTCTCTCTTTATTATCCAACATCATAAGAAATCTCCCTTTGCTTCACCACTTCAAGTTCCTGTCATCCCTTATCTATCCACAAAAGTGGAAATTTCAGCGTGTTTTCGGTTAATTATCAGTCTTTCTTTGGCTCCTATTTATTTCTTTGTTCATTGTCTCTTTTGTTTATTTCAGTTGACAGGAACAATCTGAACACAAAAAAACAAAAGAAAAACTCAGAAACACCCCTTCTTTCTTGGATCATCAAGAACCTCAAGATTCACTGCTTTCCCTTCTTTAGAGCTCCACTCTTTGTCCATTTCTTGCTTTTCCATAAATCCTTTCTTTTCCTTTGTCCCAGTGTAACTGTTGCAAGTTGAAGCAGCGAAGTAACCCTAGAAGAAGTGAACTGGAGCAACAACAACATCACAACATCGTCACCGGTAAGAAGACCAATCCGGCTTATAAAATCAAACCAAGAAACTAGAAAATATAAGTGTTTTCTAATGGATTCGATCCCAGAAATAGACAGTTCCAACTCAGAAAACACAAGCTTTAACAACATAACCATCACTACTTCGACCACCATATCGGTGGCGAACTCATCTTCATCTCCATCATCATCCTCCACTTCGAGCCGCTACGAGAACCAAAAACGCCGTGACTGGAACACCTTTGGCCAGTATCTGAAAAACCACAGACCTCCATTGTCTCTCTCAAGGTGTAGCGGTGCTCATGTCCTTGAATTCCTTCGCTACCTCGACCAATTTGGCAAGACCAAAGTTCACACCCCAATTTGCCCTTTTTATGGACACCCCAACCCACCAGCACCGTGTCCTTGCCCTCTCCGGCAAGCTTGGGGCAGCCTCGACGCTCTCATCGGTCGTCTCCGAGCAGCTTTTGAAGAAAATGGAGGCAAACCTGAAGCCAATCCCTTTGGGGCTCGAGCTGTTAGGCTTTACCTTCGTGAAGTTCGTGATTTGCAATCCAAAGCAAGAGGAATTAGCTACGAGAAGAAGAAGCGTAAGCGACCACCACAGCAGCAAGTCCAAGCTCTGCCACCACCACCAGGTGCAGCTTAATTCCCGATCATTTACCAATCACTTCGCAATATTAATATTGCCACTCTTGATCAATATGTAGTAAGTAATATATATGTATGTGTGTGTGTGTATATATATATATATATAACTTCTGCTTATTTATTTTTCTTCCAATAACTTATGGTATTCTACTACCATATTTAGGGCTAGTTTTTTTTTTTTTCAAGTTTTTTTCTAGGTTTTTTCTGTTTGCTTTGATATAAGCAAATGCTTAGATCTTGGGATACCTCCAGTGGGCTTTTGATCCAAACAGTGATAATAGTCTTCATTAGCAGTGGTTACTAAGAAAGTGGGGGTATCGTGGTAGAGTAATTGTACTAGCAGTTATGAACTATGTGGAACTGAGAGCATCTAATTGCTCCTAGATGTGTGTAATTGAATATTCATGTATCGCAAGCATAGATTTGCAGATCATCTATTGTTCTCTCTCTCTCTCCCCCCTCTCTCTTCAAGCATAGATTTGCAGATCATCCGTTGCTCTCGCTCTCTCTCTCTCTGCCTCCCTCCCTCCCTCTCTCTTGCTCTCTTTCCTTTTGTGGACACTAGTCCTCATGTTTGCAGTTCAGTCATAGTTGATTAAAGCTTGAAAGACTTCACATAAGGATCATATGTCAGATTGCACCATATACACCTGTTTAATGACTTGGCTGCAGATGTTGGTCAGTTTTTCGTTCTGCTAGTTTCTCATTTCTGACTCCTTTCTCCCCTCTGTTGCGTGCGCCTACTTTTACCGCTTTACTGTGTCAGATAATAGAGAATCAGAGTCAAAAAAAGAACCCTGATATTCTTGTGGAATTAGAGGTATTATGCTTCATTGATCTTATGGTAGACAGTTTAAAAGCTCTTGTTGCTTGAAAAATCTCGTTGACTACCTGAGCTGATTAAAACTTAATGAGATCACATGCGTCGGATGTTTTAAGCTCTTTGGGTTGTGACTCTTGACTAGTAAACTTTGTCCGGCCTTTTCTCTTAGTTGTCATATCTCATCAGAAGGGTGTCAGATAGATGAAGATTTGGCATATGCCCCAACTATCTTCCATAATAGAAACGGCAAATACGTAGCCCTCCTTAATAGACATATATATAGATATGGAAGATTCATATCATTACCTTGATCACACGCAACAGTAACATATCTAGAAGCAGTGTAATATAATTAGAATTTTCTTTCAGCTGGAAAATGTTGTGGAAGGGAGGGAATCACATATATAAATGCCAGAGCCTAGATCAAAAGTCGAGGAGTTGTTTACTTCTAGAATTTCTTTTCCTTCTAACATTGATGGCATTGATGATCGGGAATTAGAAACCGTGCATGTAGATTGCGCCAGCTCGATGCTAGCTGTTGGATCATCTCATTTGGAATATAGATTATACTTTGGCTTAAATGCTCTATTCTTAACCTGGAAACTGTGCCTGAATTTGGAGAAGAAATGAACTACTAGGACGTAGGATAGATGTCAATTTAAAATTTTAACGATTCTTTTGGGCACAAACTTTAATTTCGATGCAATTATAGGATCTACTGGTGCTACTAATTATTCATGTTTGTCGAATGATTAGATATGATTCCACTTGTATTCCCATGAAGGGAACCTAAAAATGGTAAAATAAGATTAGTGATCAAGGCAGTTGCTTTTCCATTCCATCATCGATCTAATTAATTTGTATTTCCCTTTTAACGTCTAACTTTACCAAGTCGATCCATGTATTTCTTCAATGATCCTTATATGTCTACTCTCTGTTTTCTAGAAACTAATTTAGATATTTGAGCCGATGAAATATAGATACGCTATCTGAAAATGACCTGAAAATAATTGTCTTAGAAAGTTTATGAAGAGGTCACCAATTGTCTATTTGAACTTCTTTAGCGCTGCCAAAGTGATCGCTGTTTTTTGTATTTCTCTCAAATTTTCAAATTTAGATCCTGACTAGCGTGTAATATTTGCTTGGTTCCGTTGGTTTGTCTGAACTGTAGTATGTCTTCACCTCTTCTCGGCAACGTTTCCGCCGATTTCTGTGTATTTCCTGGAAGCTTTCAGCTACTTGTTATTGTTGAATCTTTCGTTAAACAGCAGAAGTAAAGGGCCTTCTGACACCTTAGTTCATGCAGGGATTTATAATCTAATCTACGTAGTAACTACACTTTTTTGGCATACCCAGTCTTCTTATATTTTTGGTGACACCATTATTAGAACCAGAAAGTACGATATTTTCTTCATGCAGCAATCCGGTTCCTGCTAGGTGTTCTACTTTTCCCAGAAAATTTGTCACCAACCCTACATGGCTTTGCAACATATTTGCAGATACTGAAACATCGATATGTATGTAATTCAAAGTATGTCTATAGTAAGATGAAAGGAAGTCCTGGATGTGTGGAGATGATTCTCTGGGGAAAAAAATGTTAGAAAAGGGCAAGCACATTACGTATTGGATAGGCGCAGTCCATGATCCTTAGAATATAATTAGAGAACAATAGCAATGCTACAGTGAGTACAATTGAATCAGGTTGAACTCGAAAAATAACTAGTAGTAAATACGGATGGAAATTTTTGGCCACAAATTTAGATTTAGTTATTTTTAATTGGTCAATTATGAATTAATTTTAAATTTAAAATCTAATTATTTTAAAAAAAATATTATTTTATTTAAAAAATTAAATCTCGAATAACTGGTTTGAATCGAAAATTAGAACTAGTAACTAGTAGTAAATATTGAGAGTGATGATGATCACACAGGGTTAGGTCGCCCGACAATAATATGTAGATAGGCCTAGCTGTCTACCCCCTAGTGAGAATTACTTAGAACGAACGCGGATTGGTGATCCGGTCAACGACGCAAATCATTACCTCAGATAGGTGGTGCTTTTACATCGCTAAAACCTACCGTGTCTGTGTGAGTAAATTATATTGAAATGACAATTGGAATTCAAGAAAATCGAGGCAATGCTCAAACCCTTTGGTTCCTGAATTGACAAGTCATGCACTTAATAAGCCAAGCCCCGGAATGTCATTCTTTTCTTTTTGGTTGTCGTTAAAGCACAAAAGAGGGGTATAAAGCACAAGTTAAAGCCATATTATGTCTTTAATCTAAAGGTTAATATGCTTGCTTCGTGATTAAAGCTCCTTGAGACTGAAAGATCTCTCTCTTACTTTGATTGTTGAAATAATATGTGTTATTTCTTTTACATTAGCTTAACTAACTAGTTTAAACTTTGAATTGAAACCAGAAGCCAAATAACAACTTTGTGCTTCTTTTCTCTTCACAAAACAAGAGGATCTCGGTAGTTGTGGACGCTTACTTTTTCTTTTACTACACAAATTAATCAATGTTGTCATCCTATGCCTACCAAACAACGTAAAATCTAAATATGACGTTTTATTTTAAATTCATTATATTCTGAACATTACTTTCAAAATAGAATAATTAAAACATGTGTTGCTTAAAAATAAATAAATAACATATTAATCTAAATTAACTATTTAACTGAATACTGCAAGCAATTCAATATTGTTTCTAATCAAATGCCTAATTTCACATGATAATTAAGGTAAATTATTAATCGACCAATTCATTTAAATATTTTTTAACTAAAAGTTCATGTATTCAGTGCACATGGTGCTCCACTTTACAGAGTTTGAGGATGGTCACAATGTACATAGCATTCTTTTTGTATTTTTACAAAGAGGTTGCCTCCGTGGAGCAACTTTACTAGTTATTCCGAGGCTCACCCTTTAAATATTTTTTAACTAAATTTTTAATTTAGTCCAAATTTTCTTCTTTTATTTAAAATTTTATTAAGTTATCTCATGGGGAAATATATGAATATAAATAAGAGATTAATTTAGTCCATATAAATTTAGTACACTTAAATTTCTGAAAGAAGACATTTGAAATTTTTATTAATTACCTCCTACATTTTTTCTTTCTATTAAATTTTGTTTAAAAAGCTTTTAAAAAGTGTATATTTAATTTGAAAGATTGAACTCATTTGAATTTAACATCGATAAATAATTCATTTAACCATTTCATTTTTAACTTTAAAAATCGTAAATATTTACGTTTTTAATAGAAAGGAATCTAACTCTACCAACAATCGATAATAATTCTCCTTTATTCTTGTATGTCATTTCTCAATATTAACAAAAGATGATTTGTAATTCAAGAAGTAACAATCATCCCTGTTCATTATAGAAACTTAAAAGATAAAGAATTGTTAAATTAATTTAACAATTCTTTATATTTTAACCAAGAAAAGAAATTAAAAACTCTTTTTTTAATTAATTTCCCTTTAGATAGTGGTAGTCCTTCGATGAAATCCACACTTATTTCTTGCCAGTAGCTTTTAGGCATCAAAAGGGGATGGAATAGTCCTAAATACGCTGCGTCGTCATGTTTACTTTGTTGCCAAGTAACACAATTCTTCTCATGATTTCGTATGTCCTTGGCCAATTGTTTCCAATGGAATAAATTATGCACCCTCTTGATAGTGACAGTCACATCTGAATGACCCTCTTGTGGGTTGTCGTGTGTAAAGAATATAATTTTCTTCCAGAGTTCATCATCACAACTAATCACAATTATTCCCTTTCATCTTAACAATCCATTTTCCATTCGTAATTTCCAGACTGTATTTATTGACTCTACAATTTCCTTATAAGATCTCTTATAATGGTGTCCTTCTCCCATCCTTCTCTAATCTCCTTCATTAAAGTGGTTTTAATGTGGGATAATCTTGTAGTCAACAATTTTTGACTTGAAAGTTTAGATAAGGAATCTGCTGAAATGTTCTCCTTCCTGCTCTCGTATGCTACTTCAAAATCATTCCTTATTAGTTTAGGTAGCCAATTATGTTGAATTGAGCAAAAATCCTTTGCTCTAGTAGGTATTTCAAGCTCATATGATCCTTTTGTACTTTAAAAAATTGCCCATTCAGGTAATATTGCCACTACTTTATAGCTTTAATAATTACTAAGAATTCATTTTCATAGGTTAAGAGTCCCTAGTGTTTTGGTGTCAATGCTTTGCTATAAAAGCTATAGGATACTCGTCTTATTAGAGAATCACTCAAATTCCCTTCTCACATGCATCTGCTTCCACTATGAAGGGGTATGAAAAATCTAGTAACACTAAGACTAAAAGCTACCATCAATGTCTTTTTATGATGTTCGAATACTTTTTGTTGCTCCTCTTTCCATTTCCATCTTCTTGTTGCCTATTTTTTGAACAATGCATTAAGAGGTTTGGTTATAACTCCTTAATGATTTATGAAATGTCTGTAATATCCTATCAGTACTAAAATTCCCTAGAGCTCCTTTAGCATTTGAGGTGGTGGAAATGTTAAATATTGTTTATCTTTTGTATGTTAATGGGTACTCCTTTCTCAGATATAGACTTCCCCATATAATCAACTTGTCTTACTCCAGAAATACATTTACTTCCCTTGATGAACAGTTGTTGTTGTAATACATGTAAAATCTGTCGCAAATGTTATAAATATTGCTCAAAATTGTTATTGTAACTGAGAAGATCATGAAAGAAAACTAATAAAAATTTTCGCAAATAAGGTTTGAAGATTTCATTCATAAGACTTTGGAAGGTAGAGGGTGCATTGTGAGCCCAAAAGGCATCATTAGAAACTTAAAATGCCCCTCATGCTTTCTAAATGTTGTTTTTGGTATGTCTTCTTCTTTCATTCTAATCTGGTGATACTCAAATCTTAAATCTAATTTGGAGCACCAACTAGACCAACTTAATTCTTCCAACAACTCTTTAATCAGTGGGATAAGGAATTTTCTTTTAATAGTTTGTTTATTCAGCTCCTTGTAGTCTATACACATCCTCTATATGCTATCTTTTTTTCTCTTCAAGAATCAATGATGAAGAATATAGATTAACACTCTTCCTGATGAATCCTTGTTTCATTAATTCTTGCACTAATCTCTCAATAGCATCTTTTGTTCTCCGAATTACTTGTAAGGTCATATATTTATGGTTTCTACCCCATGTTTAAGAGGGATATTGTGATTGTGGGTTCTTTCTGGTGGCAATTGTTTGGGTTCCTTAGACACTTCACCAAACTCAGCTAGCAAGCTTTCTAATTCTTCTATGGTATTAGATTTATCTTCCAACATAAGTTGTTGCATATGGAACTCAATTGGATATGATAGATGTAGCATGAACAGAGTCCTCTTACTTGAATTTGCTATGAGTTTGTTAAGGTCTTTATCTGTATCTCTCTGGCCTTTTCTTTTAGATTGCACGTTAGCCTCACATTTTTGCCCTCCCACCGGTACTCCATGGTGCATGCCTTGAAATTGCACAGTATGTAGTCGGGGATTACTAACTATTAAATTTCTATGACCATATTGCATCCTCCTAACTTAATAATAAGCGCGTCATTGGTGAATTGTAGCCCTTGCATCTTCCAATTGAAATTCCTGCACATTTGTCTATAGCTTAGTTTTAAGGCCCCTCCCACTGTAGTGTTCAGGGGTAGTACTATTTTCATTACTTCTACATTTCATTTCCTGATAAATTTTTTATCTAAGAAGTTGTGATTACTTCTGCTATTAATGAGGATATGCAAAGGTATCCTTTGGTGGCTTCCTATGAGCCTTATCTATTTCTATTCCTCTTAGTTTTTTTAGATTCCACATTGTTTCTAAGGATACATTGGGGCTAAATGGTCCCCCTTTGTCCCACTCCTCGTTCACTTGTTCCTTTTTGGTTGTTTCTTCATCTTCCACCATGTGTAAGTGGAATTGCCTTTTCTTTCATTTGTGTCTTAGAGTGTGCTTCTTGTCACACCAAAAACATAATCCCTTTGCTTTCATTTGATCAAATTCTTTGTTGCTCATTGCCTTTATCCCCCACAAATTCTTTTCGTAGCTGGTTTTATCAGCTCTTCCTTAGTTTCCTGGTGTAGGAAGTAATCATGTATCTAGATGGAGTTTGATTGGAGTAATTATTTGATTTGTACTCTTGTATTTAGATGGTGCCCCTCTTTCTATTTTCCCCAGTGGTTTCACTCATTTTCCAAAGTTTATAGGAATGTTGGCTACTACTGTCGTGTAACATCCCAACCCCCATAGGAAGGGTATAATGGTAATTTGGGATGGGTTAGGAGTATTGACCTAGGTCTCGGC
>JAOSBK010000004.1:16830080-16842459 GCA_027568895.1 Erythroxylum shatona
ACTACTAGTTAGACTGTTTCTTTTGTTTATTTGTACAGTACATTGTATAAAGTGTTTGGAAGATTGTATAGACTGATTAAACTTATAGTAAGAGTACGAATGAGTTTAATGATATGAAATGATGTACAGTTTGGTTTTAAAAAGTTTCTAATTCCTTATGAATGATTTATTATTGTGATGCCATGGGGAGTTTAGAGTTGTTGTCGGTAGTGCTCTCTTATCTTAGGATATGTGCCGAGATGACCTACGGGTGTCTCGGTGGATACTCTACGGTAAGGGGGTGCTACATCTCGCTTCTTGTTTCCTGGCAAGTGTGTAAGTTTGTTGGTGTATTTGGGGATCCATCATCTTGACTGTGAGCTCCAACTTTGGTTCCCTTTAGGAAGAACCCACCAGGTAGACTTTTGGTAGTCACAATTTGTTCAATATCTATTGAATTGATCACAGTGTTTTAATAATGACCCTTCCTACTTCAGTTCTTTCAAATCACCTATTGGGTCCTTGAATATATTTTGGTTAAACCTCTGTCTCAAAATGATTAAAAAATTTTCCATTTTAGCATTTCTCCCCCATTTCTGTTTCTTATCATCAATTGATACCAATCTTACGCTACTCCTTCCATATGCAAGGATGCTACTTACATTTTCAATTATTTCGGTGTTTAGTTGATTGTAAAAAATTGTTCACATCGATAGATCTAGCTCCTCACCTATACTCCATCAAATGTAGGAAGCCAATTTTGCTGAATCTAGTTAGCATTGTGTAGTTTTTGTTATCTTCTAGGTTTTTTATAATGACTTCTGTGTCTTCCTTTCCTATTTTTACACGAGTTTCTAGAACATTGATTTGATGTCAATGATCTCCTTTTGATTTCTCATTTGTGTTTCTAACAAATTCTTTATTCCTCCTTCCAAGCGATATACCTCCACTCCTCTCGTGTTTTTGTCATTGAGCTATTGTCGAGAGTCGTCTGCTCTGATACCAACTATTATGATATTTTAGTTCGCAAAATTCACTCGTCATTGAGTGGACATATTATTTTCCAGATGTTAGAGATGGTGGGGGAATAAGAAGAAGGAGACACAGATAAAGAAAGAACAACTAATTCTTTACAATTATGTAACATAGTTGTCATAATGACTAATAAATAGTACAAGTTATCTTGAGTTGACAACAAGTGTTTCATCTATTGCTTGGTTGTTACAACAGTTATAGATACGATATGTTTCCTTTTTATTTACTAATATTGGTTCTTCAATGTCATTCTCTTCTTTATTCTCTCTCGTCTACTACGTACTCTGATTATTATTAGTAACGTAAAACCATAAACTATTTTTTTAAAAACCCAAGGTCACTTTACTGATTTAACTAAAAAAGATCAAATACGGACATCTTATCACCACTCTAATCTCAATGTGTCAATAAACCAGTTAGGTATTAGTCATTTTCTTAGGTTGAATATTATTTCAAAATGAAAAATGTCATTATCTTCTATCATATATTTGCATATGCCTTTTCTTTTTCACTAAATGTGAAGGTAACTTATAATCATATTGTCAATACAAGCACTTCATTTTAGAATTATAGACAATGATGTAACCATAATGCACATACTTTTATAGAAATACATCACACATTTTCTATTTTTGGTCCAAAACAAAACATTCTAGGCTATTTGTTCAGCATGCTATCTATTAGAAGAAATCAATCAGTTGAAGAAAATAACATATATTGGTTTCAATAATCTAAATTTCTACTTAAACCAAAAGTAATCATATGATCATTGCCAAATTATTTTCTACATAAAAAGATTGAAGTTAGGCCTTAATTCGTATTGTAATACATATAATCTTCTATTTCTTATATTATAACCACATAAAAAAAAGATGAAGTGGTAAAAGAGGCATATATCCACTAAAATAAATACTAACAGTATAAGAATCTTGTAATATGTGGTCAATTTGAGATAAGACTTTCAATTTGACCTAAAAAATGAAAAGTTATGGGTAGGGTCTAATAATAGTAGTAGTCCCTCTAGCTCACTTGTTATCTATGTCGGCTAAAGTTAACATTACACCTTCCCCCGTAAGAAATAAAAAGGTAAAAATTCCATCTAAATACATGCATCTTGCCACTCGTCGTTAGCTCAGAGCTAGGGCCCAAATCGCTCGATATATGGGAACCGTAAAAGATCACTATCACATCTTAATTGCAATGCCACTTTTCACCTCCATTTGCCTATCTCCTTTCATGTTATATTTTAGTTCTTCTAAGTTAATAAATATTCATTACCATAGGTCCCACATTGTCCAAATCTTAGAAGTGAGATTAATTTTATGAATACCGTACTAATATCGGATTTACTTTCAGTATGGTACTATACAGGTACAAGTCAATATCGGGTATCATTTTGGGTAATTTTTTAAATTTATAAATATTCCATAAATTTTTTTAAATTGCAAAATTGTCCTTCAATATATCTATATACTTTATAATTTTACATCAACCCTCCCTCCAAAAATCATTCTAATGGAAATTTAAAATAACAACAATTTATTTATTTATATTAACAATTTTTTCACATATAGTAGAAATTGAGAAGTATATTTTGTCATTAGTGTTAAGATACCCCATAAATTTCGTTACATTTAATACTTTTTATTAAAAAATATTGAATACTATTGAACAATAATTAAATAACACTCATGTTAAACTAATTAATATTATAATTACACATAATGGCCATCTTTTTCTAGTGATACAAATTTTTTATAGATTTTATAATTTAAATTTAAGAATTATTAAAAACACTTAAAAATTCTTCTAAAAGGAATTATGTGAATATTAATATTATGTTGTCTTCTTTCTAAAGAAAAATGATAAGTTTAATCTTTAATTTCTTATCAAAATTTAATTTTTATTTTAATGTTTTAATCAATTTTTTATTGTAAAGATTTTAATTAACTTAAATTTATGTAATTTTTTTGACAGAAGGTCTATAAACAAATCTACTAATTATAGTTAAAATTTCATTAAATTAAATTTATGTGATAATTTAGAAACAAATCTACTAATTATAGTTAAAATTTCATTAACTTAAATTTATGCAATAGTTTATTTTAGTCTAAAGGTCTATCTCTTGTCACTATCACAGCTAAAATAACCCTCTAAACTGTATATGCTTCCATCTAAGAGTTAAAGGAAGCAATCAATGTATATTCATTGTAAAAAAATATACAATAAGAGGCATAAATTAAAAATAATAACATCTAAAAATTAAATAAAATGATATTTATAATATGAAAGTTTTTATTTAAAAATACGTAATATTAAGATTATTTTAAAACTTTGATTAAATTTTTCTTACTTTCAAAATATACATCTTGTTTTTTTGAAAATTATTAAACATTTTGTTGGACACCTAACTTTTAAGACCTGAAAAAAAAAGTGTTAGATTTTAAATTGGTATTTGATTAGATTTTCGTGCTTTTAATAATTGAGTAAAGAAACAATATTCAACTACAAAGTACAAAGAGTCTTAGTTTTTCAATTAGCATCGAAATTCCAAACCATTTTAAGGAAACGTTTCAAAATAGCGGTAGCAGATCTGCTGCTCACAAATGTTGTGCCCCGCTGTGCCTTTAAGATCTTAGCTATCTAACTTATTGTAATAAATAGTTGGGATTTATTCAGGCACAACGGGCACAACAATTCGGCAATAACAAATCTGTTCTCCAAAATAGGAGCCTTTTTCTCCTTGAACCTACATTTCTTAAAAGATTACAGTACAATCCCAAATCCCAATCCAATTCGCATAGTTCCCAAGCTGTCTAGTTTGAAATTCTTCTTAAAACCTATTATTGTGCGTGAAGGTTAGCAGCGGGTAGCCGATGGTGGGCTAAGAAAAAGACGACGGCAGTGTGCTATGCATGCATGACCTGAGACTATGAGAAAGAGATGATATTGAAGGCATGGGGTTCTGCCGAGTGCACGGTGAGGATTTACTAGAGAAAAAAGTCGTCAGAGAGGAGAAACCAAAGGAGAATGAGAGAGATGAAAAAAGTGAGATGAGAGAGAATTTGCAGAGATAGTCGAGGGAGGGGTGACTTTTTTTTTTGCAAAATAGTCTTTCAATTTTTTTAAATTTACGGTATCTGTTGATATTTGGGTGGTATTTTGAACACCGGTTGATATCACCAGAAATTACCGATACCAATGACCAGTACCAATGAGGCAAGTTTCGTATCATTTTCTAGGTGATATGGTACCTTCTTGTTGGTACCAATCATACGGTACAAAACTCTAAACATTAAGTGAGAGTTTTCATGGTCCCACTTCCTTCCATTTTATAGCATTGGATTAGACATTTCGTTCAAATGGACACTACCCTAGATTGGGGGAGAATTTTGATTTTCTATAATTTTTATTTAATATAAATGTTTCTTGTAAAAATATATATATAAGCCTTGTTTGGTAAATAAATGATCAACTATTTTTTAACAGACTGAGAGATATTTAACTATTTGACTATATGAAACTATTAATAATCATATTTAGTAATCAGTTGATTGGGTTGGTATTGAACTCAATCTAATATTTTTGAAAATGCTCCTATTTTAAGGGATAAAAGGACAATTATGGCCAAAAGTTATTACAAATTACAAGAGAGGAGAGGAGAGAGGAGAGGAGAGAGAGAGAGGCATAAATTATTCAAACATTAAATCAAGTTAGATTTTTTTTAAATAAAATTTTGTGCTTTGTTATCATTATTTTTAAAAATTAGTTCATTTTAATTAAATAAAATAAGTATCATTGAATTTGGTATTGTATAATACAAAACTGCAGCCAAATTTTTTTATACTAACCAAATTTTTCTATAATGTTAGATTCAAAGATTGAGTTGGATAGAAAAGTTTTAAATTGCATTCATTGTACTTATTAATAGTTGGATTAAATTTTGTAATTAAGAAGAATTAAAGCATTAATTTATTTTAAATATAAAAAGTTTCTATAAATTATTATTATGCCTAAAATTATTTTAATGATAAATTTAATTAAAAATCTTTTAGTTTTAGTTATAAGATAAGACTAATTTTATTAAGGGATTACATTTTCATATAATTAAAAGTATGTTTTATGCTCATTAACTATTACCTTTTTTAGTTTAGTTTCTAACATTAATTTAAATAATTATTTTTTATTTTGAACAAAGGCAAATAGGTTTTAATTTATTTAATTTTGGCATATTGACTAAAGCAAATTGAAACATAAGCATAAATTCTTATGAGAATATTCAAAGAAATACTAAGATATAATACTTATGTTCTTATAAATCTTTTTTTTTTTAATCATGATCTCACAAGTCATTTTACACATAAGCAACTAATAATAAATAGTTAATTTTACTAAACATCTTTAAATGCATAGATAATATTATCTACTGGTCAAATTAGTTATATTAATCTACTATCAGCTAACTGCTGATAGAACCGACTAATATTTAATACAATTCGTTGATTACTAAGTCGGGTCATCATTATAAACCGCGAATATTGTCACTTTGAATGTAATTGTAGATTCATAAAGGACATCGATATTCTACTGACAATCTCACACCTAGAATTCTACCCAAACTTAGGACATCTTCAACCCATTCCTCTCAAAAGGAGTTGAGTTTCCTCCATTTTGAAGATGCTGCAGTACTTTTTACTCCAATCCACAACTATATTTTTGACACCAAAAAGGAATATTCTCAACATATTTCTTTTTACCTTTCATTTTTATTATTAAAATTACTTTATAAAATTAATCCAAATTTATTTTTTTGTATACATCTTTATTCACAACATTATTGCTGTTATATTTTTATGTTAATAAATAATAAATAACAAAATTTTAATTACACTGTAATTTATTATTTGATAATACTAAATGAAATAATATATGAGATATATTGGACTATTTCATATTATTTAAATATATTAAATGAAAATATAATTACACAATATCAAACATCATTTTTTTAATTTCATAAATTGAAAAAATTTTGATATAAAAAATAAGCACATAAGATTCATTACATCAAAAAAATTAAAAGATAATATCGCCACTAAAAATAGACATAACATAATCTAATAATCCTCTGAATTAATATATTGTTCCTATAAATGTTTTATTAATGCATTCCTTAATTCGATATGCGCATTTTTGTCCTTGACTTGTTTATACTAGGCAAGAAATTGTTGAAATCGAATATTTTCATTTGTTACCCTTTCTATAGTTAGTTTTGGAGCTGCCATTACACTTATGATTGGTCCATTGAGATCACATTCATCCTTAATAATCATACTGTGTATAATAATGCATGCAGTCATGTTATTATACAAATTGTTTTTCCAAAAACGTGTCGGTCCTACAATAATCACAAATTGAAACTGTAGAACACCAAATGCATGCTCCACGTCCTTCCTACTTGACTCTTGTATCATTTCAAAATATTTTTTCTTTACGAAACGTGGCTTATGATTTGTTTGTACAATGGTGGACCATTTCGAATAAATATCATCAACTAAATAATATCTCATATTATATTCTTTTCCTTGAATAACATAATGAGCAAAAGAAGCAATACCTTGAGCAAGATTAGAAAGTAAACCCGATGATTCCAACACATTTATGTCATTATTGATACCTAGCATACCAAAATAAACATGTCATATCTATAGATTATAATTAGAAGTAGCTTTAAGAATAATAATTAGTGATCCTGAACATCCAAAATATTGTCTCGACTAAGTAGTTTGACAATTTTTTCACTTCCAATGCATACAATTGAGACTACCCAACATTCTTGGAAATCCATATTGCTCACCAATACAAAGAAACCTTAAAATACCGCTTTGCAAAAATCTCAACAATGGCACGAAAAAATCTCTTGAAGCCTTAAATTGTTGTTGGCTCACCAATTTTAACTTACATATCCGTAGCATCCACAGGTATATCATATCCTAACATCCAAAATATAGTTGTTATTTTTTGTAAAGTTGATAATCTAAGTTTACCAAGTCTATCTCTTCGTTGTTGAAAATAACTACCATGCTCTTTTATAGCATCAACAATACGAAGGAACAAATTTTGAGACATCCGATATCATCACCAAAACATATTATCATTATATCATGGATTTTCACAGAAATAATCTAAAAACAGATTATGATTTACAACTTGACGATCGGGATTGATCACTATATGTCTTGGGATGGAGCCACGATGCCCACCTTGGTTGTTTTGTTGATTGCAAAGAAGTTCAATTGCTAAGTTATTTTTCTATATCAAATTATATATGAATGTTTCATCTTCAACTATACTATGCATCATCAACTCAAGTTCATCATCACTTGATGACGATGACGATAAAGATGATAACATGTTTTGGAATTTGATATTAGAAGGACCTCCAATATCATAATCCATTATAATAAATTGATGCATATTTGATTTAGTAAAGGATGATATTTATATAAGTTCTTGCTATGGTTGAGATACAAATAAAATCTATAAAATGGTTAATTTTATGATGAAATCCATCTGAAAGTTGAGATTTGGATGAAATCCATCAATTTTATCTAATATGGATAAGGTTGATGATACGTTCCTAATTGATTAAGGATGTAATTCATCCAACTGTTGAGATGATGATGAAATTCAATTGGACGGTTGAGATTTGAATGAAATCCATCAATTTTATCTAATGTGGATAAAGTTGATTATAAGTTCCAAGATGATTAAGGACGTAATCCATTTAACAGTTAAGATGAAGATAAAATCCAATCAGACGGTTGAGATTTGGATGAAATCCATTAAATTTATCTAATATGAATAAGGTTGATGATAAGTCCCCAAATGATTGACGATGTAATCCGTCCAACGGTTGAGATGATGATGAAATCAAATTGAATGGTTGAGATAATAAAAATATTCATCTATAGGTCTATAAATATAAAATAGAGAGTGTTTAAGCAAATCTTCGTTCCGAACAAAGTATTTCACTTTTCTTCATCCTAAATATTACATTCTCACTAGCACATTAACTTTTAAAATAATGGCTTCTCTATCCATTGGATACAACACTAGTGAAGATATGCTCTTATGTCGAATTTATGTGGAGATTTCGCAATATCTAGTTGTCGGGAGGCATCAAACTTCTTACCACTTTTGGGGCCGAATTGAAAAGGCATACAACAAGAAGATGACTGATGGGTGGGAGCAACGTAACAAGAGATTTTTACAAGAGCAATGGCGAAAAATAGCGCAAGTTATTAAAAAATTACGAGCATGAATCAAACAAGTGGAGAATATGAATCCCAGTGGTGCATCCTATCAAGATATTGTGAGTTTCCTAACTTTTTAATTCTTGAAAATTTATATATACTTGGTGGCTTGATAATTAACAAATATATATACATTGTTTGTAGTTAGATCGTGCAAAGGTGTTACTAATGTAAGATGTTAACTGTACAACAGTTTTCAAATTTGATCATGTATGGAACATTGTCAAAGATTTTGAAAATTTTAACGATGATGTCATCACACTAAGACAAATTTACTGGAGGCAAACTTCAAATTATATGTCATCAGAATTCGACAATCCAACACCTCAATCTCAGGTACCGGTGCTTATATTGCAACCGAACAAGCACGAATTCTCGAGCAATGATCGCATCAAATCCATCAACCACAATCACAACGAAATTTGTCAAATACTATTTTTGACGAATATTTTATTAATATTGGTAGAGATGGAACCGATCTACCTGATTATTAAATTTTTCAACTACGTATTAGTAGTTAATTATATTTTTCTTGTGTTTTTTAATTTAATTCTACAACTTGACTATTAATATTTATGTATATGTGTTTTAGTTTATCTTTGTTTGTAATTTGTTATGCTATTCGTGTTATTAATGTAAATGTATTTGTGGTTTACTTATTTGATGTTTTCTCATAGATATTTTTAAAATTATTTATTTAAAATATGTATTCATAAGTAAATATTTATAAAGTTATAAACATATATATAATGAAAATATTTATAAAGATGAGACTAAATTATAAAATTACTATAAAGTTATAATTAACAAAACAAAGAAAGAAAAGAATTAAAAAAGAAAAAAGAAAACAACTTGAAAGGTAGACAAAGAAAAAAGAAAAATGACGGAAAGTTGGGGGGAAAAAAAAAAGGATGAACAATAAAACGTGACACTGTAACTTCTCTCCAAAGTGGAGGGAAAAAAGCAGTGAATTGAAGCCCGTTTTTTCTCCATTTTGATGTTCTTCCTCCATTTGGGAGGAGGATTGGAGTTGGTCTTATACCCCTCTACCTGAAAACGATCCTCCTTCCATTTCCACACCACATATCATATTTGATTGTCTCATTTTCTGATTTTACCCGCCCCAAAAAAAATTAAGTTTCTATAAAATTAAACTTGTACTAATTTGATGATATTTAAATTTAAAATTTTCCCTGAACACTCGTGCGGGTTACTTTCTCCAGCAATATCTTTTAATAACAATATCATAAGTTTCTATTATAGGACGACATATCTCATGCCAATTTTTGTAACTGAAGAAACATGCCTGAACAAGATTTATGAAAAGATCACTATACTTTTCTTAATAAACAAATCACTATAGTTTTTGTAATTGCCTATTATTATAAACACCATGGATAGCCTTTCTTCTCAATCAGAACAATCTTCTTCTGATTTTGTTGTTTATGTTGATTATACGCTAATAGCTTTACAGCCACAGTTTGGGCATCCTAGTCGCACAAGATGCCAAATTCACATTCAATATATGATCTTCTTACCTGCTCCTTTCGGTCATACAGTATATATATACACTCCAACAATTACTCATTAATAGATGTTGGGTTCCAAGCGTGTGAGTTTGTTGTAGATCTAATTGCCCTAACAAAGGAGTTAAATAGCATGTGCACAGCGGTCAACCATACAAGACATGCTATTACCAAGCAACCAGCAAGCTGTGGCTTGAAGAGTTGATAAACGATGTTTCTCTCGAAAACGACATATGTCCGGGCATATTAACTGTGGCGTCAGATTATAAATACGTAATTTCAAACCAAGGAAATGGTTGGAGATGTTGGTGGGAATTCTCATTGATCTTAAAGCTTCTCCTTACCTTCGTTGAAACATGGATCCACTGCAAGTCACATGCGGCTTTTCGTCCACGAAGTTGATATAGACAGGGGCTTGTCACCGTAATTCGATAACACGTGTGTTGATACGTACTCATTCATTTACACTACGTACAAAGCCGGTTTGTACTTTTTTATACTGTGAATGTCAGCTTCTGCTCTCCGTTTAGCTTCGTCTTATTAGTGTCTTCTTCATTTGCTCCATCCCACCTATAGCTTTTCCTACGTTGCATGAAAGGAAGTTGAAGGGCATAGCAGAGGTAGAGCACTGAATTCTTATCTTTCTATTACAGCTTTTAATTCAAGACCAGATACAACCTTATCGTCCCATGTGGGAATCTCATAACGACTGTGATCTCACATAAAGAAGAACTAGCATCCATTAAATAAAGTAACAACTGAAGCAACTCTATTGCTATATGTGCTAAAGTATAGTAGGAATTAGGTTAATTTAAAAGTCCGTAGGGTTTGGTTATTGATATTCAGTGCCGATCTGACCATAGACCAGGTCAAAGATCTTAGCAGTTTTGACAGGGAAAAGAAAGGGGTGGTCCTGAATCTGCTTATAGACATAACTCGTAGCTAACCAACGCTGTCGATGACATCGTTAATTTTGTACTAATGCGTTGTCTACGTAAAACGTGTACTAGTACTATGTTGGAAGCTCGTTTTTGACCTGAGTTTTGGCTACAACTAGAAACCACGCAAAAACAGTGACAAGAAGTGTCAGTAAAGGTAGGGCTAGACATAAGGCTGTAGATGTGGTAATTTCGTAACAGGAGAGTAGGAAGGAGACAAAGAGAAACAGTTAAACGTTTCCACGCCGTTATCCTTGGCTCCTGTTAGCTAAGCCAGAAAAATTGCAGATTCCAAACCAGTTATCCGTGGTGCTAACCTTTCCTTTCGTTTCATGTAAATTTTCATTCTCCACTGAGTTTGACATTACTGTAGATTTATATGTTTGAAGTTCCATAATTTCAAGGGAATAAAAGGGTAAAACAGAGCTCTTACAAATTAGCTAAAGGTTTGGGGACCGGAGAAGATGTGTGTATTAGAGGAAAAGATTAAAAATGAAGTGTTCTGTTGGGAAGAGCGGTCTAACATGAGTAATGGGCCCACGGAAGGATACCGTTCATCTTCGAACAACACCAAATTTATCTCAAGCTACTTGGACTATTGGGCCATTAAATTTCTGTGGACCATTCTCGTACTTTTCTGGCAGGAAGGTTTGGGTTTAGTCACATATCTCCCACTTTCCAATGTTGTGGTGTTGTAGAAATTGGGTTCAAAACTTCGAATACCTGAAATCTAAGCCATAAAGAAATTTACAAATTGCTAATTCCATTTTGAGTTGATCTGACCACCCAAATTACCCCAGTGATGATTTACAACCACTAGAAGGTAAAAGACACTAAAACAAACTATCAAAATTATCAAGTCCCACATACTCTATAGTTCAGCCTTGGGCTTTCACGTGATAGGACCACCGAAGAAAGTGGGCTTTATCTTGGTTGCACACCTACAAACGCTTAATAAGCATGGGAATGGGATCTTTCATTCCATGTGCACTTCAATGAGACTATGACTCAAGTTCAAAGTTACGGCTACCATCCATAACCCCTAAGATCCTTTGTCTCATTTTTTATGTACCAATTTTGTCTTATTTTATCTCAACTATTTATTTATGTGGATTTTACAAAAATGAATAGTTGAGATGAAATAGAACAAGATTAGTATATGAAAAATGGGACAGAGGATCATATCCTGTGTGATAATGGTATGGAATCAAGTGACTTCGTATAGGAATTTAGTACATGGCACTGAAATACCAGGCATTTACTAGACATAATTGCAATTTTTTAAAAGTTAAAGACTAAATTAAAATTTTGAAAAAAATAAACCCTAAACTTACTCGATCCCCCTTACCACTCCAGTGTCGCCTACGCCTCTTTTCTCACTCTCAGCCCTCAAGTCAACCTGTTGCACCTATCTACGGTGTAGCCGTAGTTGCCTTACCCTCTCTCGCCTACACCCTAGCCATAGCGCAGTCGCCTCATCCTCTCTCACATCCACCACAGTCACCTTGTGTAACATCCCACCCCCTACTGGAAGGGTAAAATAGTAAATTTGTCATAGGATGGGATTGATAGGGATTAATTAGTA
>JAOSBK010000004.1:16861772-16877258 GCA_027568895.1 Erythroxylum shatona
CATTGGAATTTATCCAACACTCAACCTCAATTCATATGATTTCTTACATTCAATAGCATCTTGTCATTCACCAAGTTTCTCTCTTGCTTTTTCCATAATATCCTACATATATAACCATAAGGTTTCTCAACTCATCATCCATTCATAATTCACATTCCAATATCATAATCATCTGTAACACAATTTATATACAGAAACACTCATTTTATTTCGTTTTAATATTTCTAATCTCCACTAAGTGTTCGGGGTCCAACATTTTGTCTGTTGTTGACCGCACACATTCTGAGTTGACTAAGTGTTACTTACATTTTTCTGCATACTTAACAAATTTATTAAAACCGTTCATACATTTATAAAATTATTATTATTTGATTGTTGTCAAAATTAATAGAAATGAAGTCCTCTTGACTCAACAATCTCCCCTTTTTTTATGATAACAAATAATCATACTTGTAGAAGATAAAATGATATTTATAGACGAATAAACGAATAGTATTCTGATGAATAATAAAGCAAAAACATAAGAAAACAATTGCATACAAGATATATACAATGCTTTCTATCTGCTTTCTATCTTCTCTTCTCGTTCTCCTCTTTTTCTCCTTCTCCCCCTATTTGTTATTAATCAAAAAAATTGCTCATCGTAGATGCTTCAGAACTTCAGAAAAAATACGTTGCATGTCAATGTAGATCGTCTTAAGGTCTTGTTCAATAGTAACCCGTAGTAGTGCTACTTCCTCATAAAGATCACCTATTGAGTCAACGAGTTCATCAACCTTAGTATGAACTTCCTAAATTTATTTTACTAATGCTTCCTGAACTTCCTTCTGACCGTGACTTGCTTCCGTCCAATTTATGAAATGCTTCAAGAATTACGGATTATCAGTAGGATCTTGTTTTATTTCATTAAGTGGATTAAGGTTTTCCACAGCGGATGGTTTTAAAGGTAAAATGTCTAACTCTATAATTTTGATAGAGAATAGACTGAAGGTTTGTTTTCCTTATGGGAGATCAAGATCATCAAGTCTAGGTAGTTTTAGAATTGGTTGCCCAAGAAGGTGTAACACATCTTTAACTGAAGGTATGAAACCTAAAGGTTTGAAATGCATGACCAAATGCAGAAAGGTTTCTGAGTTGAAATTAATACCTTCAACCATGATACTTCTGTACAATCATTCTTTCACTTTGCCAACTACCTTAAAGTTTTCATTAGTGGTTGAAACTCCAAATTTACTTTCTGATGCTTTTGAAATGTTATGTGAAACATAGATACCTCCAGGTTGAGCTGTATGGCATGCATCATCTATGCTCTTTTCAGTTACTTGAATATACTCTTCTATAAGATCATCTTTATTTCCCTCAAGAAACATCTTCTTTTTCCCTTTTTCTTTGTTTCTCACAAGGGTTGAGCATCTCGGTTGTATGTCTGGCATAATTTTTATTAATGTTCTACTTGTAATTGGATAGATTATATACCGATCCCTTGAAATCTTCAATGGATATGGTTCTGCCTTCTCATCTCGCAGAATAACATATAATCTTAATTCTTCATGACTTAGAAGATGTATTATCTGATCATTAATCAGTATCGGATTGACTAGTACCTTGACTGACTTTTTTTAAGGTTATCTGATAATAATTGAGCTTTTGCTTTGAACAGGTACTGATTCTTCCATAATCTTCATTCTCAAATCCTTTTTGTTGATTGGTTGAGAAGGATTGTAAGGTTCCAATAGGTTTTCAACTATTTTTGCCTTATGTTAAACATCAAATGAAGAAACCTTCTTCTGATTGGGCTTCACCTTGTTTTGTTCTTCTGCCAGTTTAGAAGAAATTTGTTGTTGAGGCTTCTTCCTCTCAAATACCAACTTCCTTTTAATTTATGCCTTTAGAGATGATTTTGTTGATTGGATTTGCAAAATAGAGACAATTGATCTGGTAGGCTGTTGTCTTTTCTCTTGCTTTTCAGAATCTCCATCAAGAATCAGAAATTTCCTCTTCTTCTGTTCTTGTTGTCATAAGGTCAATAGTCTTGGTGACTTTCTTGATTGTTTGGATTTTTCTAATTAAAGTGCCTCCGCCTTTCTCTTCAATGACACTTGTTGCAATGATTGTTGAACTCGACTTTCCTTTTTCTATAGAATCGTCTTAGGTTTTATTGGTGCATCAGACGATTTCTCAGTCTTTTCTTCTACAGATGTTCTTCCTATTGATCGAGGTTTTGATTTTCTTGCAGACGTACCACATTCACTTCTACCCTGTCTTACTCTAAACTCCCCCTCAGACTTTGCTTTGGGTATAGAACCTATATCTGGCTCATCATCAAATTTTATACCCATTTTGTGAATAGTTGTGGCATTAATAATACTCTTCACATCCATTTTTACCCTATTACCTCTATCGAGAAAGATTCTAGATTCTCTAAAAATCCTTGTCAACAACATTCCATATAGTAAAGAGCTAGAATCCCCCTTTGACTTCATCATGTACTTCAAAATCAAGTACGGAAGATTAATGGGTTGGTAATTTAGTAGGTGATACAAATAATGTTTATCATTCATTGTCACAAGGTCCTTCGAGCCTAATCTTGGTAGAACACAACGAAGAAGCAGTGAATGTAAAACCCTAGCCTTGGGAACAAGGGCTGCCACCTTCTTAACTTCTGGATCACTACTTCCATAGAGTTGTTGATTAATGTGCATTCTATCTACACGACCTTGAGTAATCCATTTTGTATTGTTAAACAGCTTTGCTCCAATACTAGTGTTGACCCCCTAAAATTTTTCTTAAGGAATAAGCATGATTTAAATAATTTACGAGGTCCTTAAGGGATTATTTTGTGGAGTTAATTATTATGTTAATGCTGGTAAGATTTTATGACATAGATTAATTGAATTGAAGTATTAATGTTATAAAAATGTATGAAGGGCATTGTTGGAAGTTCACTTAAGGGTATATGACATAAGGCTTAAAGGAAGGGGCAAAATGGACATTTAACCCTCATTAAAGGTTTAAAAAGAAGAAGAAGTTGTCTTGAATTTTTAAGAAGAAGAAATCATGGGTGCAGGGAAGAAGAGAAGAAAAAAAGGGAAAAGGAAGAGAAAAGCTAGGGTTTGGAGATTTTTGAAGGGCTTGAAGATTTTGAAGCTAAATCAAGTAAGTATAAGCATCATTCTTCTTGATTAGATGAATGAAACATGTTTTGATGTTAGATAAGAGATGAATATGTGTGGGAAGTTGTTGAGAAAGGGTAAATGCATATGTTTAGTTTTTAGGGTTAATGATCAAAGAGAGATTTTGATGTATTTGTTAATGATATTGTGTCAAAATGAGCTTGGAAATGAAGTAGAAGAGATGTTTTAGGGTTAAGATGGGTTATATTTGAAAGATGGAAAGTAAATAGATGAGGAATGTCGAAAAATGTCTTCGGTTTGGGTTTCTGGAAAAGCTCGCCGTGACGAACTTTTGATTTCGCCGCGGCGAGCTCCATTTTTCTGCACAGACATACTTTGATATTTTGAACATAACTTTTTGTGCAGTTATCCAAATGGAGTGATTTTTAATTTTATGTAAACTAGAGACATAGGTCTATAAATTGCATGAAGGAATTGAGTTCAAATTCAGTCTCTAGGGATTTCAAATTTTGGATGGAAGTGGAGTATGGAATGTTGTTTTAGAATAAGAACATCCTGGAAATGTTTTTAGTATAATTTTTAAAGTGATGAACCAAATTGAATTATTTTAGAGTCATTAGAAACTTAAGACAATGAGGAATATTTTTCTAGAAGAAAGTATTATCCAATTTCTTCATTTACTTGATCAAAACTGGAATTCCTATTGAATGGAATTTTGTCTATTGATAAAGGGACTCAAGGAAGGCAAGAGGATCAAGTGGAGAGGCATCTTTGAGCAAGTTATAAACAAGGATATTAAGGTGGGTTACATGTTTATAATAGATTAAATAAACCACTAATGTTTTCTTTGAATCAAAGAAGTTTAATATTTTCAAATTGCTTCATAATTGTTGCATTATTGCTTTAAATGATTTGAAAAATTGCTATATGTTTGATATGTGAATTAGGTTGATGAAATGTGAGATATTTCATGATCATGAACAATTGTGTTTTCGAAATATGCCTTTGTGGCAAAATGTCAAGAAAAATCATGTTTTCGAATTGTGCCATTTGGGCAATATGTTTTTCAAGTCATGAAATACATGTTATGTGGGTTTGTGGTGGTCCCTTAAGTTAAGTTAAGTGCACTTCGACTAAAAGCTTCTCCCGCTTGCCCGCTAGTGGCATGGAGCTCCTTCATGGACTCCCATAAGTTCACGACTACGCAAAACCATTATGTGAGATTGCGTTAGTACGTTCTGTTCACGGCTACATAAGACCCTTATTGGAAATGTGTAGTACGTTCTGTTTTGGATCCACCCAAACCATTCTGATATGCTTATGTGCTCATGATATGTTTGACATGATGGATGCATACATGATTTGTACTATTGTAAATTTTTGACAAATTGAGAATTTCATGAAATAAATGTTTTATGATTTTTAAATATGGAATTACTATGGTTATGAAAAGATTAAATGAAAATGAGTTTTATAAAGGGTTTTTGTTTGTTTCTCGATTATAAATTTGTTACCCACGAGCTGTCAAACTCACCCCCTTTCTGTCCCCTCTTCAGGTGATAGTTAAGAGATCAAGTGATCAAGAGCCTAAGAGAACTTCCGGAAACTTGTTATTTGTATTTTGTAATAAGCTGATGGTGTGGCTTTTGATATGTAAATAAAGTTGTTCAAACTCTGTTGCTTTAGAAATGAAATGATAGATTTAAGTAGTTCGGTTATGTATGTTCATTTTTTACTTCCTCGTAATATGTTTGAGTTAAAGTAATAAGTTTGTTTGATGTTTGATTGTCGTGGGCATACCACCCTTGCGGGATGATGCCTAATAAGGGTTTATAGAAATAACCCTATAGGATAATATGCTTAGGTTTCATGATTTCGCAAGAGTTGGGTTCCATCTTCAGTGCCCAACACATGTTTAGTAAAAACATTCCAGTTATCAAATTCCAGCACAGCTAAACATTTTCATCCTAAACTCATCAATAAATCTCTTCCAAATCAATTCAGATGGCTATAAATTTTTGTGGAGATAAAGAACAATATGTTATGAGTTTTTTGGTACAAATCCCAGGTCATTTAGAATTCAGGAGAAGAAGTTATAGCAAAATGAATGAAGGATGCTCAAAATAGTCTCCGTTCTGTAAGCCCTTAGTGCAACCCCTCTTCTCTTCTCGAAATTAATAAAACATAGGTTTTTCTTCTTCTTTCCTTTCTTTTTTTTCCAGATTTCAAACTCCTACTTTTTACAACTAACACATCTTATGCATAAATCATTATTTATACTTCCATTTCGGCTCCAATCATTCACAAACTTATCCAAAATCCCAGATTAAAACCCAAATATCAAAAGAAATCACCATTCACACATTTCTTCATTTTTCTACGTTTTTATTTTCTATACATTCCCCATTTTCTACATCTTTATCACACTTTCAATAGACTTTCTAACCGAAAATTGCTTCTTCCTACCCCACTCATGCATGAATCCATTTCCAAACACTCAAACATCATCAAAAGTCATTCATGATATCACAAATCGTAAAACTTACCTTACTTGGTTCAGCTAAATTTCCAGCAGTGAGAGTGGACAAGAGATTTTGGTGGATGAAGGAGAACATGAATAAAGATTACTTTGGCATAAGAATCAATAGCCAAATACTCAACCATAAGCAATCAACTGTTTCGATGTTGGATGAACAAAGAGAGAGCTTGGTGATAGGTGTTTCTGGAGAAGAGTAACAAATGAGATTCAATAATTTTTTTCATACCATAAATGTGACCACGTGTAATAATAAAACCTCTCCACATGTCACCATTGCATGCAAGCCATTTTTCATATATATATGCTGCCATATGTCACACATCTATTGGTCTCTTATGTCAACATTTTTCCTAGTCCAAAATACCCCAAATTTTCAAAATTGTTAAATTAATTTTAATACACACCAATATAATTTTTAAAACCAATAAAATCCACAATTCACATTTATAAATCAGTCATACCTAGAAAATGTCAATGAATGCATATACAGTCATTTTAACGTGCAAAACTCAATATTCACGTGTATGTGTATTCCATATTTTGCATAAGCATGAAATGCACTTTCTAATTTCTCAGTAATTTCCCATATACACTATTCTAGCCTTAACATGGGTAACATGATGTTAGAATTCTCCCCTACTAAAAGAAATTTTGTCCATGAAATTCTTACTTAATTGTTTGAATAGTTATGGATATTGTCTCCTCATATGATCCTCTGTTTCCCAAGTTGCTTCCTCAGATGAGTGAGCTCTCTAAAGGAATTTCACCAATGGAATTACTAGTTTCTCAGTTGCCTTGTCTTGTAACCCACTATCTTGATCAACTCTTCCATATAACTTAAATTACTAGTAACCTCAATCTCTTGAGCTAATATCACATGTTTTAGATTAGATCTTATCTTTTTAACATACTCATATGAAATACATTATGTAACTGAGACATTTCATTTGGTAAAGTTAACTTATATGCCAATGGTCCTATCCTCTCAATGATCTCATAAGGACCAATATACCTAAGGCTTAGCTTGCCCTTTTTACCAAACCTCAGCACTCCTCACCAAGGTGACACTGTCAAAAACACTTTGTCTCCTATACTATATTCCATATCCCTTAGAAGTTGATCCATATAGCTCTTATATCTATCTTGAGTCATTTTTATTATTATTTTAGATCAGCTTCATCTTATCCACAATATCTTGTATCAGTTCTAGACCTTCAACTATTCTTAAGCCCTTTTCATTCCAATATAGAGGCGATTGACATTTCTTGCCATACAATGCATCATATGGTGCCATTCTGATACTACTATGATAGTGGTTGTTATATGCAAATTCAATCAATGCTATATACTGACCCTAAGCTCCTTTAAACTCTAATGAATTTGCTCTGAGCATATCCTTAAAAATCTTGATTATCCTCTCACTTTGTCCATCTATTTGAAGATTAAATGCAATATTAAAGTTTAACTTTATGCCCATAGCTGACTACAAACTCTTCCAAAATCTTGAAGTAAAATTGGAATTCGTGTCCAATACAATAGACACGGAACCCCATGCAATCTAGCTATCTCATTCGCAAACCTCCGGGCTAACTAGTCTAGTGAGTTATTATCTCTTACTAGTAAGAAATGGGTCGACTTATCCACCACAACCCATATAACATCATTCTACCTAGGAGTCTTAGGAAATCCCATAATGAAATCTATAGTGATTCGTTCCCATTTCCACTCTAGAATAGGCAACGAATGTAGCTTCCTAATTAGAGCCTGATGCTCAGCCTTATCCTACTAGCATCTTCTACCTTTAGAAACATATTCTACTACTTGCTTCTTCATTTTAGGCCATCAAAAATGCTGCTTTAGCATGTTATACATCTTGGTGGTACTAAGATTCATAGCATAGGCGGCCATATGAGCTTCGTCTAGAATTTTCTTCCTCAGATCATCCATATTAGACACACATAATCTCTATTTTAACCACAATGTTTTATTTCTCAATTCAAATTCAGAATCCGTATTTATCTTAACTTTTTCAATCATTTTCACCATTTCAAAATCTTTACTCTGAACTTTTCTAATTCGATCATGCAACATCGGTCTTAACTTTAGTGTGGCTATCAACGCTTCATCATGCTTTAATTCAACTTCACATTCAAAGCTCTCAAATGAATTAAGCGTGGTAACCTCGATAACTTAATTTGAGCTACACTGCTATTAGACTTTCGACTCAAAGCATCAACCACTACATTAGTTTTTCCCATATGATACTCAATTGTACAATCATAGTTTTTCAATAACTTTACCCATCTCCTCTATCTCATGTTCAATTGTTTCTGACCTAATAGATACGTCAAACTTTTATGATCAGTGTATATTTGAAATGTCTCTCCATATAAATAATGTCTCCATATCTTTAGAGCAAAAACAACTACAGTAAGCTATAAATCATATACCAGATAATTTATCTCGTGAGACCTTAGTTGTCTCCATGTATAGACTATCACCTTGCCATACTGCATCAGTACACATTCCAATCCTTGATGCGAAGCATCACTGTATACTATATATCCTCCAGTTCCCGATGGAATAGTTAATACCAGTGCCGCAGTTAATTGATGTTTCAATTCCTTAAAACTTTTATGACATTCATCATTCCATATAAAGACTACATTCTTCCTTAAAAGTTTAGTCAAAGGGGTTGAGATCAACGGTAACCCCTCGAAAAACCTCTGATAATATACAGCCAATCCTAGGAAACTTTAGATTTTTGATACATTCCTCGAAGCTTTCCAATTCATCACTACTTCTATCTTTTTTGGATTCACTTGTATGCCTTGTCCAGATACTATATGACTCAGAAATACTACTTGATCTAGCCAAAATTCACGCATATTGAATTTGACATACAGTTGTTTCTCCCTCATAATCTATAAGATCACTCTCAGATGCTTAGCTTGTTCTTCTATGCTCTTTGAATACACTAGGATGTTATCAATAAACACAATCACAAGTTGATCTAGATAGGGCTGAAACACCTTTTTCATCAAAGCCAAAAATGCAGTTGGGGCATTAGTTAACCCAAATGGCATTATTAAGAACTTAAAATGCTCATACCTACTTCTGAATGCACTTTTGGATAAATCACCTCTGCTATCTTCAACTGATAGTAACTAGATCTCAAGTCCAACCTAGTGAACAGTTGAGCTCCTTATAACTGATCAAACAAGTCATTAATTGTAGGCAACAAGTACTTGTTCTTCACTGTCACCTAATTTAGTTTCCCATAATCGATGCACAGTCTCAGAGTTCCATCTTTCTTCTTCACAAATAAGGCTGGAGTTGGTGATATGCTGGGTCTGATAAAATCTTTTTCCCAACAACTTATATAATTGAGCCTTCAACTTTTTTAGTTCCATAGGTGCCATCCTGTATGGTGGAATAGATATAGGAGCAGTATCTAGAACTAAGTCACCCGATCTGGAGGTAAACCAGATAACTCGACAGGAAACACATCCAGGAATTTCCTAACAATTGGAATGTCTTATACATTATGTTCAGCTTGTGTATCTATAATATGGTCCAGATAAGCCTCCCATCCACTTTGCATCAACCCTAAAGTACTCATGAATGAGATCATCCTGGCTGGCACAGCTTGACTAATACCTCTGAAAACTGATCTCGATTGATTAAGAGATTCTAATACCGCCTCCTTAGTATAACAGTTCATGATAGCCCTATAAGTAGTGAGCCAATCCATGCCTAGGATGATATCTATCTTCTTTAACTGTAATATGATCAATCTGCCTCCAATTCTGCCTGATCAATTCTAATCAAGCACCTCTTGCAGACTTCTCCTATTACTATGGTACTACCTATTGGTGTACTTACCTCTAATCCATGTTTCAACTGTTCTATATGACAATGCAATCTAGATACCAAATGCAGTGTAATAAAAGAATGCATAGATGCAGGATCTAGCAATGCAAATGCTTCACAATAAAAAGTAAGCAACGCACCTGCAATGACATCCAGAGAATCCTAAACCTCCTGTTTGGTCATAGCATACACTCTAGCCTCAAACTACGATCAATTGCTTCGCACTTCAGTCATGATAGGATGACTTCTATAACTCACTCTACCTCTACCTTGGGCTCTTGATGCAGCCCCACTAGCTTGACTCTGTTGAATAGTAGTCTCACTTATTGATACCCCTCTCATACCAAACTGGGCTCCAATAGTAACAATACAATCCTTAATCTAATAGTTAAAACAGGCACATTTAAGGCAAGCTACAGACAATCTCTAGCACTCACCACTATGCTTCTTCCCACAGTGTTCACAAGGACTGGCTCGACACTGCACCTCTTCCACTGCCAGATTGTATGAAGCTACCACTCAGTTTGAATCCCGACTATCTTCATCCAATCGGTGGTCGATAGGATCTATTCTAGCATTTACTAAAATTCCTACCAAAACTAGCCTGAATTTCACTAGACCTCTTTTGTCTAGACTCTTTCCTGAGTTCTCCCTAATCATCTCTCAATAATTCCTCTATTCGGATCGAGGCTGCTCTGAGCTAAGGAAAACTGCTCAAGTTATTGATTGCTAGTAGGAATTAAGGTAGTAGCATATCCCATCAGCTCATTAAACTTAACCTCATACTCTACCACTAACATTCTACCCTATTTCAGATCCAAAAACTCCATCATCTTTTTGTCCAAGTAAATCTTGGGCATATAGTTTTCCTCAAAGGCCCTAAAAAAATCTTCCCACTTTAGATTGCAAAGCCTGGTGGCATTGTTTGGAACAGTCTTCCACCATTGGTAAACTAGGCCTTGCAGTAAGGAAATTTCATAGTCAAACTTCTCGCCCGACCCACAATCCATTTGGTCAAAGACTCTTTATGTTCTTTCTTTCCATGCCTCGGTCTCTGCAGGGTTTTTACTTTTGTAGAAGTCCACAGTCCCCTACGTTCACAGTTTATCGTATCTCCTTTCCCTTCTCTCGGGAATTTTGGGAGGCATTTCCTCAGGCTAAGGTATAGAAGACTCTCTATTAGTTCTTTCTGATCCTAGGTCAGCTGATTGTTTCACTTGATCACCTACAGCGAATGACCTATAATAGAAAATAACTCCAATTGTTTTTCTACAATTTTAATGATATTTCATGCCTAATATTCCTATATGTCCCTATAGATGTTAAATCATGCTCTGATATAAAATAATGTAACATCCCACTATTATAGTGTACATACTAGATCATCCTGAGGATATTCTAGTACATAACCTATAATGATGGCATGTTAAAGCAGTAACTACAACCCCTTAATCATGGTATCATCATAAATACATAAATGTCACCATATTTTAAAAATGAATCCTCATTTTTCATAAAAAAACTATATATATACAATGTAGTTTTATAAGACTGTCTCGTATTCATTATGGATATCAGGCTCATTGATGTTGTCCTTTATCTGTTGGGGATACAGGACTTATTAAACAGAATAAGCCTTTGGATCTTAATCACAATCTGAGCTTAAAACTCATTTTCAGTGGCTACTCATGTCATAACTCTCATTATTTGATTATGCATTCATGTAATGGAATGCCTCACTCATATTCAATCAATCATTCACAATTTAAATAAAAATGATTATTGGACCTTGATCTGATATTCAACAATCATGTTGAGTAAACACATAGTCAGTCTAAATTCACATTCAAGGAGCACTTCAAATATCACAGTCTCAATCACATATTTCATTGGACCTTCCGTGTTTGGAATCAACATAATCCAATTCACAATCATAAAAAATTCAGAAAGTAATTTAGACAACCAAATAATTAAGTGAGACTATCTAGGTTACTTATAAATCACTACAAAAAGCTATTGCATTGAAGTCCTGGCAATGTCTGGATAATGGCACTCTAAATGCTCCTCTATATCATGCAAAACATATTTACATAAATCACAAATTTACAAAATTGTATAAGTATTTATTCACTTCTATGTATATGAAATATGTACAATGCATGTTCAATGACAATCCTAGGTATCTTGTCATTATTCTTGTCACAAAATCATTCATATATCAAAACTCGCATAAGTTAATTTGTACTAAGGGTTTGGACCACAATAAAACAATTTGAAACTCATTTTATAACTCAATTGATCACTCCATATTTTTTAAAAACATACTTTTGGGTCTAATTTGCATGATCATTCTGACAAGGAAAATGGAGTAATTTGTAATACTTCCTACCAGAAAATTATTCTCCTATGTCTTAAGTTTCTAATGACAATAGTATCATACAATTTGATTCATTATTCTATGAGTTATGCTCAAAATACTACAGACTAAGTACACTTGAAATTTTGTCTAATGCATGATCATGCATTCAAAGTTTTACAGCTCATATCTCTCAATTAAAATATCAAAAAATTACAAACTTTATACCAATTGAAACATAAGAGAATAAGCTACAACTTTTGTTAAGGCAACTCAATTTCAAGCTAAATTTTGAGACTCTTAAGAATAGAATTCAAATTCAATTTCTTCTTAGAAATTGTATCTAAATGTCTCTAGTTCAATTTAAATTAAGAATAATCTCATTAGGAAATCTACAGATAAAAATATAGACAAAATACTAAAGCATGTTCAGTAAAAACATTCCAGTTATCAAATTCTAGCACACCTTAACATTTTCATTCTAAACTCATCAATCAATCTCTTCCAAATTATTTCAAATGGCTATAAAGTTTGGTGGAGATAAAGAACAATGTGTTATGAGTTTTTTGGTTCAAATCCCATGTAATTTGGAGGTCGGAAGAAGAAGTTATAACAAAATGAATGAAGGATGTTCAAAATAGTCTCCCTTCCAAAAGCCTTCAGTGCAACTCCTCTTCTCCTCTCCAAATTAACAAAACCCAGGTTTTTTTTCTTCTTTCATTTTTTTTCTTGATTTCAAGCTCCTACCTTTTGCAACTAACACATCTTATGCATAACTCATCTTTTCTACTTCCATTTCAGCTCCAATCATTCACAAACATATCGAAAATCCTATATTAAAACCAAAACATCAAAATAGATCACCATTCATGCATTTCATCATTTTTCTGCATTATCATTTTCTATACATTATCCATTTTCTGCATCTTTATCACACTTTCAACAGACTTTCTAACCCACTAATTATCATTAAAGTTGATTTTTCCTACCCCACTCATGCATGAATCCATTTCCAAACACTCAAACATCATCAAAAGTCTTTCACGATATCATAAAGCTTAAAGCTTACCTTACTTGGTTCAGCTAAGTTTCCAACAGTGAGAGTGGACAAGAGATTTTGGCAGATGAAGGAAAACGTGAATAAAACTTACTTTGATGAAAGAATCTATAGCCAAATACTGAACCATAAGCAATCAGTTGTTTCAGTGTTGGATGAACAAAGAGAGAGCTTTTTGATAGGTGTTTTCAGTGAAGAGTAGCAAATGAGCTACAATAATTTTTTTCATACCATAAACATAACCATGTGTAATAATAAAACCTCTCCATATGTTACCACTGCATGCAAGCCATTTTTCATATATATATGCTGCCACATGTCACACATCCATTGGTCTCTTATGTCATCATTTTTCCTAGTCTAAAATACCCCAAATTTCTAAGATTGCTAAATTAATTTTAATACACACCAATATAATTTTCAAGACCAATAAAATCCACAATTCACATTTATAAATCAATTATACTTGGAAAATGTCAATGAATGAATGTACAATCATTTTAATGTGCAAAACTCAATATTCACGTGTATGTGTATGCCATATTTTGTATAAGCATGAAATGCACTTTTTAATTTCTCATATACACTATTTTAGCCTTAACATGGGTAACGGGATGTTACACATTATGCATAAGCATGAAATGTAATTTTCTAATCTCTCATTGCTATTTCTCAATTACAGAAATCTAGGGTTCTAACCCTTCGTATGAAATTGGGATGTTACATATAACATTCGATTTAAATAAATTGAACAACCATTGTTATTGAAATTTAAATGGAATCTAGCTTTATTAAGACTAGAAACAAACATTACATTTTTAGTCAAATCAAGTACATAAAAACAATTGTCCAATTCTAATACAAGCCCACTAGGGAGCATCAATAAATATGTGCCTATAGTTAATGTAGCAACTCTTTCTCCATTGGCCACTTGCAGGTCTGACTCTCCCTTGTTGAGTTGTCTACTATTCTTGAGGCCTTGCATGTCAGTACAAATGTGTGAGCCACAACCAACATCTATTACCCATATGTTGTTATCAGAAATAGTATGAATATTAATAACATAAATATCTAAAGTAGATGGGGCATTAGATGCCTTCTTTTGCTTCAAGGACTCCAGATAGGCCCTTCAGTTTCTCTTCCAATGACCATCCTTGCCATAGTGGAAACAAGTTCCCTTCGAGGCAGTTTTTTTTTGCTTTTTTGACTCCTTCCTTAGGCCTTGCGGACTTCGTCTTCTTTTGGGTCTTTTTTTCGAACTAGAAGAGTCCACTAGCATCACAACCTTGTCCTTGCAAGCAGATGACACAACTACCTTGAGCATGTTGACTAGCTCGAGAATTGTGCTAGATATGTTGTTCATTCGATAGTTAATCACAAATTGTGAGTAACTATTAGTTAAACCTGCCAGAATTAAATCAATACTTAATTCATAGTCTAAAAGAAAATCAAGGAGGCCAACCGCTCGATGCAGCCATTCATCTTTAGTGCGTACTACACTGGAGATGTCCCCTTCACCATCTTAGAGTGGAAGAGTAATCGCGAAGTCTCGAACCTTTTGGACCTTGCTTGCTCATCAAAGAACTTCCTAAGATGAAAGACTATGGTATAAGAATCCATATCCTTGTGATACTTTTTCATCTTCAGTGAGATAATGGCTAGCATAATACAACTAGCCATCTCACTATCATTGAGATCCTTCCTATATGCCCTCCAATCATCATTAGAAGCATCAGTAGTAGGGGGATTAGGAAGTAGTTCTTCCAAGACATAACCAAGCTGCTCAGACTTGAAAACGATTCTCAAGTTCCTGAGCCAGTCAAGGAAGTTTGGTCCAGTCAACTTGTTAGCTTCCATCAATGAACTTAAATTCACACTAGTACTCATAGTGTTAACTCAGGCAATGGCAACCTTTTGTCAAAGAGAGAAAAATTAGAATATACTTAAATGCATGTCTATAAGGACTTTAATAGCACGCATTATGGATCCCACTATTTTCATGAATTCATAACCCTCAATATAAATCCAAGAGAACTCATAAATAAATTCTCCTAGTGTGTCGATATCCAATCTCCTTAAGAATGACCCTGGGTTTGCCCAACAAGCAACCTTAGTTCAACTGGTAGGTATCAATCATACTAATTGCATCTCCAATGCAACTATTGAATATAGTGCTATCAATTGATGATGTGTGCACACTCATTGGGCTATCAACTCTTGACATGTGTACATCTAATCTACACTACCCAACTTTGCCACTATCTATGTTGATTTTGGATTTGCCTAACAAACCAACGCTTCTAGATAAAACCAACCCATTAATCCAAAAATCCTATTTCCATGGTTTGAACATATCTGTGTAAAGTGGTTTTGGGTTTGCCTAACAACCTTAACTTTAAAAAGACTCTAGTTCTTACCATATTAAAAGAAGGTTTTAGTTTTAATATTCTAAGTGTTGGACCAATGGTGGTTGACAAATTAAATTCCACTTATGTTTTGATAATAATAAAATGTATAGAATTGGTTA
>JAOSBK010000004.1:16887495-16901573 GCA_027568895.1 Erythroxylum shatona
TTTATGGTTTCAAAAATTAGTGATTTTCATATTGATGCTTTATGATTATGATGCCATGTGAAGTACAGTAGTGATTGCTCGTAGTTCACCCTTATCGTAGGATATATATCGGAATGACCTACGGGCGTCCCGGTGTATACCCTATGGTAAAGGGGCGCTACATTTGGTTTATGTCTATCTCTCTTTATTACATATCTTCAGTGTTGATCTACCTAATTCATTCATCATTTCTTGAGTCACTTAATTTCTAATACATATCAGTTTCACTTATCAACAACATCTCCAATCAATTATGACCTTAAACTATTTTAGGCCTTATTCATCCAAATATAAAGGCGGATGACTCTTTCTATTGCATAATGCCTCATACGGTATTCTAACAATATCACTTTAACAGTGATTGTTGTGCTTAAAGTAAATTAAAACTGTACATTGAACTCATGTTCTTATGAATTTCAAAATATAGGCTTTATGCTTAACTGTTGGCAACTCATACATGCAGTCACTTGCTTCTACATTCTTAGTCGTCAAATGCTATTTCAGTATTCCTACTAGGATATATGGCATAGGTTATTATTTTTATTCTTTCTCTAATAATCTGTTTGCTCAATCATCTTTATCGGATACATGTACTTCTTATTTCAATCATAAAGTATCATTTTCTAATTTAAACTCAAAATTTGGATTCATTTTCATTTTCTCAATAAGATTCATAAATTTTGAATCCTCAATTTGGGCTTTGTTAATTCTTTCATATGAAACTAATCTTAAATTTAATAGCTAACAATACTTTGATTTGCAAAAATTCAACTTGACATTCTATGCTTTTTATTGCACTAGATTTGGTAACATTAATATCTAAATCTGTTCTATACTGCTATTGAATTTTTGATTCAATGCATCAGATTACAACACTAGCTTTACTAGGAAATACTCATTTATATATCATAATCTTCAAATAATTCTATTCATTATCTCAATCTCATATTCAATTCTTTCAAATTTAATAATTACCTCAAACCTTAATGATCTGTATATTTATATATAGATCCAAAGTGTTTCACTGTACATATAATGTCTCCAAGATGTCAAAACAATTATTATTGCAGTAAATTCTAAATCATGTGTCAAATAATTAACTCATGAGACTTTAATTGTCTCTATGCATGCAAAATCACTTTATTATGCTGCAATAGATTGCATCATAATCTCTGGTGTGAAATATCATTATATACTACATAATCTCCAAATTGAACGATATTGTTAGACGAATCAAAGTAGAAAGATTATCAAAGAGAGAGCGATAGTCGAGCATCCATTACTTCTAAGATCATCGATATGTTTTGACCCCTCTTCTATGGCTTCTTCTTCTTCTTCTTCTCCATTATCTCCTTCTCGTGTACCCTTAACCTAAGTCCCTGTGCCATCTCCTGGAAATCCTCTTTCATCACCTTACACAAAACCTAATTCCCAAAACACTGACCCAAACTGCCCAAACCTTTCCCCTGTTAAGATAGTCGAAGGAATGAAGAATCAGATTGATTTGATTCATGAGCAGAATGGTCTCGAGGTTCCTTTAAACACTCAGGACTATAAAGCTTCAGTGAAATCTCTTTCAAAAACTTGAAAATCTATTGTATCCAACTCAGTGGAGGAACCATCGAATGTCAAGGAGTTGGCACTCTACCCCCTAGAGGGTAAGGATGAACAAATCCTCATCATCCCACTGCCAGAGTTAGTGATGAAAGGAGCAACAAATTTTCGTCATTCTCTGACTGACTTCTTCATTGGTAAGAAACATGCCTTTCCAATGGTGCATAGAGCCCTTTCTAAATCTTGGTTAGCATGTGGTTTGATATGAATTCTGGTGACTAGCTCAAATAAGTTTTTATTCAAGTTCGATTCTGAATGTGGTATGAATAAGGTGTTGGAGAAGGGCCTTTGTCATATCTAAGGGAAGCCCTTGTTCTTACACAAATGGAGCTTGAATTTGGGGGAACAGGAGGATATTAGGTATGCCCCTATCTGGATAAGGTTTCACAATATCCCCTATAAATATTAGAACAATGAGGGGTAAGTAGGTGATGTGAGAAAGGCTACATATGACGAATATATCAACAGACAACGAGATCAACACGACGCTAATCGAGACTTGATGCTGCCTCCTAGCCCTGCAAATCAGACTAGGCCTAAAAGATTCAAGGCTGTGTTAAATTCAATCATGGCTCACGTGGTTGATGATGGACTCTAGAATCAAGATTGTCACTTGCAACTTTAGTTTGCCAGTTTGAGCTAAGTTTTGGGCACAAACAGCCCTTGATAGATGTGGACACTAGGTGTGAATGCTAGCGCTTGGCCTTTTTTGCTTTGGGTTGTTTTTCCACTATTTTTAAGACGATTTAGACAGTATTATTTTACCTATTTAGGCCTAGTATGTTGGCCCACTTACAAGTTATTTTGGCAACTATAAATAGTTGCCTTGACATTAGTTTTAAGGTTACCCTTTGATAATTTGAGAGCTTTGTAAGGAATTTCTTCATATTCTTGTTGTTCCATGAACCCTAACTCTACTTATCAATTAATCTCAATTGTGGCATATTGTTTTGGTTCAATTTTATTGTTTACTACTTGGTCTAGGTTGCTTGGACAATTACGATCCTTGAGGTCTAGAAAAGTATCAAAAACCTTGCGTATCTAGATTGTTTAAAGGTTGCTGAATCATATCAAGATTAATCTCCTTCCATGTGCACATTAATAGGATTGCTAGTGTAGTGGGAAAACCTCTGCTCATTGATTCCCATACTGTATGAATGTCTAGAATTCTATATACTAGAATGTGTGGAGAATTAGAATTGTAGAGGAGCTGGCCTTCGTCCTTTCAATTGGATACCTATAATGAAGAGGCACAAGTGACATTTAAGGATATTATGATATAATATGAATGGAAGCCTAAGAAGGTTACAAAGAAGAAGGCATGGAAACCTACTAGTCGTATGTTTGAGACTTGGAATCAACAGGAATTAGAAAAGGAGAATTGTTCAATTCCTATATGTGAAAATCAACAGATGGAAGGATGTCAGGAGAAAAGTCTAGAGAGTGAACAAGCTAGTTCTAAGGAGAGCATAATTGCTGAAACTCTAAATGAGCAAAGCAAAGACAAAGAAATGTAACAAAAGTAGGATGATTCTAATGGAAACCTCGAAGATGCTGACTGATCTAGTGTAAGCAAATCAGGTAATTCTATTGCCTCTCCTAAGTCTGATGTGGCTCCAAATAGTTTTAGTGATTCTCAGAGTTAGGGTTTAGAAGGGGCAGAGGGGGTTTTTACCATTAGGAAAAGCAGAAAATCTAGAAGAAAACAATAATAATAGGTCTTGTCTTATGTATAAAATTATGGATATAGGTTTTTGGAATATTAGAGGACCTAATAATAAAAAAAAGTTAGCAGTTAATTCTTATCTTAGAATGTTGTCGGTTTTTTTGTGTGTTTGATAGAATCTAGGATGAAGTCCCATTTCCTTTTGAATAATATTTGCTTTGCTTTGTTTCCTAGATGGCAATTATGTAGTAATTTAGATTAAGCTTCGTGTGCCAGGTTAGTGGTAGCTTAGAACCCCAATCAATTCTTATGCTCTCTTCTTATTACACTAATCAACTGATTCATCTGGAGGTATCCCCTATGAATTGTGATTTTGGTTTTTTTTGTTTCCTGTATTTATGGTTCAAATAATTATAATCATAGGAAAAACCTTTGGTCAAGCCTTTCCAATATCAAACTCATTGTTGGGAATCAACCGTGGCTTATAGTTGGGAACTTTAATGCCATTTTGTTTGCTCATGAAGCTGAACCTCTTATCTCCTTGGCTATTAGTGGGATGAGAGACTTTAGGAAGTGTGTATAGGAGTGTGGTGTGTATGATCTAAACTCTAGTGGTCCGAATTTTACATGGTCTAATAAGCAATTTGGTGAATTCCATATAGCTAGAAAATTAGATAATGCGCTTATCAATTCGAAGTGGAGTTCTCAGTTTCCTAAATCCTTTGGTGAGATTCTTAATCCAAATATTTCAAACCACTCCCTTGTAGTGATAAAGACTTTAACTTTCCAAAAGAAGAGATCTTCCCTTTTTAGGTTTTCAAATTTCTTAGTCTCACAGCCAAATTTCCTTTAAATAGTAGAAGAGGCTTGGAATTCTCAAATCCGAGGGACTTCTATATTCTGTGTAGTGTTTAAGCTCAAATTAGCCAAAAATGCTCTCAAATCCCTAAACTCAGATCAGATTGGTGATATTAATGTCATATTTTAGACTTGTCAAGTTGTCCTCAATAACATCCAAGGCCAAATGAGACTTTTGCCTAATAGGACTCAAATGGCTGTCAATGAACATAAGGCTATGACCAATTTGTTTAAGGCTTTAAATGACTAAAAATCTTTCTATAAACAATCTTCTCGTATCAAATGGCTTAGGGAGGGGGACAGGAACACCAAATTCTTCCATAATTCCATCTTGTCAAATAGGAACAGGAACAATATCCACTCTTTGTTAGTGAGGAATGGCCATATGATTACTGACTTAAAAGAAATTCAAAAATAATTTCTGAATTTTTTCAAAACTCTCTTGATACTAAGAAAGATCTAGCCTCTTCAAGCGAGTATGTGGTAGCTCTTTTTCCTCATCTGATTCCTGAGAACCTTAGAAATAACCTTGAAGCTGAAATTACATTGCAGGAGATTAGGGAAGTATTCTTTTCCTTTAACCTGAATAAGGCCCCTGCCCCTGATGGCTTTAATGGCTTTTTCTTTAAACACACTTGGCATATTATCGGGAATGATATCACTAGGGCAATCTAAGATTTTTTCCAACATGGGAGGCTCTTCAAAGAGAGCTTAATTCAAATTTTATTTCTTTTGTTCCTAAGAAGAATCAACCATCTACTGTGTTGGACTATAGACCTATCTCCCGTTGTAACATGATTTATAAGGTAATCACTAAAATCATTTCGAATAGATTTAGAGAGATATTACCCCTCCTTATCAGCCCAAATCAAAGTGCTTTCATAAAAAGCTACCATATAAGGGACAACATCTTGATAGCTCAGGAAATCTTTAAGAACTATCTCCTTCCAAATAAGCATAAGAGATGCGCTTTTAAAGTAGATTTGGAAAAAGCTTTTGAATCTATTCAATGAGATTTCCTACTCAATGTTCTGCTAGCTGTAGGGCTCACTCCTATGTTTATTAAGTGGATTAAAGAGTGTGTAACCTTGCCTTCATACTCTATCCTTATCAATGGTTCTCTTACTAAATTTTTTTGTGGGAAATCAAGTTTAAGGTAAGGAGATCCTCTCTCTCCATACCTATTTATTATCTATATGGAGGTTCTTTCTAGGAGTCTGAATGTTGCCATAGAAGAAAATCCTAGTTTTCAATTCCATTGGAGATGTAAAACTCTTAAACTGTCCCATCTTTTGTTTGCTGATGATCTATTATTATTTTATCATGCTGATTTTACTTCAGTGAATACCTTTCTTAAATGCTTGTTTATTTTCTCAAATTTCTCTGGTTTAGACATGAACCTTAGCAAGATTCAATTTTTTTTATCTCCTGATATGGATCATTTGGCCATTCAGTTGGAAACTATTTTGGGTCTTAAAAGAGGTAATCTTCTTATGAGATATCTAGGTGTACCTCTTTTAATAGGCCGATTGACTAAGAGAAATTGTATCCCATTGTTGGATAAAATTGACTCCAGAGTTAATAAGTGGACTCATAAAGCCCTAACCTATGTTGGTAGACTTCAATTGGTAATTTCTATCCTATCTACTTTTCAGGTCTATTAGGCTAGCCATTTCAAAGTTTCATTCTTAATCATTAAAGAGATAGAGTCTAAACTTAGGAACTTCTCATGGTCTAAGAAGGTTGTGTCTAAAACTCATGCAAAAGTCAAGTGGAATGACCTTTGTAGACCTAAAAAAGAGGGTAGTCTGAGGATTAAACATTTGTCTACTTGGAACAATGTCTTGTTAGGTAAAAGGATTTGGGTTCTTTTTAATAATAAGGATGCTTTGTGGGTAAAGTGGGTTCACACCATTATTCTTACAAGGAAAACTTCTGGAGTGCTCAACTGACTAATAATAGTTCTTGGATGAAACTTATTCAGGTTAGGAATATTATTTGGAACCAATTCAGATTTAAGATAGGAAATGGAATTTCTACTTCTTATGGTAGGACCCTTGGCACCCTAGAGGTATCCTAAAGGACCTCTCAATGCTTAGAGCTATAAATGGTTAAGAATTTCTAGTGAATGCAAAGTAGCTAATGTTATCAGAGGCAATATGTGGTGCTGGAAAGGTGCCACTATTGAGACCCTTCGTATGCTAGAGCCATTAATGTATCAACCTGATTGGTCCTAACCTGATAGATTAGAATGGATTTCAAGTCTTTCAAAAACTTACACAAATGCTTCAACATACACTTTGATGAAACCTCCTTATCCGAATGTACCTTGGTATAAATTAGTGTGGCATAAAGGTACCAACCTAAGGTATACCTTTATCTTGTGGTTAGCTTTCCTTAATAAGCTACGAATAAGGGATCAACTCCTTTATACTTATATTCCTAATCATTGCTCATTGTGTTACTCAGATAATGAGTCTACCAACCACCTCTTTTTTGAATGTTCCTTGTCAAAATTAGTGTGGTTACACTGCCTTAGCCACTTTTAAATAAACTTTTCATACCTTCTAAACCTTCAATACATTCTAATTTGGTTCAACCAACCTCAAAACCTCAGAAACATTGACCTCAACACATTTACCATCCTTCTTTCTATTATAGCGTATAACTTATGGTCTAAGAGAAACCTCAAAATCTTCAAAAACATAGTCATGGGTGTGGAGAACATTAACACTAAAGTGGTCTTCCAAGTAATAGAATAACTCAGCTCAAACACTGAGAGAAGGTAAATAGTGGTGTCTAGCTTGTTTCTTGCTTCTTCTAAAATTTATTTTGCAGGTATGCTAGTTAGTTCGAGAAAGCAAATTTTATTTCACTTGTTGGTAGTCTATATCAATATAAGCGTATATGCAAAGAATGAGATATTGTAGTCTGGGAAGGTTGTGTCTAAAACTCATGCAAAAGTCAAGTGGAATGACCTTTGTAGACCTAAAAAAGAGGGTGGTTGGAGGATTAAACATTTGTCTAATTAGAACAATGTCTTAATAGGTAAAAGGATTTAGGTTCTTATTAATGATAAGGAAGCTTTGTGGGTAAAGTGGGTTCACACCATTATTCTTACAAGGAAAAACTTTTGGAATGCTTAACCGACTAATAATAGTTATTGGAGTTGGAGGAAACTTATTCAGGTTAGGAATATTATTTAGAACCAATTCAGATTTAAGATAGTAAATGGAATTTCTACTTCTTATAGTAGGACCTTTAACACCCTAGAGGTATCCTAAAGGACCTCTCGATGCCTAGAGCTATCAATGGTTGAGAATTTCCAATGAATGCAAAAGTAGCTGATGTTATTAGAGGTAATATGTGGTGCTAGAAAGGTGCCACTATTGAGACCATTCGTATGCTAGAGCCATTAATGTGTCAACCTAATTGGTCCCAACTTGATAGATTAGAATGGATTATAAGTCCCTCATAAACTTACACAAATGCTTCAACATACACTTTGATGAGACCTCCTTATTAGAAAGTACCTTGGTATAAATTAGTGTGGCATAAAGGTACGAACCCAAGGTATGCCTTTATCTTGTGGTTAGCTTTCCTTAATAAGCTACGAACAAGGGATCAATTCCTTTATACTTATATTCCTAATCATTGCTCATTGTGTTACTCAAACAATGAGTCTACCAACCACCTCTTTTTTGAATGTTCCTTATCAAAATTAGTGTGGTTACACTACCTTAGCCACTTTTAGATAAACATTTCAAACCTGCTAAACCTTCAATCCATTCTAATTTGGTTCAACCAACCTCAAAACCTCATAAACATTGACCTCAACACTTTTATCATCCTTCTTTCTATTATAGCATATAACTTATGGTCTAAGAAAAACCCTAGAACCTTCAAAAACACAGTCATGGACATGGGGAACATTAACACTAAAGTGATCTTCCAAGTAAATAAACAACTCAGCTCAAACACTAAGAGAAGGTAAATAGTAGTGTCTGGCTTGTTTCTTGTTTCTTCTAAAATTTATTTTGTAGGTATGCTAAGAAAATTTTATTTCACTTGTCGGTAATCTATATCAATATGAGCATATATGCAAGGAATGGGTTATCATTACAGCTTCAGGAAAATGGAAGGAAACTCACCCTCTTCGACAACAAAAGAGGCATAAGATGCAGGAATGACTGAACCTATAAAAGCATTAAAGAATGTGCATGGTGTCACAAGCTACAAGGAACACTCCTTCGGCAACTCAACAGTAGGAAAGCCCTACTTGTCGAATGTGAAGGATTAGTATGAAGTCTTGATTAGCTTTTTGATACTTGAGACTTTTGTATGGAAATAGTTATGTTACTAGTAAGATGATCCTTGATACGATCATCTTGGTTGCTAGATATGGGTTAGGTTTGCTATTATGGTTGCATGGTTATGGGGAATAGTTTTAGGGTTCCTTATGCTTTCTTGTAAGGTTCCTTTTGGTTTGGATAAGAGATTTCCAACTTTAGGAATCTCTTAATTGTACATACTTTTTATTTATTTATAAATTTACTAAATTACCCAAAAAAATAGCGTCTGTGTTATAATTCTTCAAATTTCTTTTTACATTCATCAGTCCATACCATTTACATGTTTTTCCTCAGACATATTTGTCAAAGGGCTATTATTAATAAAAACTCCTTAACAATCTCCAGTAGTATCCAATATACAACTAGTTCTAGAAGACTCCAAATCTCTTGTGTATTCCTTAGAGTTTCTCACTTCATCATTACCTCTACTTTCCCTTTTGAGTCTACCTAAATGCCCTGTCCAAATATTTTATGACCTAATATATTACTTGATCAAGTTGAAATTTACTCTTATTGAATTTGGCATATAATTGTTTCTCCTTCATGATGTGTAAGATTTACCTCAAGTATTCAAAATATTCCTTTCACCTTTTCGAATATACTCAATTATCATCTTATGGTCACCCTCATTAATTGATCCAAGCAAGGTTAGAACACTTTATTCATTATATCATGAATACTGACAGGTACATTTGTTACCCAATTAGATATCACTAAGACTTAATGCACCCATATCTGGTCCTCTAAATCCTTAAGTAACTAATTCCTTAAATGGTGTAATGATCTCTCATGTTTTGCCAGTCTCCAAATTTGCTTCCTTTCTTAAATGATTTTCTCCATCTAGGCTCTAATATTAACTTTTTAGCACCATACTCTTATAAGGCATATTCCCGAACATACCGATAGTATTTGAGAGCATACTCTATGAGGGTGGCATGCTAGAATAGTCATACAATCATGCTCATTGCAATTTTTTCACGCATCATACACATATTTAAAAGATCAATAAACCTTTTTCGACCCATTTTATTAAAAAATAATTTCAGTCGCAAATGCTACAAACATTTAACACATCATCATATATTCCAGTAATCATTTGGGCCCAATACAAAACAGTTCTAGTTATACAGTCCATTCACTTTTCAATTCGCGTAAATGCTATTCAATAATTGTGGAATATAATTTGTAAATCATATTCACTTAAATCATATTTCACATTCAGAAATCATTCAAACTATTTATTTCAACCATTTAAATCATACATATCAGATGCATATGCAATGCTTATGAGACTCACTTTCAATTGTTATTATTGTGATCGAGTGCCTTTGTACTAGCCCATATCCCTTATAGATATTAGGCTTATTTTAAATAGTGTCTCATATCCTTTATAGATACCGGGCACAATAACAACTGAGCCTGTGACTCTTATGTATATTCTGAGCTTTAAACTCTTTCAGACTGGTCACTCTGGTCATAATTGCCTTTATGTTATCATGTATTCATGTAATGAAATGAATCAAATCACACAAGATCAATCAGTCACTTTATTGCACTTTAAACATCATATTCACATGTCATCGAACCTAAGTCTAGCATTCAACGGTTATGTTGAGAATCACTTATTCATTCAAATTCACATTCAAAGAGCACTTCTAATGATTTTTACACGCATCAAATGCCTTGGACATTTATTGTCTGGAATCAATGCATTCACATTATTCATATTAGTAGTAATTCAATACAGAAATTTAAAACATAACAAATAATGAGACCATCTAGGTCAACTCACAGTAAGCTCTAAATTAGCATTAGCTTCCATGATTCGAAAATATCTAGATGTGAACGTTCTATCCTGTATATCAGCATCACGCAATACACATATTGTACACATATTATTAATTACACAATCACAAACATTCAATCGTACACATATGTAAATGTGTTATGTATAATGCATGCTAAATTTGACTATTCCAGGTATGTTCTGTTAATCATGTCTCTTAATCATTCAAACCTTATCATTTGTATGTGTCTAGCTTATTCTTAGGTTTACACCTCTAGAACACTTGGTTATTCTACTATCATAATTAAATTACTCGTCATTTCTTTTCTAGCATTATATGCTCTCATAATATCCAGTTCTCATTAACCTTTACTTAATGCATATTACTCAACTCATTTTGAATCACAAATACTATCATATGAACATCTTCATTCCTATTATACTCGTGCCTTTGGTACTCTGATATCAAAAGTTCATTCACTAAGTTATAAGCTTAATTATCACTTCATACATTTCACACATTTAGTCATTTAATCTAAGCATCATTCCAGCTTTTCTCAAAATAGATTTTCAGGTCATATTACATAGACATTTTGATAAAGAAAATGAGGTATTTAGGCAATAAATTCTTATAAATAATGTTGCTTTATTTCTTAAGTTTCTAATGACACTAATTTCATGCAGTTTGGATTAGTATTATGCAAGCTATACATAAAATACTTCAGAATGTTCTCACACCATGACAGCACACTGCACTCAATTTCAAACCAAAATGTGAAACTCTTAGAAATAGAATTACAATTAGATTCCTTTATCAAGGTTTTAGTCATATTTCTCTAGTTTAATCTTAATAAAAAATCATCACATTTGGATATCTAACGATCAAGATATGGCCAAAATACAGATGCATGTTTAGTGAAAACACTCCATCTAACCTATTCTAGCACACTTCATCATTTTCATCCTTAACTCATCGATCAAACATTTATCAATCCTTTCCTAGTGAATTTAGATGACATGAATTCTGGTAGAGAGGAAGGACAATGTATAAGGAGCTTGTGGTTCAAATTTTAAGTCAATCGGAGGTCCAGAAAAGAAGTTATGGTCAAAAGTGTGCAGGGTGTTTAAAACTATTAAAAAGTAGTACACCTCTTGTATCAGGATCGTGCACTGCCTGTTGATTCCTCTCTATCACGATTGTGCACATTTCCTTTCCTTCACAATCATGCTTGTGCACGATCATGCACTACCTGATGTTTCCTTTTTGTCATGATAGTGTACTACCTGGTGTTTCCTCTCTGTCAAGTTTTTAGTATCACTATACACTAATTCCTCCCATTTCAAGACACCATAGTACCCTTTTTCATTAGTATCAAATTGATTTTAACTTATCTTTATAACACTAGAAGAGATCCACATTAATGAACTAAAAAAACAAAACATACGAGCCCTCCATTTATCTATCAAATTTTTTTGTACTTTTTCTTACACCATCTTTAATGATCATTCTAACTCAAATCATCTCAACAACAGCTTATGAAATATTGATCATCATATATAAAAGCAAGACATGAATCTACCCATATTTCTCATTCACGTTTTAGCAGGCACCCATCCTCATTTTATGATCGTTTAACTCTTAAGTATCATCAAAACATGTTTCATTCAACAAATAAAGAAGAGTAATGTTTTATACTTACTTGTTTACTCCATGATCTTCAAATCACTCTTAACCCTAGCCTCTCAAGTATCATTCGATCATCAACATTTAAAGGTGGTAGGGTTGGGTCTTTAGTAAGAAATGAAGAAGACAACAAATCAATGGTAGCAAATGAAAAGTGAAAGTAAGCTTTAATTTGTATAGGTGAGAAGTTAGTATTGGGGATGAAGACAAATAAAGAAGATGAAGATGAGAGAAGCTAAGAAAGAGAGGAGTAAATAGCAAGTGAAAGACCAAAATGAGAGTGGGTCTGTCACTTAGTAAAAATCATGGGTTAAGACAAGTTGTATGGCAAGTGACAATGTCACTTTCTCATGGTCCTCTTTTGATATTTTAACTAGCTAGTCCATTTGTGTCCCAATTTTAATCCAATTGACTCCTAAATTTTAAATGAAATAAGTTATTAAATCCTAATGTCATTCATCAAAATTTCTACTACCATCTGATATTTATCTCTGCTACTATTCATCAATTGTCTTTCCATTTGACATTTTTTCTAGTCCAAAAATACCCTTAATTGTAGCAAAAGATCATTACTTATACACACCAACTCAATTTTTAAGATTTATGATCCACAATTCACTTTATAATCACATTAAATATCAATTATACCCGAAGAATGTCAAATGAGTGCATGTACAATCATTGAAATGGATGCAAAACAATTAAATTCTCGTGTATAAATGCTATATTATGCATGAATATGAAAATTCATTTTTCTAATCTCTCATTTACAAAGATCTAGGGTTCTAACCCTTATTATGGAAACAGGATGCTATAGAAGAAGTGTCGTCTCCTCTGTTGTGCTCGTCTCTTGTCTTGTGGTTGTCATCGTTAAAGAAACTTCATGTCTTGTATTAGTACATATTGTTCTTTCTATTTACAAAAACCCTCCTTCTTGTGCTCTATTTTTCTGCTAGATTTTGTAGTTTAATTATGTGGGTTTTATGTTCCGTAAATGGTGTATGGGTTATTCTTTATGTTTGTATTTAGAAGATGGTTAATTATTTAGGTCTTAGATGTGCATAGGTTAATGTTTTTTCCTGCCTTCCGAGCTTGTTTGACAAAATCTAGTAACTATTTGATGAAAGATCTGTTAGAGAATCAAAACTACTTCTGCAACAGATGTTTATGTACATATTTACCATATGATTGCTTTTACACCAAATATGTACCACTTATAGTATACACATGTATCAAGCATATGGACTTTATTTCAATGTGTCATTAGGCTACCATTAGACATAACAATTAAAAGTAAAATGATCAAAACTAGATATGGGATGTTTGAAAGGCATGAAAACATATATAGGTAACAAACGTATAAGTTGGAACCATGACATTCAACTTACTTAGGAATGGTTAATTGCTGCATTTGAATCAATAACAACATTATTTTCCACTTATTTTCATTCGTAAATATAAGTGTCAATCAATAATAACAACTAGTAGGGACAAAACAAAAGAGTAAGTAAGCATAAGTATCAATTTACCAAGTCTCGTCAATATCTAGCAAAATAGTCCAAACTATCCTTAGGAGACATTTGATCGAACACTTCATAGGCTACACAAATTCATCCCTAACTAATAACAAAACCACTGTATTTTTACATAATTCACCAACATAGGATCAAGTATATCTTCAATAAAAGAATTAGTTCAAATCTAACCTAGGAATTAAGCTATGTTGTTTATGATCATAATAAATAACAAATTGCTCGTGAGAAAGTTGTTTTTGTGTCATTAAAAAGGAATGATCTTTTCCTTTTTACTGCTAGGATTTGTATGGTAAAGTTACATTCAATTTTGGACTAGTTCATTCATCCCTTGAGAATTTATGGGATTTGATTACTAAAAGAATTTAATTAAATGTTGGACCCCTAATGTTTCATAGAAGCTAGAACTATTTGAAGGAGAAATTTTGGCAAGTGGTCATGAGTAAAGAGCAAATGAATGAAAATTCTTTAACCAAGAAATGATAAGCAAGGGTAAAGTAGCGAATGAGAAATGTGGATATGTCCAAGTTTTGCTTTGGTGTTTCTG
>JAOSBK010000004.1:16905983-16925851 GCA_027568895.1 Erythroxylum shatona
TGGAAATGCATTTCTAACTCTCATTAATCACTCACATTTACCATTTTAACCTTCCCACAAGAATGGGATGTTACATCAGGTGTAGGTCTTTAACACCTTGCAAAAACGTTTCCGCTATAGCTAAATTTGTAGAGGATACGATGAATGAGTCGTCAAATTTAGTATGGAAAACAAACTCTCCAGATGAACTGCCAGTACGAAACGATTTACCTAAAACACAATCAGTATAGAACTTAGATATTGTCATATTAGTAAACCGTTAAACGAACCAAAACTAGAGTGACATGCATATGTGAATGTCTGGACGAAGTTTGTGGAATTGACGAATTTTCCAAAACAATCAATTTCCCTAATCCTTTATGGACCATTGTAACATTACTCCTGCCTCTATAAGCGTACATGTCATTTTCAAGATTTAAGAAAGCTTAAAACAACATATAGTATATACCATCAAATGTGAATAAATATAATAGCTTCTTAAAAGGAAATGAGATGTAGATAATAAGGAAAGTGATGTTGTTCAGATGATACTAAACACGTAAAGAAGAAGAAAGGCCATAAAAGACAAACGATCATTAGTATATGAAGTGGAGATTTTTTCTGCATTGTTTTTTCCTGAGTAGGCACAATTTTGCCACATTCCTCCCAACAAAATGAAAAGATTAGCACATGAAAAGTAAAGATAACATAATCATTTTAGATATCATCAATGAAATAACCCATTGACATAATTCAGATATTTGGAACTATAAATCAAACCCATCCTATATTAATTCAATGATAAACCGAAGTTCATACCACAAATAAGTTTCGGTTGGTGCCTCCATTAACATTAAAAATGTAAGAAGTTCAAATGGGAGGTTCAAACCACAAACAAATACCCAAATTAAGCCAAGTACACAAAAACCTAGTAAATAACAAAACTCACTAACCTCAACCGACACGTAGAAGAAGTCACAGAAGCATGTGAAGGAAGAAGATGACAGAGCTAGAATGAGCTAACGACCAAAAAAGATAACCAAAACAAAGCAAAAAGACAATGAATAAGATCTTAGCCAGGAACCTTAAGTAATTGAAAGGGATCTTAAACTACTGCCATGTTTGACTCAAGATGTATGAGTGAAGTCGTATAAAACATACGACAGATTTGCATGCCATTCACTTTTACTATCTACTAATAACATTAATTAAATGTGATTCAACTTTTAATGGAGGTAATCAAATTTAGATAGTTCTTATATAAACTTTAGGTTGTCAAATTTTCCTATAAGCTATCTTGCTTCCCCTACCCCTCCCCTTTAAGGGGCTTGACCCTTGTACACTGTTCCTTATTATGAGATAAGCTTAAATCTTAGTTAATATAATTCTTTCAATATCAAAAACATAATGCATCTAATCAATATTCAATAAATTGAATATTAAAATTATATAAAACGTTAATGTATAAAATGGAAAGGAAATGTTATTCAAGATGGGAGAACCAAATTCAAGGAATTGTTAAGCTTGACATACGAATAAATAATCAAATAGTTATGACAGTGGTTAGTATAACCATTTTACATTGTCTTTTGTATACACATCACCACACTTTCTTATTTTCATCCATACCTAACAACCATATTAAATCACAAAATCAAATCCAAAAAAATGGGATTATCAAACTAAAGAGTTTTTAAACATAAAACCAAAAAAGAAAACTAAAAAACACAAAAATAGTCATAACTAAATAAATATTTTATTTTGAACCTTGAAGGATCTCTCTATATTAATGCTTATGGTTTTTTCAATTACCATGTTGTTATTAGATCTCTTATCATATCATTACTCAACTTCCTAGTTTATATACCTAGTAACATCCTATTTAAAGGAGGTGGCATTATAGAAGAAGCAACATGACTCATTTTTTTCTTAGCCTCCATTTCTAACTGTGGAGCCATACTTCATCAGAAAAGAAATCATGTTAATAATTTCACTATAATTCACAATATCCACATCAAAGTTCACCAATCCATTACTTCCATAAAACGTAATTACATTCACAAAACCCACAATACAAATGTTAACACAAATTCCAAAAATTCTAACTCAGTTATCCTCAATAGTATGTAATAGCCATTATCACTACAAGATTCTTAGGCTACATGTCATACATCCATATTAATAAATCACCACCAAACTCATTAGTCATCCTCCATCAAATCAAATTCTCTTTTAACGCAAAATCAAGACTAACCAAAGTGATGTTCTCTTCAATCTTCTTGAAAATAGAAATACTGGCAATAAATAAGTTCCTACAACCAAGCAATAATTAATCAAATCATTAGCCAATAAAATTAGAAATCTATCCCATAATTAAAAAAATTAAATAGTATTATCAAGCAAGCATATGATTGGATCACTTTGATTTTGTTGGTCAAGTGGTATGGGAGCATATATATTTGTGAGAGTATAATACTAAAGTTATGTTAAATAAACTATGCAATACTCATATCTACCTTCCTTTTTAGTTTTTCAATCCATCCTCTTTTTGTAATGCAATTGATGAGATTATTTTTAAATTCTTACTATCAAATTAAAAGCATATTAATTTCTCTTATTAGTTCTTTTCCAAAAAGTGTTTAGAGTAGCGGTATTAGTGATAACATATTGATTAATCAAGATTTGTTCAAGAATTATTATAACAAGTTATCTACTAAAAGCTACTCTATTAAAGTTAATTTTAATAAAGTATGTGACACTATAAGTTGTACCTTTCTATTTTAAGTTATGACAACTTTTAGATTACTAAACAACTATAGTCATTGGATCAAAAAATGTGTCATTACTAATTCAGCATCATGGTGAATGGAGAACCTTCCAATCTTTTTTAGGGTACCAAAAGGTTGAGGTAAGGAGACCCCTCTTCCATTGCCACTTCACACTTTGCATTGAAACACTATCAAACTCATTGCCTCAAACATAAACTCATGTAAGAAATTCAAATACCATTCCAAATACATGAAACAATATATTTAATCTTTCCTTTACAGATAATTTCCTTTCTTGTACAAAGTTAGAGTTAGATTCTTTAAGATCGTGATTAAATCTTTAAATCTTCTATCAAACTTGTTGGGTTTACCAATTAACATATTCAAAACTCCTATTATATTTATATATGTAGCACTTATTGTTTATCAAAATCTTCCTACATTTTATTTATACTTTAATTGATATATAGTTGAATAATCCAAACCAATTTAACCTAAAAAGGTTTATTGGTTATAGGACTTCGTAGGGTCTAAATTAAAACATGAATCAATAGAAATCTAAATTGCAACAGTTTTTATGCTTTTGTATCTTTTTAACTAGATCCTTTCTTTTTTGAAATAAATGACTTATAGCTTTCAAGTTAATCTGTTCAACTTTCTTTTTGTCGATAATGGTTTAGATCAAAATTTCAAGTCTTCCTTTATATCTTGAATTTGAATGTATTATTAGCAACAACAATCAACGCCTCTATGAATAATAAGTATAACCCATATCAACTATCACATACCAATATCATCTCCAAATATACTCTAACTATCACATACCAATATCATCTCCAAATATACTCTACAAATAATGCCTCTATGCCTATGAAGATTCACTTATTACACTAGGGTTTTAGCTAAATCTCACAAACATGATTTTAGGTATGGAATTTTCTAATTTCCATTTTGTTTGGTTTTCAAAGGAGTTCAAAGGATTTCGTATGTACAATTTTCAACTATTTACAATTTTCATAACTAAATGCTATGGTTTTTATTTTAAATTTTCTCCTTAAACTTCTATGTAATTCATTCTTTTTCTTCCCTTTTTATTCCTACAATGTGAACATTTTAAGCATCCAACATTTGAAATTTATAATTTATTCCAAAAGGGAGGCATAGGTTTTCTTTTTGTTGAAAATTAATATAACCAGTCAATTCTCAACTTTATATGAAATAGTTATATCTATGTAGCTACATTAAAAAAAATGAATGAGTCAATAAACATTGCAATTGAGACTTTAAATTTTCACTAAGCTAATTGTAAAGTATATGTGCAATAGTCAAATTCAAAATTAAAAATGAACAAATTGATTGAAATTGAATTATTTTGCGTGTTTTTAGTTGTTTCATTAGCAAACGTAGGTATAGGTGAAATTATTCAACGTCAGTTGCTCATATAATTGCTTGTGAATATCCATCAAAATTTTCCACTACAACTCATATGCATTATTAATAATATACTAAAAGTTACTAGGTCATACAAAAAATAAACAAGAACCTACTATAATTGATGTTCTAGGTGCCAATCTTTATGCTAAAATTATAATGTACAATATGTGTAAATCAAATATTCTTCACTAAATGTCATCAAGCAATAAGCATAATCAAAATGTTGGTCAATCTCTATAATTTATCAATTTCTATAATGGGGGAAACCAATTTTGCATTTGAAATAACATAAACAACATATTATTCTTATTACATTAACTTGAAAACAATTTTGCATATGAGATAGAAAATGGGCACTTTAAAACTTTTCATCACATGCACACCAAAATATTCTAACACCTTCATAGGATATGTGTCTATACCCCCAAATAGTTCTTTCATGAAATTATCCATAACAAAATAATCTTTATATTATTATATATAGTGTAGATAATATATTTCTTTGAGATGATACTTTATACAGGTTCTTCTTAGCACCATTCTCCTAGTGATTAGAGTTAAATATCGTAATGTCCATTATTTTTATGAAAATGAAACAATACCATTAGTGATCATTCTAAAGTGTAAAGATGAAAAACTGTGAGAATAAAATTTTTAATTGTAAATTCATTTTCAAATTTTGTTTTTAAATGCAAAATTGCCAAAACAAATAGATAAAATACACTTATAAAGCTAGTCATGCATGCATCAATGTCAACATCTAAGTCCTTACCAATATTTCTTACACATTTGGGAATAATGCGCGAGAAATCAACAAAGGACAGGGATTTATGCATCCGAGACTTATAATATGTCCAACTAGTCATAATACAATATGTCATTCAAGTCTTTTATGATGTTGTTAATTAGTTTCTTTAAAACCAAACACGTTAACATTACGAACTGTAATAACCTTACTCTCTACTAACAAAATTGATGAAAAGCTACAAACAAACTGTTACATGTTCATAGCATAAGATATACATAAGAAATTAGGTTTTGGAGAAATAAAATTAATATTCCCCTCCATATTACTTATACGACACCTAGGTCTAAAACATGTAAGGAAATTGTTCAATATGAGTCCAATTCTAAAATTCTTCACAACCTCACTGTTAGTAGATCTGTAATAACATTTTAACCAATAAAGTAATAAGGTTAAATAATATTCACTAACTTGCCCATTAACAATCATTAAACCAAACCATAATAATAACATTATCTCATTTTGTAACCAAAGTTTCCTCTAAAGAACTCAATGTACATGAATTTGAAAGTTGGACTTCTCTTATAAGATGTAGATTACTTCCTAATTGCCACTAACTTTTTATGTGTAATATCACTACTACTCACTTTTAAATCCTTAATTGATTACATTACAATATAATTATCACATCTAATAAAACTTCGTACAATATACAATTTTCTCTTCTCTTCTCACATCCTTATCCTTTTCTTTATCCATCATCAATGTCTCCCTATACCTTGGAAAATAGTCTATTTTTTTTATGTATATCATTAGTGCCATTTTATACCTCAGGATTAGTTTCTCAATATACAAAGCAGTACAAAAATCCAACAATTCACATATCTAAGAGGAAACCCAACAATTCCCAAATCCTACTATTCACAAATTATCCAACATTGTTGTGAATAGTTCGGTGAACCTAAGAGGATTTCATGGGAGATATGCATGGAGTATGAACACATATACTAGCATAATCCAACGAAGATAAAAAGAAAATCTAACACCATTTACCTATAAATCTGAACTAACAACGATTATTTTCCAAAACATAAATCTAACACTATTTACTTATAAATGTGAACTAATGATACCTACACTTACATTTAGTCATTACAAACATATATAAATTGATATCGTTGGAATTAAAACACAAAAAGATGACAATGATATACCTCAAGTAGATCCCATGACGACGGTGAAGAGTTTCGGCCTAGCGATGGCGGGGAGGTGCAGTCAGACGATGGCGGCGATGACACGCGGTGGCAGGACGAGGAGGCACGGTCAGATGACGATAGGGGCGGTAGGATGGCGACGACGGTGACAAAAGGAGAGAGACAAAGCTGCGGGTGAAATGAAAGAGAGGAAATGGGGGAAGACACTGCGAGGGATTAACCTTAAATCAAATCAACATCATTTTCGTTCTTTTAAAAACACTAAAATGGAGGCAAATGACGACGTTTAGGACTAAAATTTACTGACAGAATTTACCGATAGTAGTTCCATTGGTAAATTTTTCTTTGTCGATATATTTTTGTTCCGTTGCAAGTTTAAATTTTTGCTGACAATTTTACCAACGGAACATGATTTTTCGTTGGTAATTACCAACGATTCAGTTTTTGTTGGTAATTATCCATCGCTTAAAACTAGTTTTCTTGTAGTGTTATAGTTCTTATCATATATCACTATATTATATTACTTACTGTATTTCAATATTTATATGTATTATTATTTTATTGTTAATAAATATTAATGACTAAGAATAGTAGTCAACCTAAATTTATGATATTTTTAGACGCTCCATTTTATTTTCATGAAATTTTTGTATGAACAAAGGTGTAGTACTATGTACAATAAGCATTATTAAAGAATCATTTGTGTATAAATCCATAAGATTTAAACAAATTTATAGAGTTTGAATGCATTAGCTAATTAAAAAAATTTATAAAGAAGGCAAATGAAAAAAATATGAAAAATCATATAAATGTCAATTATAATTAACCTTGGGATTATTAAGCATACTTATTACTAAAAATTATCGTTTTAACATTATTAATTTTAAAAATGCTATCATACACAAAAATTCCTTAAAAAGTACTTAAGAAATATATAAGATATAAAATGTTTAATATAAACTTTTGGTGATTATTTACATATTTGTCACTAAAAGTCCAACATTTAGCGACGATTATACTAATCATCATCTAAGGCTTGAACATTAACAGTAAAGTTTCCAAAACATCACAAAATTTCTCTCCTTTCGCAATGAATTATATTTATTTTTGCGAAATATATTCATTTAACAACGATATGACAAAAGGTCGCAAAAAGTTGGACTTTTTTCGACGATTTTGGACATCGTTGTCAAAAGTTAATTAGCGAAGTTTTAAATTTATCGCCAAAAGAAAGTGGCTAAATGTTAGTTTTGTTGTAGTGTTTTTAAGCTGAGATATCTTAGCATTTGAAACCAGAAGTAATATAATATCAATATCTTATTATTTTAATGTATTTTAATGTCAATATCTTATTGTATAACCATATATTTGCAAAATAATTGAGAACCAAACATGGAAATGAGAAGCCAGTAAAAATTCCTTGATATTAATGCAGCTAAAGATTACAACTACAACAATTTTTCTCTGCTTGTACACAGGACAAAATAACATTTACAAAAAGGTTAATAAACCCCAATCATAGGCTAGCATACATATATATATATACACACACACATATAATGTGTATATAATTCCTGAAAGTGTTGTTTGTCCAAGCCCTTGAGTTGTCCCTCAAATCCATATACCACAAGTACATTACAAATCAACAAATCGGTATTCATTATCGCAAGTTTCTGAAAACATAAAACATTCTTAGAGGAAAGCCATGCTATTATCAATCTCAAATCTCATGTCCTCCAAGTTGGAAACACCACCATCTCCCAAGCTATTTTCTTCCAAGTTCATGTCGTCCCACAAGAACTCGTAATCTCCATCACCCCCTTTGGAGCTGACTCCGGGTGTGGAGTTAGCGGCGTTCCTTTCCTGATGGGAAAGCTGAAGTAGGTTTAGGAAAGAACACTGGTGATGAGTCGTGGTCGACGATATTTGCTGGTATGTCCCCCGGCTTAGATTTTGTTCGGTACAATTAGGAGACGTTGCCAAGTTCAGAGGAGCAACAACTGTCGTCGACGTCTCGAACGTGAACTCTGGGCTGAACTTGATCACGCTGTCTTCTGCCTTGCTTTTGTGGAAAACTCTACATAGCACCCAGTCCTCCTGTGATGTTGTGATTTAAATGTTTTGTTTAATTAGCCCACAGTACCAGATTTTGTATAAAGAAGATATACCACCTCACTACATTTAGATTAGATGCAAATATAACCGACGTTGGTATATGGTTTAAAAAAAAATCTAGTGCCTGTTTTCACTACCAAAACTTGTTAGAAAAGATGGAAAACTATACCAATTTTTGTAATCTTAAAAATTAATTCGAAGAATATTATAGTGTCATTTAAAGTGTAAACATATGATATAATTAAGATTAAAATAAAGTATAATATTTAAAATTAAAGATTTAGAACAAGAAAATTTTTATGAACATGTTCATGTTTTGTGAATGTAATAAGAATTTTATTAAATTAAAAACATGAATTTGACATTTTATCTAAATAGAAAAATATACATTTAAACATAGAAATACAATTTAAGAATGATTCAATATTATTATTTGGTCTGCGTTCCTATCTCAAAACTATCCCTAGAATTTGTCATACATGCTCTGAAATTCTAATGATTCAATAGTATTATTTGGTCTGCGTTCCTATCTCAAAACTATCCCTAGAATTTGTCATGCATGCTCTGAAATTCTTATGATTCAATATTATTATTTAGTCTGCGTTCCTATCTCAAAACTATCCCTAGAATTTGTCATACATGCTCTGAACGTCTCACTGTAAGCCTTGTCATCAAGGCCGTAAAACTGGGAGACAAAGGTCGGGTAACTTCCCCGCCAGCAATGTCCTTACTGGTTTCTTCTCTCTATTTGTCTCTCAAGTGTCACCACGACATTCACCCTTAACTAAATGTGACAGCAACCCACTAAAGATAAAGTGGACAGGGAACTTTCCCTTAAGACAGTATGGTGTTGACAGAAATGTTATCAATGTCTAGCTACCTAGCTAACGTACGTATGGCCAACTTCTGTCTCTCTCTTTCTCTCTCTTCCACCATGTGCATGTGTGCAGAAGGTGATTGGTTTTTCATTTCTTTGGTGCATGTTGGTTTAAGTTTCAGTTCTAGACTGTGACTTGAGATACAGAAAGGAGAAAATTAAATCAGATAAATGTTGACGAGGATGATTCTAGTACCACTAACTCCAGTGAGCACAGAAACTGATAGAACTACCGAGAATATTTATAGCAGTTGACTGTAAAAGATATATATTAGGTTAATTGGAGCACACCTTAGGAGGCATATGCGGGGCCTCGAGCCGAAACTCATGCATGATCCAACCAGTTTTGATACCATTAGGAGCTCTATTCCTATAGAAGACCAGAGTCTTTCTCATCCCAACAATCTCACGAGTAGTGGGATCAAGCACTGTACGATCTTTCCCAGTTGCTTTCCAGTACCCGGATGTCGTGGCTCGATTGGTTCTGAACCCAGTAGCGTACTTTCGGTCCCTGAAGCTGAAGAAGTACCACTCGTTGGTGTTGAGCCTAGCCACCTCTGAAATTTTCCAAATACAAGTGGGTCAGTTTGGAAAACAGTTCGATCAAATAACGCTTTCATGAACATGGTTCTCTGTCCGCTGTCAACGGAGGGAGTTCCAATGTAGTGATTATGAAACAGCAAAATCTAATTTGGAAAAACATAGTATGTGGAAGTTAGATGTATCCACTTTGATCTACAAACATGTTAGGATATTTGTCTTTTGTAGTAATTTCAATAATTTTCGAATATGTGCCCAAAATTTAAAGCCGTTATTTGTGACTAATGAGAATTAGGTTCTGTTGTTCGATCATTGCCATCTTAAACAGTTATGTCCGAGAAACCTAGGCGTAACGATTAGTTTATACTTGCAATCTTTAGATACAAGGAAAATTATATGAAGATGATTCAGAACGAGTACTTTGAGATCATGTTTCTTTATGAAATTATATTTTTTTCCTGACTTTTCTTTGTATGATGGTGCAAGCTATGTTATTGATGTAATGGCTCTTGAAAAGTGAAAAGAACTCTCTCCCTTTTCTTTGATATATATGGATTTCCTTTGCACATCTAACAAATAGATGGCATTAGTTTCAATGGCTAGCAAGGATGTACTGGCCCATCGTTGACTCGTTTCTGTAAGAGGAGCAGAAGGAACATGGGCAATATTGTAATAAAGTGAATTAGAGAGAAAAAAAATAACAAAGAAGGAAACATTACTCGTATCATAAGATATACGCGTTTATCAATCATAGTCAAAATGACCCACCAAAAGTTTCTCTTTAAAGCATAGTTACCTATGTTTTGGAAAATCTTGCTCGCTACAAACCCTTTTTGCTAATGTCCTTATCCATTTTCTTTTCACTTTGATATTTCATACAAAATTGAATACTGATCCTTTCCATCAACTCAATCAACCCTAACGTGTAAAGCATCTATAATTATTCATGTGAACATTTAGAGTAATTATTCATGTGAACGTTTTGAATAATTCACAAAGACCTGCTTCTTATTACCAAAACAAAAAAATTCCATACATATTGAACATAAATTTTCTAGTTATTGGATATCTAATAGATAGTTTGTATGCATGTTCGAGGGTTGAATTTAATGCATATATAAACTAAACCAGCGGCCGGTGCATAACTTTATCCCACTGGCCATGATAAATTATCACGGAACAAATATGGGCTGCTGTTCATAAGTAGAGATAAGAAAGAAGAAGAAAATTCATAGTAATTACAGGCATCAAATATCACCACAAAAGGTAGCACATCATCTCCTAGTGTATTTGCACATAGATAAAGAGAATATTGAAATGGGACCAGCTTAGCTATAGCTAGGAGCTAGCTATCTATCTAGCTAATTAGGCATATGTGCAAATACGTGTTTAATTTTCTTTACAGTTTTTGCAAGTATATTCTATTTAGAGGAAAAGTAACCTGCTTCTCTTAAGGCGAATAGTACACATCTGTATATGGTATATAGTAAAAGAGTAAAACGGATTGAGACTTGCCATGAAAGTAAAATCTTTCTAGGGGATAATACTCAGAAATGCGTGTGAACTTAATCTTGCTATAGTAGCCATGAGAAATCGCTCTATCTTTAAATTGCTTACTGGAAGCAACTCCATTCGTCCTCATTGATGACCATTCATGAGGTATGAAAATATAGGCCAATTACTAGGAAAAAACAGGGGGAGAAGAAAGAAGCAACGAGCTGAAAATAAGCTCGATTGTTGTTGACCCCTTTTCTCAGTTAAATAAAACTGACCTCATTTTAGTATTCTACCTTATGAAGGAAAAAGTGAAGTGTATTAACTGTGAAGAATATGGTCTTGTTATCCAAGACAATGAGAGAGGAGAAGAAAAGATTTTATCTTGTTATGCATATGGTAATCCACGTTAAAACAAGAAGGCAGAAGCTAGAAGACGAGAAAATAGAACAAAAGCAAACCAAACAAAAAATAATATTAGAGAGACCTGCAAACAATAGGTTGGCCGCATAACTAATATTAAAACTTCAAATAATTGGTGATGCTCCAGGAAATACCTATGAGTCTCGTACAGCTCGAAGCACAAATCATAAGTGTTTAATGCTTGTGTCTGGTTGTCGTCAAATATGCTAAAACCACCGGAAGAAAGCATACACAGAGAAACGTATAGCTAACTAGATGATGATATTCATGCTGCAAAGAAACAAGAAACGATGGATGGTACACTTACCAGGAAGCTGCCATGGTTCACAAGTATGTAAGTCGATTTCGACTAAAGTGCCCTTAAGAACTTCGTCATTTGTGATCTTCTTGTAGAGATAATGGCAAACAAGCTCCTCATCACTAGGATAAAACCTGAAACCTGGAGGCAGTGTTGCTCCAATGTCTCTAAGCCCCATTTTGGTATTCTTTTGAAAGGCAAGAAAAGAAAGGTGGGCTTGGGTATGGAAAGTATGATGAAAGTTGATTATTAAGACAGGAAAGGAAATGAATTATGTTTGTTGCTACAGTATGATAGAGAATGGAATTTATTTGATAGAAAGGTTTTGGATATGAAATGTGCGAGTCTGGGAAGACAGAGGTTGGTGTTTTACATAGAAGTAGTTAGAATTTCTTATAATATTCTAGTGATTATGGTCCCATGTTATTGTGTACCTTGTTAGTTATGGTATGAAGTTTCAAAGAAAAACCAACGTTACAAGAAATCTATCTCGGGCAAGGGTTGTGAAAATTTAGAGCAATTGATGAAAGATGTATGGACAAAATCCAAAACGTTTGATTAGGAAACCTTCCAAAGCAGCCCTTTTATGTTTATTAAATGAGGGGCCTTTTTTTAAAAAAATTTACAGTACTTGAACAACTTCTTTTAAGAATCTATTTCTAACAAATGGGGCCTGTTATGAGGATAAGGGTAACTTCCAAGAACATTCACATGCTGTAAATGTCTGTGCGGAAATAATTGATGATCAACGCAAGGCAATCACATCCTACGTCTATCTATATGTTGATTCCTCTTGTTTGTTGGCTACTTTTCTTTTATAGAGTTACATAAATCTTGAAATCTTCTGTACGGAAACTAGGCCGAGTCATTCCTCTTCAGTGTAAAAGGAAGTTGTTTATAAATCTTTTAATTTAAGAATTAAATTACTTAAAAATAAAGAATTTATCAATTAGATGTAAAATAATTTATAAATCAAATTAGTACACATTAAAAAAATAAATTAATTAACATAATTTAAAATAAGAGATTAACTTGCAATTTCATCACTAAATAAGATAGTATATATACTTTCCAATTTAAATACAAACTTTGTTTGTGACTCCCTGAGCCTAACCCTAACATGCAAGTGTCCAGACATTAATCCGTCTTTGCTAAGAAGAGCTTCAAAGACACCCTTACAGAGTTTGCCCTTTTCTTTCTGTCTAAGTTCTCTTTGCGTCACCATGTTATATCAAAAGAACAATAAATGTCTATTTAAAAAAATAAATAGATATACGAATACATCCATTTAGATGGAAAGGGAATACATAGAAAAGCACAAGAGAAGAGAATGATTTGTGTAGTTAATGATAATAATTAAAGCTAAAAAGTACGTATAAACTATAATATCCGTATATATATTACCATAATGATTTAGTGAGGGCCATGGGTCATTAAGGTCTTGTATGATTAAGCTTAATTATTATATATACAACTTTCATCTGCATATACAAGTAATCGGTGGGACCATCCTTCCATGGTATGCCTCAGAACAAAGCGTCCCAAGCACGTGAACCATTTGATTGATCGATCTAAGACTCCAAACGTGGACAGCTCAAGAAAAAATATATAAAGAAAAAGAAAATAGCTGGAAATTTTGAATATTTGGTAATCATGAACTTGTTAAGAGTCCCGCCTGTTCAATTTTTGATCACACAGAAGAACAACTTTGGCTGTATGCAGGGGTGGGCTCGTTGATTGTCTTCGGTCTGGGACCCACTAATCCACGCACACACACAACTTATCTAATTAATTAGGTGATTTCTTGTTTTCCTGGATGAATAATAATGCTTAGAAAATCTGCAATAATAATGGAAATATGGACAAAATAATATTTGTCACAACATGTATTATGTCATCGTAATTATGAGGATGGTATCTTGTAGATCATGACTTGACTGGGGTCACAACATGCCATTTGAAATAATTGGCCTATTTTTTACTACCCTTTGACAGTGACAGAAAAGAAAAAATCAGACCTCCATTAACATAGGCACAACATTCCTGTCATCAAAATGTCAAGAATACCCTTTCCAATACCAAGTAGGTTAACTTGTACAACATGCCAAAACAAAGCATATCCGACTAGTTGATGGGTCATTTTCGCCATTACAGGGTAGACCTTTTGCGGAGGCATGAAAGAACAAGAAGGAAGCGACAGTTATTAAATTTTAGTTGTTATGATCCTGTCGGAATAAACTGAGAGCTAATTAATGCATAATGAGCAATTAACATGGAAGTGATCAACCAAAAGAAAAGTTGGATACATCCTAAGATCGTTTCTTTTGTGAACCAAATAAGTAAAATCGGGAAGCAACAAAGGCTTATTTAAACAGAAGAATCAAGAGACGAGAGGCAAATGGTATCAAATGACTAGGATCTTACAACGCCAAATTGACATTGATGTTAATAACCTTTTAAAATCCTAAATTAACGGGAGTCGATCCCGGCGTAAGGCACGTGAGACCACAAACCGAAATACACGTCAGAGGAATGGTGACGTTGAGATAATTCTTAAATTATAAGATTACTATCCGAAGCAAGGGAAAGATACAAATGATTGTGAGTTGTAGGCTTAGGTTTAGCGTTTTTTTTTTTAAAGGTAGGAATTCTTTTTTTAGATGCGGAGATGATGATGTTATACAAAGAGTGACGGTTTGATATTCCTCTATGTGGAGACCAATAATTTCAACCCTCCCCTCCTTTCATCTTGTTTACTTCCATAAGCTATGGGTCTGGGATTGCATACACTTTTAACATGTAGGTTCTTTTCTTCTTTATTGTCATTTCAAACCTAAAGTTACTGAATTTGTTTTCTTTTTTTGTCTTACAAAAATTATGGTGTTTTAGTTTTTTTTAAATACATTTTTTTTGCCCCTACCTGTCTACCCACTGACTAAATATATGTAAACTGCTATCTGAAAGTTAAAAGAACTTGTATTGTGTTTTACAAATTAAGTGACTACAAATGATATTGGAATCATCATTGAATAAAGACCCTTGAGAGCAAAGTTGTGTTCTTTTTCCATCTCTCCAATCACAACTCGACCAACCAATACTCGGATCGGTATATGTGCGTACCCTATCAGACGTAGACAATTCAGCATGCAATAAGGCCTGCCTACCACGTGGCGTTCTCTGGTGCTCTCCTTGGAGAGTTGTCCTTTAAAGTCTCGTGTTGTCCAAATCATTTTTTATATGTCCCACCATTGATTGGATTGGATGATGTTTATAATCGGTTCCATGATTATCCTAAGGTTTGCATAGTCATTTGATTTTGAGAGCAATGTGTAGTCAAATTTATTAATAATTGCTTTTCATCTCTTCTTCAGTAAAAGGTTGAGACGTCCTTAGGTGCAAGCATCGGTAATTTATAGTATCGTGACGGTATTTCTATCTTCCGCCAACTTAAGGGACTAGGGTTTAGGTTTGATCCTTAAGTATTACAAATAACGAAAAGATTTTTGTATGAAGATTAATTTCTAACCAATATTTCAATTGGTCGATTTTTTTGAAATCTCAATCCCTTTAAAAGAAAAAGAAGTACATGGAGAAATTGATATAATCAAGAAATTGGAAATAATTAAGGCTACCTTGTGATGAAAAATATTCTATAGCTCCTCATGTAATTCTTTTATGAGGAACTATGCTTAACCTTTTACTATGGACCTAAACAGAAATCCATAAATGACATATTAAAACAGAGGAACAGTCTTCTTCTTTTGTTCGTTTTCTTGCAACCTTCTATCTATGTTCGTCTTCTTAAGCGACACTAGTAGAATCAGAAATCCTCCCTGCCCTTACTTTTGTCTAACTCATAAGAAGTAGAGTCGACACATGTTTGGTGTTTCCATATCTTGTTTGCATAATTATCAATGCAAGTATAGAACTAAAAGCTATAATCCTTTTATGTCAAGAAAACCAGATATGGAAACAACGAGTCCACACACACCCATGAGAGACCTAAATTTACTAACCGAATAAAGATAAATCATAAAAGTAAAGAAGAGGAAGATAAGAGAGGAAATGATGCAAATTGCCTCCGGAAGATGCAGCATGAGAAAAAGTAATCATCAGAACAACATGAAATTTTGTGGAGTGAAGCTTTTTCAAGCTACTTTTGACCTTCTTTTGGCACTTAGGATTGCATAAAATAACAACTCTTTTCAAGAAAAAGTAATTATTCTCATTTCACTTTATTGAAAATTTGATAATTGATGGGATTGTATATGCCTCATTACATTATAAAAAAAGGTGCTCCGATCCTTTTTTTTTTTTTCCCCCCTCTCTTCACATGAACGTCTAAGAAAAGTGAACCGTGAAGCCCTGATCATGCAGCTATATAACCTCCAAGAATAAGGCTCTATCTGTAAAGCTCGTGATTAAATGGCTAACCTTGTTACACTTTTAACGGAGGGCTAGGTTGAGCTTCAACGCACGTAATCGTTGTTGCATATCTAGTTACCTAGCTTCAGCTGCTAAGTATTTTGTTGTCTAATTATGAAAGAAATTTAGTTTACAATTCACTCGGAACTCTCTTAGCTGGAAAGGTGGCAAAAAATTATTCACGAATGGATTAAATCTCTGAGTTGGTCATTTTTTATGAGGTTTACTTAGGCGAGGTACATAATTGTGTAATCATCTATAATCAACCCTACACCGCAACCCCATGATTATATGAACAGTAATACTTTAGTTTTAAAACTCTTTCTTGTTGCAAACGAAACCTTCATGTTAGAATCTTGAAGCATACATTAACTGGAGACTTAAATTATTGACTACAGTTCAATTGCAATTATTAGAATATAGGAAATCGTCACTTGATCCACCAATCACCTAGTTGTAAATCAAGGTTAAATTTTAATTAAAAAAATTTGAACCGTTGTATAGGGAACTTCCTGAGGTACGATTGTATCTTAATCTTTCATACCAACTTGAGATATCTCCTTTATCTTTAATAATGTAGGCAAATAGGGTACAAGTTCTTGTGTTAATTATCAGAAGTTTTTGCGAAGAACTAATAGGAGAGTATTGTTTTCGAGCACACCTAAATTTCTCTTTTAGGTTCAGAGTGTGAGGGGTCATAAAAGAATAAGTTGACGTCCTTCTTTATGAAAAAGGCTAATATAGGATTCGCCTAATTTAATTGTACATGTAGGCATCATATAGAACTTTGCATATTATCCTTCAAAAGAAGAGAAAAGTTGATTCGGGATGAGATAGTGCCCTCAAAGGATGCATGATTTGTCAGACACACTTCAACATTTAAAATACTTTATGTCTCTCTCATATTATAACTTTATATTCTAAATGAAACCACATCAAAGATTCGGCTGATAACTTGAAAACGCAGGAGATTGTTAACTACAAGTATAAGCATCCTTGATCATGTAGGCCTTCAAGCGTTATTCAAACAAAAACAAAATCAGCAACAAATTACTTCTTTGTATCCAAAAAGAAACATATCTTATCAGCCGTAGGATGTTAAAAGGCTTATCTGCCACTATAATCGGAATTCTAAGGAATAATTTTCTCTCTGTCTCTTTGTTTTTTTTTTTTCCCCCTGAACGTCTAACTCAGAGGCCTCTGATCAGACAGAAGGATGATTCCACCAAAAGTTCTGATTACTTCTCCTTATCAATTAAAGAAATTAATTAAGTACAGTCTAAAACTAGTTCAGTGTGCATGTATAGTTCTATATATAAACCCGCCAGGGAAAATAAGGAGACAGAGATGATATTTGGTTATTGTATACGACATGCTGGAGACGATGTGCAGGATAGGGGGGGCTGCTTGTGGCGACAGCTGGCTATCTGTATGCATTAGTTTTGGGCTATATTTTACGCATATAATAAAAGAAGGCATACCTTTCTAAGTGCAGAGGAAGCGTGTTGTGTTGGAGGCTGATGAGGTTTTTATTGAGTTATTATTCGTATTCCATTCCACTCTGTGCCAAACTTGTGTTTTGTTGATTTGCGCCGCAAACATGAGAGAGCCCACAAACAAAGACACAATCGCACAAACAAAGGAAAAGAGAAGGAAAAGATTGAGAAAGATGTACAGTATGTTGTTAACGAATTCTATGCATGCATATCACATGAAGGATTTAACAAAAATTATTTTTTCTATAGACCCACATCAAGCTCATCACTGTACATTAGAGCACAGCTTGCTAGGTGTATTTATGTACATGTATAGGTTTATTTACGTGGCTCCATCCGCCATTATTAGTTACAATTGGGAGTCTAGATTTGGAGCCCTTTTGGCTTCCATATAACTAGAGACACTGTACTATACTTGCGGCTGTAGAACTGCTCATTAGTGTGATTAATGATCTTGAAAGCTCTCTTTCAACTGCATACACATACATATATATACAAACATTCGATCTATCTCAACCTGTTATTTGTTTTTTCTTTCCTATATTTACGCTCGATTTCACCGATGTTTCACCTTCAATAATGGAGAGGGGCACACCAATATGTATCTGTAGCTATCGGTATGATCGTACTACAGTAGGGGATATGTTTTAAGTTAAAAGGAAAGGTTTTTGATTGGAAATTCATGTCTCACACGTCAACTGCGGAAACTTTCGATTTTACTTGTTATGCACATCTACGACTAGTCCCAGTTTTACACCGAATTTCACTACATGTTCAAAAATAGTAGCTGAATTGTTCATTGTAACCTCAAAAGAAAAGAACTTGTTGCTAAAAATAAAGGTTAAATGAGGGTCTGTATCCAGTAATATTGACGTGCATTGTTCGCAATTATGTCAATCACCTGCAATTTAAAACCTTTTTAAATACAGATTAATTGCCGTTACTTTGGAGATTACTTTCGGATGGTAAAATGGAAAGATACCTTCGTATGAAAAGAGAAAAAAAGATTTGTTCACTCCCAATCGGCAGGGTGAAATTCGAGTCTTTCTTTTATACAATCTCTTGTTTTGTCGGATCAAGAGCTATTTTATCTTCCCTTTTGATTTGTAGTCGCTTTACATATTCTCAGCAGTTATTGTTTTTCGACCCACGGGATGCAAAATTAGCTTTGCTTAGAACTTGTTCTTGCGTACTTACTTTCACATCACACGAGAACTCACTACATTAGTTGTTTGTTAAATTAAGTAACTTAACACGACGCCGTATAATACTCTTCTTTTCCAGTGTCATTCAGAAGAAGAAGAAGAAAAAAAAAGATGCGTACAACTCTTAATCTTAAAGGAAAAATATTTTTTACATTTTACATCTGAAGACAAAGAAGTTGAGGTGTCAGGTTGTGATTTGGTGGCTAAGAAGACTGTGAATGAAGGCAAAGGGTATGCTTCTTGTCATTCCTCGAGATTTTTGGCGACTGGCCTATCGGCCATCAGCATAATATAATACTCAATTAATTGAGGAATGGAGAAGTGGAGTTCAGCTTAATGCGGACCTACAAAACCCGAGGGCTTGTGATTGATTCCTGAATTGACTTTTGGGGGACCCAAATGTTCTAATCCAAAACCAAATAATTAAGTACGAACTTTTTGGTGTGTGGGTGGCATGAGGATCACTGCCTGTCAAGTCTTTGAACTCACCTTTCTTCTCAATCACCAACTGAGTTACCTATGCAGGCACTGCCTTTCAAGTCCTCTCTCTTAGGGGAAGGAAGCTCCAGTATATAATATTGATCTATATTAATTTCCCGCAACGTTAAACCATCTAAATTCCAATTTATTAGTGGAATCCATTTTTTATGTACATATATACACAAATTAACAATTTTTAGGGGGTTCCCACAGATTGGTAGCGACTACTTAGATGTTATCTAGTCGGGTCGGTCGTGCTGGGCCCGGACCCAGTCAAAATGACCCGTGGGCCGATCGATCCACTCTTCAAAGGTCAGTCTCACACCTAATGACTATGTCAAGCCCAAGCGCTCTCCTCAGCCCATCTGCATGTGA
>JAOSBK010000004.1:16963811-16974042 GCA_027568895.1 Erythroxylum shatona
GAAATGCATGTGTCGAATGAGTATGTATGTATGTTGCATGAATCAAAAGGTTATGTATGGATGTTGGGATCGGGTCCATGGTTTAGGAGCTCGGCGCGGGCTCGACCCGAGGGGCCGCCTCGAGATTAGGGATCCAGGACCCGGGCCCAACAATAATAATATCAGATCATGCATAAAACACAAATTGGTTAAGGGAATTTTCCTACATTTAGAGTGGTATCTAAATTTAGGGTTCATATTGACATTATGTTTAATAAGAAGTGTAAGAGCTTCCATGCACAAGATGAAAAGGTAGGGAGATAGAAGGTCTCCCTGCCTTATTCCTCTAGCCCTTTTAAAGATCATAAATAGGCTTCCATTTACCAAGACACAATATGATGCAGTAGCAAAACGTTCTTTAATCCAATGTATGAATTGTCTTGGAAAACCAAATATTTCCATCATATGTAACATAAAACCCTAATTGATACTATCAAAAACCTTATTAAATTAGAGATCATAGAGTAGTTAGAATGGAAATTACCTATACACTAGTCTTTTAGGAGTTCCTGAACTATCAATACATTATCCCCAATATGTCTGCTATCAATGAAGGCTTTTTGATTGTCATTGATAAGGAATTTAACTACATTCTTCAGTCATGTAGCAAAGATTTTGGAAATGACCTTGTAAAGAAAATTAATGCATGATATTGGTCTATAATCACTAAAAGTAGCAAGATTAGGAAGCTTGGGAATTAAGTAGAGAAAGTTTGTGTTAAGTAACGTCAACAACTTGCCTTTTGAGAAGAACCCATGTGCTGCATTTTTTACATCCTTACTAATTACATCCTAGGATTCATGAAAAAAACATTCAATCGATTAGGCACTCGGGGCATTCATCGCATCCATTAACAGAATTGTATCCACCATTCCTTATCTTCAACTAGTTTAATAAAACTCACTGCTATCTCTTCAAAGATTCTTTGTTGATGAAGTTGCTTAAGAAGGAGAATGAGGACCCTGAAGCATTACAAAATCCTAGAAGTGTGGAAAAGAATTTGGTAGCTTCTTAGAGGATTGATTCTTGGTCCTGCAAAACTATTCCTTCATTAGATAAGATGGAACAAATTTTATTCTATTCCTTCTTGCTAGCACAATATCGAAGAAAAATTTAGTACATTTACCTCCATCATTGAGCCAACCAATCCTAACCTTTTGTTTGATCAAGGAATAGTGATTGTAAACAACTTGAAGATAGTTATCTAGAAGGGACTTTTCATTTGGCAAAAGAGCTTCATCATTTAGATTAACAACTAGAAGATTTTAAATTTTAGTTAACTCTATCTTAGTGGAATCGATAACATCCTTATTATTGGAGCCTTTGGAGTTATTTAATAATTTAAGCTACTCCTTAATAAATTTGAGAAGCCATTCTAAAGATGAGGGATAAGTACAAGAATGACTTCATTGCACTAATACATAATAGGAAGTTTGTTAATTTTTTATATGATAATTGGCTTTCTATAAGACCATTGATTAATTCCCACGTAGCTAACTTGTAACATCACATTACTAATGTTAGGGCTAGAATAGTAAATTATGAGGAATTTTTATGAAATTAGTAAAATGCACCTCATGCATAAGTTATTTGTGACATGCACATTTTTACACATTCATATGATTGTACATGCATTCATTGACATTTTCTGGGTATAATTGAGTTGTTAAATGTGATTAAATTGTGTTTTGGCCATTTTGGTGTATTTAAGGTATTTTGGATTTTTTGGTGAATTTTGGAAAAATATTAAAATTTGGACCAATCCTTGAGTCAAATATGGCAGCATAGTTTGGTACATGTGAACAGTGACAAGTGTAAAGCATGCAAAGAAACCACGTACTACTACGTTTTGGTTAGGAAGAGGTTACTGAAGCTTCGATTCTTCACTGAATCCTCTTCACTATTTTTCATCACTGAATAGTTATTGATTGTGCCTTTGTGTTGTTGAGTTACTCTCTAGAAATTATAACTGAATCTAGTAAGTAGTTTCTGTTAATGTTTAGTTTCTGATGTAAATGTATACATGCATGCATGGAATTGCAAATTGAGGCATATATATGTTCTGTCCTATTTGAGTGAGAAAACCAAATATGGATATATTGTGTTTGCATGTTTGAGGAATCAAAAGTTGTAAGATATTGTTGAGGTGAGTTAGAGCTAAAAGAATCAATCAAGTAGTGCTTAAGAAGAGTGTAAAATGTTGAAAAAAATGATGACTTATATTCTATCATTCTACTGTACATTCGTAAATGTTTGGTTTCAGTGTTAATGCAGAGTTGTAAAAAAAAAGTGCTGGAAACCTTGTTGTTGAACCGTGATTTTGATGATGACTTGTGTTAGAGATGAATGCATACTTGAGAAGGTAAAATAGTAGAGTTTTGGTGAATGCATGTGCTAAATGACTTAGATGAGGAGTTGAATTTATGAATGTGGAAAAAATGCAGAAAATTGGAATTTTCATGTATGAAGTTTCATATTTTTGGGTGTTTGAATGGTAAACTTGAATCTAATTTGTTTAGAGATTGTTTTAGGTATAGAAATGCATAATAGACATTGTAGGAATGTGAAATCTGAGAATCTAGAAAAAAAATGAAAAAAGAGTCGAGTTTCTGCGAAAGTTCGCCACCGCCAACTCTATAGTTCACCATGCCCAACATTGAAAAAAAACAAAGTTCGCCACGACCATCTTTTTGGCTCGCCACGACAAAGTCTTGTCCTGTACAGCTCAATAGTTATCTAAATGAGATGGTCTTGTCCACGACCATATCTTGCCCTATAGTTATCTAAATGAGTTGTACAATTAGAGGGTATGATCTTGTACTAGCCAAAAGTTCAAATATACATAGTTTGTGGTATTATGAGCATAACTCATAAAATACTAACTCAAATTGGGTGATCTTGAAGTCATTAGAAACTTAAGACATTGGAGAACAACTTTCTAGAAGGAAGTGTTGCCTAAATTTGTCATTTATTCTATTAGATTAATTATGCAAAGTTGACCCAAAATCATGTGAGTAGAAAATTTGAAGTGGTCAATTAGGTTATGAAATTGATTTCACATTGTTTTATTTTGGTCCAAATTATAAGTACAAATGAGGTTAATGATGACTTTGATATTTGAATGATTTGATAAGAAACCTGGGATTGTCATTGAATATGCATTGTGCATATTTTATATAAGTACTGGTGCATAAAGGAATACTTATACATTTGTGCAAAAATGTGATATATTGTAAATGTGTTGTGTGTGTTATAGAGGAGCACATCAGACGCCATTTGGACATTGCCGGACCATCCAGGCAATAGTTTATTAGAGCATACTGTGAGTCAACTTAGATGAATTTCGTAGGATTGATTTGATTTAGTTTGCTAAGCTTCCAATTATTGAACCGTTGCAAGTTGTTTCTGAATTTCGGACTTAAAGTCCGACGAGTAAATATGTGGGACTGTATTAGAAGTGCTCTAATTTGTTTGATAATTCTGTATGAAATGTGAATTCCCAGCAAAGTTGAATGCCGGACTTAGGTCCGAAGATTATGAAATTTTGACTGTATTATGTTATGCAAATTCTCAATGAAAGTTGAATGCTGGACTTAGGTCTGATGATTATGAAATTCTGACTGTGCTTTATAAATCATTGTGACATATGTAAATTCTAAATTGATGCATTTCATAAAATGCATGCTCAGATAAAGGCATTGTGATCAGAGTAGCCAGTATCAAGCGCTTGCACATAGAACTTTGCTCCGTGGTATATGATTTTGCACGTAGAGCTATGCTCCATGATATATGTTCCTGGATGAGCTCAATGGGCCAGTATTTGTATATGTGATATGTGATAGCTAGGCACTCGGTAACAATAATAATAACGAATGTGGAGTCTCATATGCATCTATATTTGTTTATATATGTTCTGATTCACAATAATTTAAATGATGTGCCATGACAGTGTGAGTTTATGGAATATATATGTTCTACATGATTAGTTGTGAAATATGTGATTTGTGTTTATGAATCCGATGAAATCATCAACGATGGTTCTCTCATTGAGTTTGCAAAACTCATAAAAAATTGCAACATGGCTTTTTAGGTTCAGATGAGTTATCCAATTAGACCAATTGGAGTTCAGCCGCTGCAAATGAACATGAGTTAGGGGTTGGGATCAGTTTGCACCTGCATATGTATTTAGAAATTTTATTTTCGAATTATGTTCCAAAAAAATTATATAAAGTGTATGTGATTGAATCGGTAACAAAATGACATTATGAATTGTAAGTTTTCTTTTGCATCTGAAATGGGCCCAAGTGGCTATTGTAATACTTGTGAATGGAAATGTTTTTAAATAAAGTGGCCCCGATTTGATTAATGATTCCCGCATACGTGTACATTGTTTAAAGAAACAAAAGTTTTGTAATGAATTTTGACTGATTGATCATTCTAGCGTACCACTCTTGCGGGGTACGTATTCAGATATCACTTAGGATGTCGGGTACGTGTCCTACAAGAGTGGGGTGCTACATAACTCCCTAAAGAGTTCAATTCCATTAGAAGCTTCAGTTGCCACAACTTTACAATGCAAGGAAAAATTTCAGAACAAACACTATCTAATTCACTAGCTAATGAATTATATGGAACTTACTGCAATGCAGAAATTGATAAATGCATTTGGAGGCACTTTAAAGACAATAAATACTCAAATTCTTCTTGCAAGAAGTTACTTTTTAAATAAATTCCAAGGATGTAATGAACCAAATCCACCTAGTCAAGTTATTTTTAACCTTGAGCAACATTCATTATTTGGATTGCGATGAAAAGTAGGTTAAGAATTGTCTCTAGGATAACAAATACACATTGCTCACCAACTAATGTTGTTTATGCAGAGAAGCAAAGGAAACTAGTGAAAACTTATTCTACAATTGTCAATACATTACAGAGACATGGAGGGAACTGTATAATAAATGCATGTTAACTACTAAAATTGATAATATGGATAACATCCAAACTCGACGATTAAACTACATAAATAACACTTCTAACAAATGCTTTTAGATAACCTTATCTTTGACAATCACAAGTACATGGGACGAGAGGAATTTTAGAATATTTTAAGACAAAAGCACTCATCATGAGTTGTTTTATCAACATAAAGTATAGTAATACCCTTCTTCCTTTAGATCTAATATCCCTAGTTGATTAGCACATTCCTTGAAATCTTTTGAGAAATTTCTTATAAAATAGTTCTCTTGAGCTTCATATCTATATAATATGGAATTAAAGTCATCACATATAAGCCAAGGCCCTTTACAATAAATTCCTATATTTTCTGGCTTGATCCACAACTTATTTCTTTGTAAATCAAAGTTGCTAGCATACACTATAAAAGAGGTGATCACTACTTTCTCCATAATAAAGGAAAGCTTTAAGTGTATTACTTAACCAATAATGCCTCGGATATTAACCTTCACTCTATCAGAGCTGTAGCATATAATAATTTTACCTAGCATTTGGAGAAGGTGATTTGTAACTATATTTAACTGAGTTCCCAAAACATATAACCTTTTAAAGTTCTCCATCATTATTTTGTTTCTAAAAATATTAATAAAAAAGGCTTTTCTTTAAAGATAAAATCCCTTGAAGCAAGTTGCTTTTTAGGGAAGTTTAATCCTCTAACATTCACACTAAATTGGACATTTAGTTATGGTTATCTTTAGAGCTAAAACCCTTGCCCCTTTGTGATTTCCTTCCGCTAACAATGTTATAAAAGACTCCTTTCCATCATATAATTCAAAAAAGTTTGTGATCCCATCTTCTTTTATCATGATTCTATCACATTTTGTTTATGGAGTTGCAATTTCACCTTCCTTATCATCATATACAAAAGAATTAGAATTTAAACCTTTAATAGAGATTTCAGTTGATGTATTTGAAATGGTTTCTATATTGGTTTCTCCATTAATTTGTTTGTTCTCTTTATCATAAATAACCAAGTCTTCCACTCCTATTAATTCATTGTAATCCCCTCTATTGACTTTTCTACCTCTGGTTTTCGATACTTTCCTTTGATCTTTGATGGGAGGCTTCCAATGATAGGATAGAGTCATATTATCCTCAAAGAGCTCATTATCCGCTCCCAAAATCATCACAATAATTTCATTCGTCAGCTCTTTAAACAATTCAATGCTTACACAAATGCGAGAATGATCAATTCTCCTCTTTTTAGCTAAATTTTCATCTAAATAAAGTGGTTTTCCAATGAAATAGGCTAAGTAACTCAGTCTTTGAGTAGTCTAATACTCTAAGGAAATATTGCGAAAGTTAGTCAATAAAGGGATATTTTTAAATTTCACATCTTTGAGCTTTAAACCTGGATGCCAAAATTAGAGAAACAAAGGTTTAAGCCACATTCCATGGATATAGAATTTTATAAGGCATAGAGTTGGAGGAGGAGGTAAATAGAACGAGATTATCTTTAGATAAGAGAACATCAACCAAACCTGTATATTTCCGAAATCTATACGCCAATCTTTGAATAACTGGAAATGGGATATGTGCTAAAAGAAAAAAACCCACCAATGTGGAGTCCTAGTTGCAAGCCCCCTCCTTCAGTACTTCAATGTTAGGGCAAACAACCAACTTGTCATCTTGCTCCTTAGGGGGTTGAAATGAAGAGATTAAGCATACTGGTCCCTTACAACTTGTTTCCAAGTTTTCCTATGAGACTTAAGGGTTTTTAAGATAGGAATGGAGGGTGAGGAGGGAGCAACAAACCCAAGGGATAGGTTTGTAAGGGTAAGGCTTGAAGGCAAAGGTCAAAATTCACCTGATTTTATAGTATTTTCAGGTTGTATAATAAGGGATAGTGTGTGCAATGAAACTGTTAATGGACAATAAAACCTTTTCTAAAAGGGGAAGGGAATCAAGATAACTAAAAATAGAAAAGAGTGTAGGCAGGAACTAAAAGGAGAAGCTAGAAAGTCAGCAATACCTCGATACAAGTTTGAGTTTGGTAGTTGCAAAGAAAATGTTAGAAAAACATAGAACTAGAAAATGAAGATGGAGAGGAAGATAAGAATGGAAGAAGGAGTAGTAAGTAATCAAAGGAATCATAAGGAATGAGTTTGATGTTTAGGAAAAAAAAAGTGGAGAAGTATCGTGAAGAAGTTGAGGGGCAGAGGAAATGTAATGAGAATCGAAAGCTTCTCTCACTACTAATAGTCATATATAGTTTGTTTGTTTGCATATCTTTATATTATAGTTTGATTGTCCAAATCTAGTATTACATCTTTAAAATTACACTCTTATGATGATCTTTTCTTGTAAATTTTGGCATTTTTTGGTGTTAAATTTTAGGTTAAATGTGTGGTTTGCTCCTTAAAATTTCACAAAAGGTATAATGCAAGTTCATATCATTATCTTTGGTACCACTTTACACCATTAACATCATTAAAATAGTATTTATTGTGCTATGAATATGGACAAAAGTGGTAACAGAGATAATGATATGAGTTTATTTAAACCTTTTTATCATACGTTAATGTAAAAGTCACACATTTAACTAATACTTTAAATAATATTTTGAAAATTACATCAATGTCTAGTTACTCCACATTATGTAGCTTTGACATTATATAGGCTAAATTAATGACCTATACACTAAAAACCACCAAAAACTTAACTTTTTAAGATTTAAAGTGCAATTAGTACCATTTTGGAAACATTAATGTGATGCTATAAATAATGATAGGTATTAACTTAGACTTTTTAGGAAACATTAGGAACAATTTGTACCTTTTACCTAAATTTTATATCATGATTAACATATAAAATATAATAAGGCATAAATCTTAATTCATACCTTATGTTGTGATGTTTAATCCTTCTTCTTATTGTTTTTCTCGAATTATTTATGAAATTGACTCATGGGAATTATTGTAGTCGAACATAGGTCTAGTCTCTAAGAATATCCATATGAACATGTTAAGAGAACTCTATAGGTGGTGAATAGAGGGGGTGTTTGGTTCATAGAGGGCAATAGGATTGGGAATATGAATGAATATAGTGAGGAATGAGAATTAATATAATCATTATATTTATGATGGTTGGTTAAGATGAAGGAATGGTTACCATTACCATTGATGGTGGTTGGTTTGTTAAAAATCTTGAAAAATAAAATTTTGTTAAAAAATTTTTAATATCAAATTTAAATATATTTTAATTAATTATATTTTATGCACCCTATTTATAATGACATAATGTTTAAAATCAAGTATATTGCAGTATTTTATTTCCAATAGCTCTTAAAGAAAAAATATTATAGTATTTTCTTTCATCAACATATCATTAGTTACATAATATCCTCAAAATATAATTTAATAATCCAAAATATTGTACAATTCATCAATATAACCATAATATTCATCATTTCATTGCTATACTAAAATCAAGTAACATAGTTTAATGCAATCTACATTCCTCTGATAATGCAAATGATGTAAAATATATGTCATATACTCAATATCTTAACCAAAAGCCTTCAATTGATGCAAAATAACCAGGTTAACATTACAAATATTGTTTGCATCACAACTACAAAAGACCTAACTAATACAAAATAACTTGGTTAGGCAACATCATTTGCATCATAAGTTCATAATACTTACAAAAATATTAATATGCTTCCTCGAATAATTCATAGACTAGAAGATGGATAGAGGAATCCAAGTATAAAAGGCTTTTTTAAATGACTTGACAAAGCAAACAAAACCTGAATTGTAGCGCCCTAATACCCTCTAAGAGGATATTGCGAGCGCCACACAAGACAGAACATACTGAATACGAAACATTTTGCGGAAGCATAGCATTCAAAAATAAACATTCCAAACACTTTATACATGCATTTTTAGAATCTTAAACAACATATAGGACATATCATAATTTCATAAACCAGCTCGAATTAAGGTTATTACATTCCTTCAAATAAAAATCCGAAGTCATATACAACCCAAAATAAACACAAAAATACATTTTGAACAACACAAAACTCAGACTCCTTTAGCCATTGTGGTTGACTTGTCCCAATCCCTACGTCCTTCTCTCTAAACCTATCGAGAAAAATCTACCGTGCTAAGCATATAACTTAGTGAATAATAACTAAACTAAGTCTAACCACAACAGATACTGAATCATGTGATAGCATAAGCATCTAAACACAAAGAATTTCAGAACAGAATATCATTTATTAATGAAAACACTTCACAAGCTAAAGTTAGACATTTCAATAGCACAACAGAAATATAGAACAGATTTTTAGAATAGGGTGTTAATTCATTAGATCAAAAATAGGGTCTTTCTTTCTTATCAAAGCTTATCAGAGATTAAAGTGCAAAACAAGTTAGACTGTAAATCTACGAACATAAGTGGGTAACGGAACTTATACAAAAGAGACCGAAGTCTCGACATCAAAGTGTCAATAACAAAAGACACCAAAGTGCCATTAACAGAAGATATCGAGGTGCCATTTACAGAAGACACCGAAGTGCCACAGAAGCAGCTGCAGACCCTTCTAAGCATGCCTATTTACCGACGACTAGGACTTGACAATTACAAAACCAAACAAGTTCAATTTATGTGCATAATAATTAGTCAATCATATTTGCATGCTTTAAAACATTTCAGACATTCATTGCCCCGAGGCTCAGAACACAATCAACATAAAACACAATTCAATTCAGTACTAAATAGAACAAAATAAAATGTGAGCATCCTAAAGATTACTGACAGCTGTGCAAATCATTTAATGTAGTAAAATCAATAGTAAACAAAACAGTTAAAGCAAAACCATCAAAACTTTCTTACAGAATTACTTACAGATACTCAAAGATCACTTACATACATTTACTTACAAAAGAGACCATCAAAATTACTTACAAAAATTACCATCTAAATTACTTACAAAAGCTCCTTTATTGCTTATTGCCTCGAAGTCCTGGCAATATCTGGAATCGACCGCTTTATGGGTTTCTCTAAAATATTTAGTGCAAACATAGATCACTATTGTGCATGAATAATTCTTTAATGCACATTCAGGTATGCTGAATGCAATGATGCATGTTCATGATAAAATCCCGGGTTTCTAATCCTTACTCTTGTCACATAATCAATCATCTGAAACCATACTAAATTTCTCTATCCA
>JAOSBK010000004.1:17016058-17031825 GCA_027568895.1 Erythroxylum shatona
CAACTTAACCGGTAATTTATTTAAAAACCAAAATTGCAATTAATGTTAGTCCAACTTTAAGAGACATTGACAAAATCTCCCTTAGGGGAAAAAATGTCTAAAAATAAAAACACGAACGAATTTCAATTTGGCTATAGGAGAAAAGGTTTCAGTATAATTCATACCATACACCTATGTATGCCACTTTGCTAATAAGTGAGCTATTAAATGATTAATCGTACCATCAGAATTGACCTTAACATTAAACACCTAATGACAACCCACAGTTGTCTGACCATGTAGAAAAGTAGCTAATTCGTATGTATTATTAGCTTGCAAAGCCAACACATCTTCTTCCATGGCATGTTTCCATCCAGGATAATCTAATGCTCCTGAAACAAACTTAGGTACAGTTATAGAAGACAAAGTGGATACAAAAGCAGCATATAATAGTAATAATGAGTTATAAGAAACAAAGTTTGAAATAGGGTGAGATATACAAAACCTTCTTTCTTTATAAAGAGTAATAGGCCAATCAAGATCATTTTATGATGGAGTTGAAGACGAAGAAGACAATGGTGACGAGCGTGAATTATCTGATCATACTTCATAATGAACGCGTCAAGTATAAACCTGCAAATCAGGACGAGATAGATGTTCCAAAAGAGTAGGATTAGTGTCAAGAACAACATAAATAGGAGTTATTTGGGAAGGAACAAAAGGAATTGGTAGACACTCATTAGTGTCAGTAGAGACAGACTAAGCATCAAACATACAATGTTTCTTTAAAGAATGTAAGATCAATAGAGACAAAAAAAAACCGATTCGAAGAGGGTCTGAAGCATTTATAAACTTTTTGCAATCTAATTTACCTGTGTTAGGCTGAAGCTGATGAGCAAAACAAACAGAATTAAATACTCTAGGATTAATGGAAAAAGGGTCTTGATAAGGAAAGAGAATTGAGAATGGAATTTTACCCGTTAACATAAAAGATGGCATTCAATTGATAAGAAAACCTGCAATGAGTACAACATATCCGCCAAAAATTTTTGGGTACATTTATGTGGATTAACAAGGTACGAACTGTTTCAACAATAAGTTGGATTTTTCGCTTAACGACTCCATTTTGTTGAGTGTATGGGCAGGAAGATTGATGTGGAATACCTTGTTGTTTCAAGTAGCTGGAAAATGAGCTAGAGAAATATTCTTTAACATTATCACTACGAAAAATTTTGATTCAAGTATTAAACTGATCTTGATTTTTAGTACAGAAAGAACAAAATATAGAGAATAGTTATGAACAATCTCTTATTAAATATAACCAAGTTATTCAAGAGAAATCATTAACAAAAATTACAAAATACTGAATACTCAACTTGGACTTCACACGACTCAAACCCCAAATATCTGTGTGGATTAACATAAAAAGTTTTTCAACTTTATATTGACTCGAGGAAAAAACAAATATGATTATGTTTTTCAAGTTAACATGAGCCATAATTTAAACTAGAAATAGAATCTAACCCCAGCACTACTTTCTTGAGATTTTCTAATAATGATGACCCAATTAACTATGGATATCAATGGGAAAGATTGACACTAAGCATGAGATTGGTGATTGCAACTCGCCATAATAGTACATTCCATTTGATTGACGCCCTTCTGTAACTGTCCTCCTGATCTTCAAATCATAGACAATGACATTAGTAGGTAAAAATATACAAAACAATTTAGTTGTTTAGTCAATTTGCTCACAGAAATAAGATTTAAAGGAAAGTAAGGTACAAATAATATAGAGGGTCGAGAGAGAAGAACAAGGATGAGAGGATTCGACACTTATGATAGTGGCAGTAGATCCATCAGTAATAGTAAGCTTATCATTATGAGAGGCAGTAAAGGAATGATATGGTTAAAGTTGGTTATTTTACCTGCAATATGATTAGTGGCACCGAAATCTATTACCCATGATTGTTTTTTAGGGATAGATGAATAACATGTGGTTAAGTTACCTTGATGAGACACAGATCTCATACAGGAAGATGATGTTTACTAGGCTGATTGATACTGCGAATACTTAGTATACTGATCGTAAGATAAAGTAACAGACGATTGTGAAGCTATAGTTGAAAAGTGTTCTTTAAGATATACAATTTAAACAACTCGCAAATGGGGAAATTTATCCCAACGAGAACATTCAACATGTTCGCCTTTATCACAATGTGTGCAATGGAGTCACGAGTCTCTGCCACATCCTCCTCTATGACTAGGACCACCATGTCCTCCTTAACTTCCCCTATGACTTCATTTGACTTATGAAGCAGATTGTGGTGTAAGTGCAAACCTATCAGAGTTAAATCTTTGGTGAATTTTCCTTAGTTATAGAGCGAGAGAGTCTGAGCATACTTCGACTAGGGATGGAAAGTCTACTCCTCCCAAGATTTGTGCTTGCATAGGCTCAAACTCAGGTTTCAATGCAACCAAAAATGTCATAGTCACCAAGTGCTCTCTTAATCTGTATCTCCTTAATATCGGATGTGATCAGTAGTAGAAAATTCAACTCCTCAAATGCACATTTTACTTTCTCAAAGTATTCAATCAAACTTCCCTCCTGTTTGGACTGAAATAACTCTACAAAAATATCACACATACGAAGCATATTACTAGAGCATAAAAACTTAGCATAGTCCCAAACTTGCTTACAAGTGCTAACATGAGATAATAGGACTAAAATTTCAAGTTAATTATACTTCATCAGCTTGCTAATTTTTCAATATTTTCTTATCAATCGGGAGATCAAATGTAAGATAGGATAACTTTCTCTGAGCCCTCAAGGGGCGTGGCTAGATGGTTAAGAGTGGGCTTTGGCTTCAGTCAGGTCCCATGTTCGATTCCATACTAAACCCTCTTGTAAGAGCCTAGAATAACGAAGGTTTTAATCATAGGTGAAGCATCAGTTGGGCTCTCAATGATGAGATGTGCCCGCTTAGCCCGCTTGTGAGATGATATGTCAGTTGGATCCTCAGATAGGTGTACTCGCTTGGCCTACTTATGAAGTTTCTTCGAATCCAAAAAAAAAAATCTCTAACCTTTAAAGAACAATTCTACATTCTTAGACCAAAAAGAATAATTGTTACCGTTCAAACATTATTTGGTGATTTGCAAAATTAAGGAACCATTGTTGGAACACTTGTCCATGATTTACTACTAGAATTTAACATCTCCCAGGTATGATTGACAAATTTCCTAGTTAAACGAACAATAGTAACACTGCTGGCAATGTTTCAAAACGTATAAAAGACTTTACTACTATCAAAATACCCATGTTCTGGGCAACGTTAACATTAACTCCATTCAGGACGAAGAGGCGAGCTAATCCATCAACAGACGACGACACAAACACCGATATGCCAACACGTGGATGGCTTTTTGATGACACTGTCGATACTGTGGGGGTCACCGGCACTTCCTTGTTGCATCTCTATATTTTGTTTTTGGTTTTGGCAAGTGGAGGTAAGTGGCTTTAGGTAGGTCAGAAGATGTTAGGGTTTCACGGTAAAGAAGATTTTGAGGTTTGAAAATCAACTCTGCTCTAATACCATGTTCAAAATCATAGAATAGTTAACTGAGGGCTTGATTATAACTCAAGGCCCTTGTAACCTTTATATAGAACCAATTACACAAGGAAAAGATCTTATGAATAAGGAGAAAATCACACAATAAAGAGGAGATTATAGTTTTCCTAATATAGATCTTTCCTAACATCTAATATAGTCTTTCCTTTCATTCATTCTTGCAAGCTACCAGAACCAGACAAAATCTATCTGAAAGCATAACTAGATTCCGTCCTGTAGGCCCAGAAATTTTAGCAGGCATACGCATTTAACTGCCCTGCCTCAAGCTCCCCTACAAAAATTGTTTGTCTAATGGGGCAGCAAGTAGGCTCCTTCGTTCTTCCTGAAGATTTGAATGTGTGTGCGCTCAGGCGGATTTCAATTTTGTTGAGGTTGAGGCCAGGTGGCAAAGGATTCTGTGCCCAACAAACATCAAGAAAGGTCCCAAGAATGCTAGTGCCTTCAATGTCGTGAATAGGTCCAACTGTTTACAAAATTAACAGTTCAAATAGAAAAAAGATAACACCGCCACTATAGTTTCAGAAAATAAATATGGAATCTGACTTTATCAAATGAAGAACACAACGAAATAGGAAATTGAGTTGGCAATTCCCCCCCCAAAAAAAAAACTCACCTTTAGCCAGAAAAGCACGTAGAGTACTAGAACTGCAGCAATGCCAAGATGGAAAAGGAGAGCAAATGTAGCAGCCACAGTTGAAGACGGGAAATTCTTCAGGTTCACTCCTAAGCGTAACAGCTGTCATGGGGAAATATTTGCACACAACAGAAGACCATCAGTCATGAAAAATACAATATGGAGCTCCCTCTTGAAAAACAAAAATCTTGTTTATATTCACAATCTTCAGAAAAGGGTGTACTAGTGTACTACAAGTTAGTAGGATCTACTACCCTTTTACAATTGTAAACTAGATTTTTCAAAAAAATTTATCATCCAGGTGCTCGCACACATCCCAACCAGAAGCAAACAAACCGTGGATACTGCTAGGAAAGGTTTTCAAAGGCATCTCTCAATTGGTAACTTCCAGAGCTATACGAAAGAAGAAAATACTAGCAACATATACTGGCTCCAATTCTCAGGAAAAGACTAATGTGTTACTCACCCCAACTAGAAATCCAACCGAAGGCAGAAGTGTAAGACCCAGGAAAACAAGAGAGAGTTCCTTAGGTGGATGCTTTTCTGGAGCCCTGAATATGTGGGCTATCTCTGCTTTTGGGCCATATTTCAAGTATGGATCAGCAGGCAGTGCAGGAGGGTGGGGTGCCTTCTCTGGTGGTTCTGGTAGATCTAAATCAATATGACCAATAGCCTTCACGAAAGAGTTCTCCTGAAAAGAATACAGATTACTAAGTTTTTAGTTGAATCATTAACTATCTCATACATTTGATAGAAAAGGAAGAACCTTCAAACCAAACCAAACTTACCATGACTGCATCTCCAACAGTGAGCTGAATGTCATACTTACCAGACAGATAATAAAGTTTCTCAACTAGACCGAGAAAATCCTACAGGAAGAACTTCCAAAATAAGAAATGCAGTAAATCTAATTCCCTCGGGCTAAATTAATAGCAAAATCTGTTCAAACAAATTTAGTGGTAGCCAACCTTGAGCACATAAAAGAAATTAAACCATCCAGAAAAAACAGCCTTGACAATTATTAACTCCAAAACCAAAACTACACTTAAATTGGTGAAGATCATGTCTATGGCTCAGTTATCAATTAAATTCCAAATAGTAATTCCAATGGAAACTTTAATTTATAACAAAGTCATAAAAGCATGGGAAGTTGACCATGGATTCAGTTATAGAAATTCCATAAATATGCATGAATCTCCATATCAGGGACATTGATTAGCAAAATCAAGCAAAGCAACTCTTATACATCAATTGAAAAATGAAAATGATGTTTCCTAATACCATTCACTGAGTGCTTGTAATTGCATAAGTCTAACGTAATCGGGATTTGAAGTCCATAACCAAAATCCAAGTGATTTTAAATTAAAAGATATTCAACGTTTCCAGGAATAAATTCAAAACTAAACATTTCCACAAAATGTAACATATCTTGCATCTTAAAGGGTGTACCCTTCTCTTCCCACTTCTCATAAGGCATCTTTGCAGTGTGAACCAAAGAAATGAAAGCAAAAATTGACGCAGAGCAAAGAAGCATTTTTACAGTGTGAACCAAAAGAAATGAAAAGGAAATTTGAAACAGAGCAGGGAACATGAAGAAAAAAAGCAGAGAAACAAGGAAGGAGAAAAATATAATACTTAACTAGAATTATTTCAAACTGTTCTCTGAAATTTCCCACCACAAATATATGCTCAACCTTCGTCTCATGTGTCAACTTAAGAATTGCCTGCAGGACAAGAAACTCTTGGTAGCTAAATTCACTTAAGTTATAACTTAAGAAGAAAATTTTACAAACCTGATGTGGCTTAAAAGCATGACCAAAAGGAGTGGTCAACTTAAAGGATAGACGTAACTTCTGCAGGTGATTTGCTGACAACGACACAAGATTTTCTCCAGAGAAATCTAGCCTACAATTAGATTTAAGGCACATGATCACATTCAAATCAAAACAGTAAGCAGATTTAATTTTCTGTTTACGAAGTAGTACATGAAGATTCTTTAACTAATGAAGGCAAAACATACAAACATGCAATTAGGGACAAGCACTGACAAAGCACAGGTGACTCTACGGCTTAGAAATGTAAATAGAAAGCAAACCATACTTCTTCTGTGTTTCTATACTCCCAAGATCACTATCAAGCAGCACTATTTCTGCATTATCAACTTTGATAGCTCCAGTAATATATACTGAGAACTCAGTTTGGCTTCCAGTTACATAAACCTTCCTGTTCTCTGGATCATGAAATACAATCTACAAGAAATTGGATTTTCTCAGAATGTAAATGAAAAATATAGGTTCAAAAAGTAGCTCAATCCACATCAAAATAACATAGAGTACCTCAAAAACAAAATTATAAGTCCCAACACCAATGCTCTCAGGAAAAGTATCCAAGAAGAAAGCAGAAATTGAAGGGTCAAACTTGAGCTCCTACATACACAAACGTTTAATCAATTGCAATAGCACAATAGCCATATCATGATTTTTCAAAAGAAAAGCAAAATATCAATTAACAATTGGCAAATCTGAATCACTATTGAACCTTGTCAACCATCAAACCACCCTTTGTACTGGAGCTTAAAACCCGCACAAGCTTCACTGTTAGAGGAGGTGCATTTGAACCAAGCACAGTGTTGACTGTAACCTGAATTTCATTTATAGTGCAGAGTATCTCAAATCTGGTTAAATCGGACAAGATAATGCATGGAGAACTACATATCATGATGCTAATTTGAAAATAGCTATGAATGGTTGCACAATTGTCAATATGGGATAGCATCTAGATAGGCAAAGGTTGTACATAAAAATGTTCAAGAGCTCCTCACATAGTACAATAGAAATGACTGTTATCATGAAAGTAGCAGCCGACCTTAAGAATGTCCTTCTTAGTCAGGGACAAAACTGTTGCTGGCAATGATAGAATCAATGGGATGGCGATCCTGAAACAGGGAGCAGAAGTACAAGTCCATCAACAGTATTCAGAAAAATAATTTTACAGCTTTCCTTAAACAGGAACAAAGACTTGAAAAGTCATTTCACCAGGATAAAAGGTAGTCAAGTAATCAACTTTCAATTCATCTGGCATTTAATTTTACAGTATTCAGAAAAATAATTTTACAGCTTTCCTTAAACAGGAACAAATACTTGAAAAGTCATTTCACCAGGATAAAAAGTAGTCAACGTAATCAACTTTCAATTCATCTGGCATTTAAGTTGACGGCACATTGCTTAAAACTTCTTATTTTCATCAGTAAAACCAGAAGTCAAGAGAAGTCAAGTGCCTTTTCTTTCTTTATATAAAAAATATGGACCTTTTAACTACTGCAGTTGATCCTACAATCATTCCATCTTTAGAAGTTGATTTATTAGGCTGCGTGCCAGAAATTGAAACACATTGATTCCACTTGCTCCCATCCTTTGCTTCAGGGCCTGTCCCTCAGAATGGTCAGTACTTGCATACTGTCAGGCACCGAAACTTGCATGTGAACCCTCCAAACCCTTCTAACAAACAAGCAACTAGCTAACCCTTGATAGAACCACCCTAGCCTTTATCCCTTTTTCACTCTAAAAATCCATAATTGAGAAGTTGGTTGGCATGGAGTCCATGAACAATTCTTGTTTCGTTGACACTCAATATTTTCTTTAAAGAAAGATAGTAATAGCCTCTCAATTCAAGTGACCAGGCATACAAAAGTTACCAAAAAGCATAATGTTAAGGTATGTTTCACAAACTTCATCAAATTATTCTTCTAATAGAGCCATCACCTCAATAAGAATTGATTGCCACAACTAAGACAGCCATCGTTATCAGTGTGGAGAACACAAAATGACTAGAATCTAAAGTGAGTCAAGAGAGTACATGCCTATTGTTTTCCAGGCAAGCCAAGGAATCTACTTGATCAAAAAGGTCTTTTGCATCACCAGGAATCCCAATACCAAGAAAATATTTAGCCAAACCCAAAATCTTGTCATCTGGGATCTGAAAATTTGAGGTGTAGAGAAGTATTAGTATCATTTCAAAAGAAAATGACCAGAATCAGACCAATACTACAAAATATCCTAAACTTACATGCAAGCTTCCTGAAGCAACAGCTGCAAATGCTGTAATCCCTCTAACAACGGAGGATGTCGTTGAAAGAGGACCTTGAAGTTTGTGTGCATTTACCACTTTCTCGTCAAAGTATAAGGCTCCATCATCTGCAAGAAAATACATCCAAGAATGACATAAAACTAAACAAATAATTGATGGTAGCAAAAGTAATGTGGCCACAAATGTCATACTGCAAGCCCCATTAAGTTTCTCCATCCAAAAGTTAGTTCATAAAAACAGAGAGCACATAAACTTATGTGCGCAAAGAATGTGCAATACTCAGGTATTGATTTTAGCAGCAGATGTGAATAATGGCAATCTCAACTACCAAGCTTTTTTATAAGAGAAGCATGGATTAACAGAGTCAAATGGTAGTATAATCAAGAGAGCTTCTGCTTTGAGTATACAAACAATATGACCTCATTAAATTTTTAATGACTTGTAAACTTTTATGGAAACAAAAAGAAGATGATATCATAATGTAAAACCCGTAAAGTGATTAATGCAATAATATAATTCAAAGAAATACAAAACTAAATCCATGTCAAAAGACTCAAAAGAGAAAGACACACAGAGACAGAGAGAGAGGGGAAACAATAAATAAAACAAAATCAAAAGTTCGTACCATAATTCTCAATGCTATCAAACAGCTTCAATATATCATTTTTAGTTGTACCAACCTGTCATTAGTGAGCATGTTTGAGTTAAAAGGTGAGATAACCACACCAGAAGCAAGGTACAAAAACCAAAAAAGAGATACAAAAGGCCTTGAACGGTACTAGCAAAGAGCTACTAAAAGTAGACTGAAACAAACAGAATGCAACTGAACCTAGCATCACAGATATCTTGCATGCATAGATTGAAATTTAGATAACTACTTATGGGATCAGTTAAAACATGTTTGGAAAACAACAACGTAGCATATACTTCAAGTAAAATATACTTAAAAAAACACTTTAATTACAATTTATATTTTCATAAAATAACAATCGTTGTGTAATTAACTACAAAATATCTTGGTTCATAAACCACATACCAATTTATTGCTGATAAGTAATTAAGAACAATAGACCTTTCATAGGAACTCAGCGATAATAGTAGTTGGAGGCTTTACCAGTGACTGATCAATTTCTGGCGATGATAATGAGATAACGCCAGCAAGTGCTTCAAGTGCCAAACCTGGGAAAGAAAAACATGATCCCACAAAATGAGAGCAAACCATCTCATGCAATAGAAAATATTTAAAAGAAAATTCAAAGCGCCAACTTCAACAGTACATCAAAACATTGATAACTAGATGTAAAATGCCTCTCCATGTCACTTTTCCGCCACTTTCTGGGCACAATTTGTTTTCAAAGTGTCAAAAGGCTTGACTTTATTATGCTTAATGCTACATAAACTTTAAGAGATATAGGGTAAAGAAATATGGCAAAGGAATTATCATAATTGCGCCTTGCAGAGATAAATAATTACCTGCAGCATAAGTACTAGAGTCAGGATTATTAGAACTAAAGCGCCATCTTCCATCACTCTGGCTTAAAGCCTGTAAAGAATTCATTTGATCAGTGCAATGACATGAAAACAAGTTAAATACAACTGAGAACTGAAAACTGACATCTCATGTGTAAAATAAGAAGTAGCAGAATATAACTTCAAACTGAAACTGGTGTTTTAGGAACTAGTATGTCAAGGATCTTAATCGTATCATATAGGGAGAGCTTAATCCTCAGACTGACACAGAGGCACAAGAACTGACCTTGATAGAGCGAAATATTCCTTCAGCATCACCAAGATGTAGATCATCCTTAGAAGCTTCATCCTAAATTTCACAACGGACAGAATTCCAAAATGAAGCAGTAAACAATCAATAGAGCAGCACAACTGATACATCAGACTTCAGACTGGTCTGTTCGCTAAATGCTCGCATAAACCGATCTTATATCACGATGTAAAACAACTTTTCCTCCACATCAACAACAAAGTAAATTTGAGAAGGAAAAAAAATTTTCTCCACTTACTTAAAAGAAAATAAACATTAATACAAGTATAATAAGAGATGAAAGCTAGGTTGATTACCTTGATAAGAACCAAACTACTTATAGAATAATAGAAGTCAAACAAGGAACTTGCACTGCCAACAGCAGCTTGAAGGCTTGAGATGATGCCCTTCGAAAGCAAACATAAATACTATATCAGACGTCATAGAATGATTCAAAAACAAAAGTACAAAGCCTTTCAAAGTAAGATCAATACAAACTTGAAATAAAAGAATACCTCAAAAACTTTTTCATTGATCTTGCAGTGTAATATTCCATTGACTTTTAATGCATAGAATATTTCTTTTGAAGGAGAAGATGATGACTCAAGAGTTTTGACAAGAGACTGGCAAGCTGCTTTGCTTATTTCAGATTTCCTGTCAACACCTAGAACCTCAAATGTTCTCAGTGCCCCATACGTTTCTTCTAGGCTACAAAGACATGAAATTGAGTAAGTAAATGGAGAAACTCTCTTTCAACCACGCCTGATATAGTAAAGACAGCTAAGCAAAAGCCATATTATACCAAATCCAAGACAAGAAATTCACCAAGAAAAACTTTTTTACTGAATACACACCGAAACCAGTTATTTTAGGGGAGTCCATTTCTTACAATTTGAAAAGGAAACTTTACTAAAAAAATGCATCATATAAAAAGAAAAATGGAAACGGGGGACCACTTAAAGACATAGATAGACCACCGAAGCACAAACCACGAATGAGATAACGTTGGTTGTCAATCATAACTTAAACATCAGAAACAAGAAGAGAAGACAAACACTTGTGCTCAACGGAATACCCAGATCACGTGTTGACTTAAGCTTTGAATCACACTCAAAATCGAACTCAGTAACAGAAAAAGCACCCAGTTCGCTTTCAGCCAGTGCAAGAGTTTGGCAATGAGCACAGCCACAACCTACAAATCTATGGATTCACACAACTTCCAAGAAAACAAAAAAACATTGAATCTTGTCTCAATAAAAAACACATCAAATTCCGTTTCCTCTCCAATACAATGGTACCCGATAAATCAAACAAAGAATCAAGCATATACAGTCGAACGAAGGAATAATAGAGTTTAACAGACCTGCCAAAGGAACCATCTTGAGGAACGAAGAGCTCGAGTGCGGCGGAGCGATGAGGGTCTGAGATCGGTTCGAAAATCGCGGCAGCGGAGACGGCTAAGAAGATCAATGCCGACACGACCAGCGCGAGAAATCCACCTACACTTGTGCCCATACCTGCAAAAGCTGAATCAACCAAGCAACGTATGTCACAGGATCCCCAACACTAACGCAAATCTTTTGGAAGAACGAACACAGAACCTAGAATTTTTGCTGCTTTTCAAGGGAAACAAACTATGTTAGGCGGTGGATCTTACGTTGTAGTTGTTGGGAGTTCTGCGAGTGACTTCGAGTCTGCGCAGAGAAAGTATACAACGTATAGGATGGAGGTTTTTCTAATGAGTCTCACATTTTATAATTACGCGTTTGCCCATCTACGTGCTGATATTTACTCGCGTGTCATGTAAAAGGCTTGCGCGGTCTCCGTAGCTACTTTTGTCTTCGCCACTGTGTTTTGACTCGAGTTTCCTGTTTTCGAGCTCTCGAAAGATTTCCAATTCCCAAAGTGCATACTTTCAATAATATTTTTATGTAATGTAATTATCATTGTTTTAAAATTTGAAGTTAAAATTTTAACTAGCTATTTAAAAAACAAAAATTTATAAGAATAAATTAATTAATTAATTAAAATTCAAAACTAAATAATATATGACTCAATTAATTTTAAATGGTTAATTGCTATTAACTTTCAAATAGTTTAATCAGGTCATCACCGTCTCCTTCAATTCCTTTATAAAAATAAAATAAGTATGAAAATTGAATATAAAAAATTAATATAATAAATGCATGTTGTGTAAATCGACTAGATCAGAACAGATTTGTGGCTAAATAGGACTAAACGAGTATGAATGAATACACAGATTTTACGTGAAAAACTCCCAAATTAGGATAAAAATCACGGGCAAGGATAGAAGAATTTTACTACTGAGAAAAACTGGAGAATTACAAGGAAAAACTAGACAAAACATACACAAAATATTTTTTACTCTCTTTCTCATTCTTTTGTCTCTCACCTCACGTCTCTCTTCTTCTGCTTGTTATAAATTTCTTCATGTTACTCCTACCTTTTTATAGATAGGAGTGCCTTTGTCTTTATTAGGCATGCCTTTGGCTTTACTAGGCATGGCAGACATCGATTTCGGTGCCTACCAACCACAATTGTTAACAAATCTTTCACTTGAAGATTTGATTGATAATCAATCATATCTTCACATCATTCTTTTATACTTTGCCGCTTTATGTTGTTTATGTTGTTGTCAGGCCATATAAGAATCGACACCACATAAACTTGTCACTATTGATTGCTTTTGTCATAAAATCTGTTAGATTATACATTGTATGAATTTTCCGCATGTCCATCGTTCCTTTTTCAACTTTCTCACGAACGAAGTGATACTGAACTCAAATGTGTTTTGTCTTTAAATGAAATGCTGGACTCTTTGCAAGATATAAAGCACTCTGACTGTCCCAATACAGAGTAATATTCTCTTGTTTATTCCCAAGTTTTTCCAATAACATATTTAACCACACTGCTTCTTTACTAGTTTGTGTATCTGCTACATATTTTGCTTATGTTGTTAACGTAGTTACAACTGACTACGGTTTTGAAACCCAGCTCACAGTTCCTTTAGCTAGTATAAACACATATCCTGTAGTGGATTTACTTTTATCAAGATCATCTACATAATTAGCATCAACATATCCTTTGACAGTAAAATCTGATCCTCCATAATATAACACAACATCTAAGGTTTATTTGATATATCTGAGAATTTCCTTAACAGTATTCCAATGCTCTCGACTAGGATTTGCCATGTATCTACTAACTACTCCTACTGCATGTGCAATCCCTGGTCTTGTACAAATCATAGCGAACATTAAGCTTCTCATTGTTGATGCATACAGTACTCGAGACATCTCCATTCTCTCTTCTTTATTGCTAGGCCTCATACTTGAGGATAACTTGAAATTAACAAGGAGAGGGGTATAAATTGTCTTATAATCTTACATGTTGAATTGCCGCAAGATCTTCTTTAAATAATTCTTCTGAGAAAACCAAATCTGCCTATTATTTCTATTTCGGTGAATTTGCATCCTTAGAATCTTGTTTGATGATCTCAAGTCTTTCATTTCAAATTTCCTAGCCAACTGTGCCTTTAATTCTTTGATACGATCATTATTTGGGCCTGTTACCAATATGTCGTCTACATACAACAGCAAGACTATAAAATTATCTTTCTCAAATGTTTTGAAATATGCACAAGTGTTTGTATTTAGTCTGCTATATCTAAGACTCATGATGAAGGAATCAAATCTCTTATAGCAACACTTCGGCGCTTGCTTTAAACCATATAGAGATGTGTTCAATCTGCAAACTAAGTTCTCTTTCTCTTTTTTTTCAAAACCTTCTAGTTGGAGCATATAAATTTCTTCTTCAAGATCTCCATAAAGAAATGTAGTTTTCACATCTAACTACTCAAGATGCAAGTCAAATATAGCACACATTGCTAGAACTACTCGAATTGTAGTGAGTTGAATCACATAAGAAAATATTTCGTTAAAATTAATACCTTCTTTCTGAGCATATCCTTTTACCACCAATCTAGCACGATATCGCTCAACTTGATTGTCACCACTCTGCTTAATCTTGTAAACCTATTTATTGCCAATAGGCTTTCTTCCTTGTGGTAGTGATACTAGCTCCCATGTCTTATTTCTATGTAGAGCTTTAATTTCTTCCTGCATTGCTGCCATCCACTAAGATGCATATGAACTATTCATTGCTTCTTGAAGAGTAGATAGCTCTCCGTCCTCAGTTAAAAGACAGTATGCAATATTGCTCTCCATAATATAATCTGAGTGCCAGCTTGGTGCTCTTCTTATACGAGTTGGTCTTCGAATATCTGGAACATCACATTCAACTGGTTCTTGCTCCTCGTGCTCTGGTGTAGCTTCAAATGAATCATTTTGATCAACTTCCCTATCCACTTATACTGTTGTAGTTTCTGGATTCTCTTGTACAGTGCCAACATTTTCTGCTTGCTCTTGATACTTATCTTTCATGAAGATGACATCCCTGCCAATAACAATCTTATGGGCAATGGGATCCTATAGACGATACCCCTTCACACTTTTAGCATACCCTAAGAAAATGCATCTTCTAGATTTTGGATCCAGCTTTGTAATTTCTTAGGCATTGTACATTATATAGGCAGGACTTCCATATATATGAAGGTTGGAATAATCCACTGGTTTACCATTTCATTTTTCATCGGTGTCTTCAACTAAATTCCAGTTGATGGAGCTCGATTCACCATATAATAAGCAATATTGACTGATTCTGCCCAGAATTTCTTATCTAAGCTTGCAATTCTCAACATCACTCTTGTTCTTTCCAACAGAGTTCTATTCATCCGATCTGATATTCCTTTTTTTAGGAGTGTATGCCGTCATAAATTGCCTTTTAATGCCTTCTTGATTGCAGAATTTATCAAATTCTTTACCAATATATTCGCCTCCATTATCTGAGCATAAACACTTGATCTTTTTACTAGATTCAAGTTCCACCCGTGCTTTGTAAAATTTGAAAGTTGGACACCAATCTGCCTTCCTCTTGATAGGAAACACCCAACATCTCCTTGAATAATCATCAATGAATGATACAAAGAAATTTGCTCCTCTTAGGGATATAACTGGTGCTTGCCATACATCAGAGTGAATCAATTATAGAATTTCTTTGCTTCTAAACTTTGATGTGTTGAACTTCAATCGATAAATGCTTACTCACAATGCAATGCTCATAGAAGGCTAGTGATACTTTTGGGAGATCTGGAAGTAGATTTGTAACATCCCGTTACCGATGCGATGAGCATTTTGGTACGGGTAGAGCTGATAGTGCATATTTGTGATCGAGTGTTTTGTGGCCTCTGAGTATAGAGAGATAGATCTTCTTGCACATACATATACATAGTGACATGCATTCATGATTGTTCCGGCATTTGATTGTGATTGTGTTTTGAATTGAGATAATTTTGTGAATTGTGATTTATTGAGTGTGTATAGTGAATGAGAGTGGAAAAATTGAAATTTGAGCATAGAATTGTGCTTTTTATATTTTTGAGGATTTCTGAGAATTTTTCTGGAAATTGTTAGCGTTTTGTGTTCGGACCGAGAAATTGACTTAGAGACTGATGAATTTGATTCCGGTTCCGAAATTGACTGGTAAAGTGCTTGAGAAATTAGATTTGTGAGTTTGGGAATTATTGTGATGAGCCATT
>JAOSBK010000004.1:17056637-17101615 GCA_027568895.1 Erythroxylum shatona
AATCCAAAGAAACATATCACCAAAATTGATCTTGAAAAACACAAGCCCATACCATTCTTAAGCTATCTAAACCATAAACTCATCAAAAGCTTAAAGATCCAAACTCATCTCTTACCTCATTTCTCCTCCATTTTCGACATTGCTTGACTTGGAAGGAAGCCCTCTTCTCCTTCCATCTTTTTCCTTGGACAAAACATCAAAAACCCCTTAAAAACAAGTAGAAAAATCGAAACTTTGAAGCTCTTCCATCTTCTTCTCCACCGTCGGCTGCTTCTCTCTTCTCCTCTCTCATTCTTTCTTCTTTCTCTCTCAAATTTCGTGGGTTGCTCTCTTAAAACAACAGCCATGAGCTTTATATAGTGCCATGTCACTTAAGTGATTGGCTAAAGACCAAATTGTCCCTCCATGCAAGGCTTATAACTTACCCCTTTAAGTGGACTTCCAAAACTGCCCCTGAATTTTATTTCAATTCATGCTTGCTTTGGGACGTTATTTTCACTATCAAATTGAAGGAATTAGCCAAAACTTCCTTCTAGAGAATTGTTCCTCTATGTCTTAATTTCATAATGTCACAAAAATCATCCAATTTGGAGCACTACATCAAAAGTTATAGCCCAAACATTTCGGGTATGTCTTATGCTAACTCATTTTTCCAGCACATTATTTCCATCCAAAAATTGACCTTCTTAAGGACCAAATTGAAACTCGACTTCTTCATAACAATTGTAGCCCTATTTCTCTAGTTTAATCCAAATCAAGAATCACCTTAATTGGATTACTAGAACAAAAGTTATGGCCAAAACACCGAAGCATACTCCATGAACATATTTCACTTGAAATTTCCTGCTTTTTAACTTCAACATATCACATAAAATCCATCTTATATCTAAACCATATTTTTCATTTCATTACAAATTCATGAATTCTCCTTTCTTTATACATGAATAATCATGAACAACTTCTCATTTAATAGTCCTCACTTCCAAGAAAGGTTCGGGGCCCAACAACAAACCTCTGAATTGGTTTATTTTAGTTTCATATGAAAACTAGGACATATAAATAGAAATATCTAGAAGATAGTATGACTTAATTATGACTTTTATGATATTGTAAATTGAGATCAAAAATGGTGACTTGATGGTGGTCCTATTTTCGAGTAGCATGTGATATTTGGTCTATAGCTCATATGTTAGAAGTCCAAATAGCTTGATCTTTGGTTTTTTGAAAAATAGAGACATACATGGACAATTGTATGTTTTCTTTTAGATTACCATATAAATGTAAAGATGTATTACTATTGTTAAATGATAATGTTAAGCATTAGGGAGTTTCGTAATGTGTACACGTATAACATTGCATAGAATTGTATACCTTGAAGGCGTGTATAGGAATTTGGTGGCTATATGTGTGGATGGTTGTAGGATTTGTAAAGGGGTGTTACATTTTGTGGTATTAGAGCAAGGTTTTGGTAATTTTAAGCAATAAGAGTTTAATAATGTGTGATATGGTTTGGTTTTAGTGTTGGTCTGATGTAGATGTCCCTATTTTCTTATAAATAGTAGAGATGGAAAGACCTCTTGAAGATAATGAGGAGTCATCAAATAGTGTGGTGGGGAGAGACCAATAATTTTCGGGTCCTTTTGAGCCTCCAAGGAGTGTGTGATAGAATGTCGACTAGCCTATGATATACATGTGACTAGTCTATTGGGCCATAGTGTATATGTGAATATAGTGTATAAAGATTGCCCTATTATGGTACATGGGAAATAGTTTGCTACTGATCTAATAGAGTTACCCTTCCATAAATTTGACTTGATCTTGGGCATGCATTTGTTATCCAAACACCAAACTGTAGTTGATTGTAGGTTGAAAACCATTGTGTTCAAAGATTTTGATGGTTCACAAACAATGGTGCCTGGTATTTGGTCTAGTCATTTGACTAATGTAATATTATCCATGCAAGCAAGAAAACTTACTAAAAAAGGTTGTAAGGTGAATTTGGATTTTGTACTTGATTCAAAAAAGGAGAAGGTGAACTTATAAGACATATTGGTAATAAATAAGTTTCTTGAAGTGTTCCCAAAAGAGTTACCGAGTTTGTCGCCTATGAGGGAGGTAGAACTATCTATTGAGATTGTATCTAGTATTGCTTCTATTTAAAGGAAATCTTATAGAATGGCTCCTAAAGAGTTAAAATAGTTGAAGATTCAGTTACAGGAGCTTTTGGACAAGGTTTTTATCTAGGCCAGTGTGTCATCATGGAGATACAGGTATGAATTTCGAGGAAGAAATTCTTTTAAAGGGGGAGAGAAATGTAACACCCCAACATATACCTTGGAAGTATTATAGTATGTCTAAGGTGTATTAAGAAGTGAACATAATGAATTAAGCTCATCTAAGTATAGTAAGAGTCAAATAGTACTTAATGTAAATGACATAGGTAAATATATAATTTGTTCTCTTGGATATGGACATACATACTTAGATATGAAATATGTATGGAAATTTTTGATATGTTTGTTTGGATTATGAGCATGATGTGAGGGGAATTGATAAACGAATTATCCCATAAGTAACTGGGATGTTTTTGGTTAAATTGGATATTTTTTAGGTTGCTCTTGTATGATAAGACCGAAGTTAGTTGATTTAGGATGTGTACCTCGTTGAATGGATAGGTTTCACTAAACAAATTTCTATAATTAGACCATATCTTGGCCTGTAGACTTACAAATTGGATAATTTCAATGGGAGAGTAAACTAGAGACATAGTTCTAAAACTTTCATGTAAGAACCAAAATTTGATTTTGCCTAAAAGAGTTTTGAATTCTATTTTGAAGTTAAGTTTTGGCTACTGTCCTTGTTTTCAAACAACCTATAGTTTTTAGGGTATAACTCCCAATATAATTAATGAAATTGCATTTATGCCATTAGAAACTTAAGACATAGGGGAATGAAATTAATTGATAAGATTATAGGCTAATGTGGGAATTAAAGGAAGAAGAAGGACCAATATGCAACTTTCCTAAAGTAAACTCGTGCACCAATAAGATTAAAGCATATATGTCCAAGTGAATTGTAACACACGGTCCAATAAAATTGTAACACGTGGTCCAACATAATTTTAACACGTGGTCTAATAGAATTGTAACACATGGTCCAATGAGATTGTAACACATGGTCTAACAGGATTGTGACATATGGTCTAATGAGATTGTAAAACATGTGTCTATGACTAGAAAATTCATGAAAAGGCATATAGAGAGGGGAGATGGATGACACTTTGATGGCTTAACTTCAGAATTTTTCTCCTCTCTATTTCACCTTCTTCATCGCATCATTTTTCACTTGGTGATTCAAGCAAAGCTAAAGAAGAAGGGAAGGAAAAGCATTAGAAGAACTACTTTGCCAATTTTAAGATTTGGACTACACTTAGTCTAATTTCTCTTTGTGTGTATGTTTTAATAGATAAAAAGATTCATTTGGATGCGTAATGGTTTCTGGGATGATTCTTTGGTGTTATTTTAGTGTTATCTTGCATATAATAGGTTAAATATGAAAAGAGAATATCATGTAGTAGAATTCTATCTAGGGTTTGATGAATCAGTCGCATTGTTTGGGTCATAACTCAGCCTATAGAACTCTAAATTGGATGATTTAAGTTTCATGTGAAAACTAATACATATAACTAGAAATATCTAGAAGTAAATATGACTTAATTCTAGCTTTATGATATTGGAAATTGAGATCGCAAATGGTGACTAATGTTGCCCCTATTTTGGAGCAGCATGTGAGATTTTGTCTATAGCTCATGTGTTAAAAGTCCAAGTGGCTTTATCTTTGATGTTTTGGAACTTAAAGACATAGATGGACAAATGTAAAGATGATCAAGAAACCCAGTTCTGACTTTTTCTATACAAATATTAAGGAACAAACAGACTCAGTCATATGATTTGTTCCTGGACTGATAGTTTGCCTATTTTTAGACCACTCTGGGGTTTAGCTCAAATTGCACTATTTTGTGTTTTTTTGTTTTCAATTTTTATCAAATCTTATCTGAACCTTTTTGAATGTGTATGAAACTTTTCAAACACCTAGAAATAAATGAAATAGGACTTACCACATGTGAATTGGGAGACTAAACATTGGAATATAAGATTAAGCATAATGCATTCCAAAGAAAATTTACATGTACATAAATGGTTTATATGCATATTCATTACTCATATATGTATAGTATGATTATAAAATGTGGTTTTGATACCCTTCTAATGGTAGTAAGTCATGACTTGCATGTATGAACGCACAAATTTTATGACTAGAGATGTATATCATATGATTTGTTAATATATGAATTGTGAATTTTACAAATGGTTAAAGGAAATATTATAATGCCTACTCTATTTTCTAGGTTGTGGATACATAGGCATGCCTATAGGGTTACAATGCAACTGCTACAGTTTGATACCTTCTAGTATCCACAGTTTGATACCTTTCGGTATCCATAGCACTCGTTATCCATAACTACAAAAAATATGCGGCTTAACAAAAAAAGGAAACTTAAAAGTCATAAATAAGAAATACATCTTGACAATATGAATAATTGGTGTTGATAAGCATTTGTATTGGTTGTAATGATGAATTGTAATGATGAGCAATTATATTGATAATTTGCATCAGTGAGCGTTGAATATCAATATTTGGCTTATAAATGTGCATTTTTGGTATATGGATAATATATTGAAGCATATTTGCATTATATACTTTGCTTAAGTATGTCATCATTGCTTATATGAGCATTGAATATCAATGTTTGGTTCATGAATGTGAATTTATGGTATATAAGTTGTGATATTTCTAAATGTGTATGTTTGGGGGATGACTGCTGTGAGAAGTCATCTAAACTAAGTGTTTTCTCAACTAAGCTTTCAAGCTTAGCGTGGGTGTGAATCCATGTAGGTCCAAGTCATAGGATTGAGGTATAAGGAACATCTGTAGGGACCAAGGCTAATAGATAGAAGAAAAAATAGTTTTGGAATCCCTTTTTAATTATAGATGATTGCACATGTAATGAAGATAGGAACTTATATGTTTTCTTTTAGATTACCATGTAAATATAAAGATATGTTACTATTGTTAAATGATAATGTTAAACATTAGGGAGTTTTGTAATGTGTATATGTATAGCATTGAATAGAATTGTATACCTTGAAGGTGTGTACAAGAATTTCGTTACTATATGCGTGAATAGTTATAGGTTTCGTATAAGGTTGTTACATTGCCTTCATATATGGCTCACAACCTAGGCATATAATTTCAAGGAAATAGTAGGCAAAATTTTTATGATAACATTAAAATCCATTCATACCAATATAGAAGCTTGCATTAGGACTTCATTCATACTACGCATCACACATATAGCAATGGTAGGAATTTTCAACATCCTAGAAGACCATTCAACACATTTAATGTCCAAAGAAATCTTCTTCATTATGCATACACACATAGAATTCCAAGCAATGCATTTATACATCATCATTACTCAGATAATCTGGAATGTCATTTTTCTGGTAATTTTGGACATATTAATAGAATTTGCTTTATTAAACAAAGAATGTTAGGCAGACCTTTAAAAGTGTGGCTTTGAAAGAAGAAGGAACAAAACAATCAAGGAACTAAGCTTATTTGGGTTCCTAAAACATATTGACTGGATTATTTGAAGGAGAAAATGGTAAGAAGTAGATATAGTAACTATTGAATTTAGCATTATTTTTATAATTTATGTCTTTTATCTTGATGAATCTAACATTCTTACTTCCAGAAAAGTCTTAAAGATGTTATTGTAAGATATAGAGATTTTAACTCCTAAAGTTAACCGTAAAGACTTCTCAAATTGTTGAACCAAGTGAGCATGATGAGAATGATGATATGCCACTACTGGATTGAGAATTGAAGAAGAATCTTCAAATCTCTCATAAGTAATGTTTAACATGAGGTAATTGTTAGTTTGTAATTTAAAAATGTGATTATTTGCATTTATATGTCAATTTGAGTATAAATCCTTGGTGATGATTATTTGAGTTTGAATTATGAATAAGGTATTTTTAAAATGTGAAACTTAGGACATATAATTAGATACTATAAATATCACTAAGTTAGAATTTACATTAATTGGATTATTATTTATCTAAACTTTTGAATAAGGATAAATCTTGCGTAATCAGAGGAAAACTAGCTTTCGTTTAATGGAAAAAAAATTTAAGGCCCTTTATATGATCAATTTCTTTTTTGAATGATATTTAGTTAGTTGATATGAGTTTAAATATTATTTTGTTAAATTTTTATATTTTAATTTGATTTTTAAAGATGATTCCTTAAACTATCTAGTTAATTGGCCGACTAATATCTGTTAGCGGCCAATAAATATCTGCTAATGGTCGACCAAAATAGTTTTCCCCTTTTATTCTAGTGAGTTTGTACTATAATTGGTTGATAGGTTTGGATGACCACACATACTGATTGACTAATAAAGGTGTCTAAATGACCAGTCTTCACAATTGACACATTATTTATCTTCTTTTCTTCTACTTTTCATTTTAGTTATTCATATCCTACAAAACCCAAAACAAATTCTCTATTTTCCTTAGAAACTATCATTCCCTGTCACATCAAAATACCATTGAATTGCATCAAATTGAAAACTTGTCATTTTTTAATTTCATAATTAGAATTTTCAAAATTTTTCTTAATTTATAGTTTTTTTTCAAATTGATGCCTTCATAGTTAAATTGTCAAAGGAATTAAGATTGTTTCCCTTCCAATTATATTGACATATCTTTAATTTTACGTAATTTTGTTATTTAGGAACTTCTTCATATTTTAATTTTGAAACTTGGGTCTTTCAAAATTACATATTCTTTTTTATGAATTTGATTTTTTGATTTACAATTATGTTTTATTTGTTACAATTCCAACCACCAATTTTATAAAAACTTGCCTTTAGTGTTTTTAATTGAAATTTTGAACTTAGGCATCATACCAAAATTGGGGATATTTTTTAATTAGACATAATTAGGGATATCTTTATAGAAATTAACCTTTTGTTTTAACTCTTTAAATATTCATTAGCACTCTTTAATGAGCCAGCTTAGCAATCTTGATCAAATTTATCTTTTTATTCAAGTTAACTTGATGCATGACACTTTATATTGTGTGTTTTTGGATTTCTTTTTGATAATTCCAAAAAGGGGAAGAAAGTTTGGTCATATTAGATTTAGGGGATGATGAAATTTGGGGGGAGTAATTATTTTTATATTTCTTGCATCTTGCATTTTATGTGATATGCTTGAATGAGCTTATGTTTTTTTATAGATATTTCTTTATCTTTTGTTCTTGACATTGAATTATGATTTATGCATGAATTAAAGTAAGAGCTAATCATGATATTGATAGTAGTTTGTGTGCTTAGGTTCATTATTGTTCTCTAATATTATAAATGTTTTGTCATAATAAAAAAGTGGGATATTGTTGAACCAAGGGAGGTTCTAATTGATGTTCTGATGATAATCCTAATTACTACTAATGTGTTTATGATTTTGATGAAAAGTGATATTAGATCAAGATGAAGGTTTTAATTGATGTTTTGATGATAATCCTAATTACTACTAATGTGTTTATGATTTTGATGAAAAGTAATATTAGATCAAGATGAAGTCACAAACTTAAGAAGATAGTATATGAAGTTGATAAAGAGAAGTTGAAGTTTGTGACCGATGAAATGGAGATCGAAAGTAGAATAAAAGGGGATCAAGGTTCATCAATGTCATTTCATATATCTTATTATTATTAGTAAACTCACTTTGTTAATTTGATGATCCAAAAGGCTCACCATGCACAATCGTTTCATCTTACTTCATTACATGAGTCTTTACATTCATAAATAGACATTAAAGTTTTGATCTTAATATAAAAGCCTCTTTTTCTTTTAAATAATCTTTAAGGAACATTTTAGGAAGTTTTTAATCTTTTTTATTAAAAAAATTAACTTTGAACATTTGAAGTTATTAAAATTATGTTTTTGGGGTGATTGGTCAACATATATGAGTTAATGGTCATCAAATATAGGTTAAAGTTGTTGAATTTAATGTACTAAGAGTTTGTGGCAACAATGGTTGATATTGGTCAACCAATATGTCATAATTGTTGACCAATATGTGTACTGGTCGACTAGTCGATGGAACATTATTCGACCAGTACACGTATTGGTCAACAATTAAAAAGTCAACCAATACACATATTGGTCAACATTTTGTTGACCAATATGTGTACTAGTCGACTAATGCTCCATCAACTAGTGAATTTGTGCTATAAATGTATATCAGTCAATTAGTGATAGTTGTAAATTGCATGATGTTTTAGTAGACATTTTAGTATCTTTTTAGTTGTAATTAATTGATTCATGCATGTTTAGGTTGAGAATTGTGTTAGTTGGTTAGATATTTGTTTTTGGTGTTATGTGGGTTAGAGCATGCTATTGAATTTTAATTTTGTGTATTTGAGATACCTTGATGTATTTATTAGTGTTTGAAATCAGATATCGAACAACGGAGGAGATTTGGAGGAATCCCAATAGAGGACCTAGATCATGACATAATCTTAATTTTCTTATGCCTCCACTTGCCACTTTGAGAGAGAACACAAGGAAGAAAGAAGAAGAAGAGAAGAGCGGAGGATCATCTGCAGCTGTTGTGCAACTACTCCAACCCATCCACTTGAAGTTCTTTCCTACTTTCTCTTGTTTATTTACTTTATCTTTATGTATGACTTGGGTTTGAGAATGTTGAACATGTTGCTAATGATGTTCTAAACTCCTTTAGGGATTTGTTCTTGAATTAGTGTTAATGTGATTTCTTTTGATGTTAATTCTTTGGGTATTGTAATTATTTGTTGTATTTTCAAGCTTCGGTAACAATTCGAGAGAGTGAATCGATAGCAAAACCATTATATTGGATAATGAGAGTTAAAAATCATATAGATCACGTAAGCAACGAAATCGATAATTTATGCAAAGAGAGATCTCGTGTGAGAACCCGATAGTCTATTAGAGGGCTTAAGATCTAATTGGATGTGTAGGATTTTTGTTGAGAGATTGTAAATTCCATAATTCAATTAAGGTTTATGATTTAGGGTTTAATAATTATAACTCGAGAAAGAGTAATCCACCCTTCAAAAGTTTAAGATCAATACCGAATTAACTCAAAAGGAATTATGTTAGCATTTGATGATAGGATACATCCCCCTTCTTATAATTCTTTGATCTTTTTTATTGCGATAACTCAATTGTTAAGTGGTTGTGCTCTATTTTGATTTACTTTTGTTAATTTTGGAAATTTATTTTCATCCAACCCTTAGTTAATTGTTTAAATTTTTGTTTATCTTTGCTTTATTTAAATCACGTTTTTACAACTTAGACAAAGTTAGGATTCAATTATTTCACTAATTCCTTATGGGATCGACACCTCAACTACTACTCTTATGACCCATGCACATATGAAACATCGAGAGTTTTATAAATTGTAAAACTTGCTTAACAAGTTTTTGGTATTATTGTCGGAGAGTTAGCTAGGATTAGTTAAATTCTTTTAGTTCAAAGAATTTTCTCTTATCTCACTCGGAATTCAAGTAGGATCACTAAAACTTTAACACTTGACATCACCCAATTGGAAGGAGCAATCTGAAGAATACGATGCCAAGAAGAAGAAACTAAAGAAACAATGGCAGAATAATACAATCAAAGAGACTAGCAACGAACTTTGATGGATTTCTTGAGACCAAGATTTAATGTTGCAGACCAATGCATCACTCGACAGCCGGTGCAAGCAACCTCATTCTAGATTAAGCCAACTTTGATGAACATGCTGCAAACCAATGTACAATTTTATGGGTTAACTAATGAGGATCCTAAAGCTCATTTAGTGAATTTCTGGAAATATGTGATACTTTCCAATATCAAGGGATGTTAGAAGATGCCGCTAGGATGAGGCTCTTTCCCTTCACATTACAGGATTGAGCTAAGGTATGGTATCATTCTTTAAAACCAGTAAATGTCACAACTTGGGAGCAGTTGGTGCGTGCATTTTAGATAGGTACTTCCCTTTAACAAAAGAAATAAGGTTAACAAAGGAAATTGTGAATTTCCAATAAAACAACGAGGAGTCACTATACGAAGTGTGGGAGCATTACAAGGACTTACAAAGGAGATGTCCTTACCATAATCTACCAAAGGAATTTATTTTACAAATATTCTATCATAAAGTCAATTCACCCATGAGAGGCATCATAGATGTAGCTTCTAGAGGATCTCTTATGTAGAAGATAGTTGAGGAAGCGAAGGAATTATTGGAAGAGATGGCGAGTAATAACTATTTTTGGTCGTCGGATAGAAGTAGATAGTAGTCAACTTTCCTAAATCATAATGGAGTTATTGCTATCAATTTAATAACAGCAATGTAAGCTGAGATTGATAATTTGACAAGACAACTTAATAGTCTATAAGCCTCTTCGTCAGCTCCCATCAAAGCAATTCAACATAAATGCGAATTATGTAGGAAAATAACCATTTGACCACTAATTGTTTTTTAATGCAAAATGACAAGATGGAGTAACTCAACTACATGGACACACAATTTGGTCGAGGAGGAGGAAACAACACTTATTATAACAATTACTATCCTGGGTGGAAAAACCACCCAAAATTTTCTTGTTCAAACAATGCAGGAGATCAATTCTGACCTTAAGGGCTAGCTAAATTCCAATATGAAAAACTCAATTCTATAGACTTTAAGTTGGAAAAAATCTTGGACAAGCTCATGAACACATATTCGAGCAAGTAACTAGAAGCCATGATTCTTAAATTAAAAAATTGGAGGTTCAAATATGTCAATTGGTAAATGTATTGTCTACAAGAAGTGTGAGGAATCTCTTGAGCAATAATGAAGCAAACCTAAGGGAAAAACTCAAAGCAATCATACTTAGAAGTGGAAAGAAACTTAAGCAATTAAAAGAGAAACAAGTTGCACCCCATCTAATAGAAAAAGACTAAGAAATGAAGAAAGATATAGGCATAAGCGAGTATCCTCCTTACATTGCCCCTCTGCCATATCCACCCAAGATCCCATAACCTCAATGATTACAAAAGAACCAACTAGATTCACAATTTGCAAAGTTTGTGGAGAAATTAAAGACTTTGCAAATTAATCTATCTTCTGTTGAGGCATTGGAATATATGCCCAAGTATGCCAAATTCTTCAAGGATATGTTAACAAAGAAGTAGACTTGCGAAGAGTATAAAATGGTAGCAGTAAATGACAGTTGTAGCTCTATTATCACCAGTCACATGCCTTCTAAGCTGAAGGATCCTAGAAGCTTCACAAAACCCTATGTGGTTGGTGAGTTAGAATTCACAAAATGTTTGTGCGACTTAGGCGCAAGTATATACCTTATGCCTTTATCCACCATTACAAAATTGGAGCTTAGTAATGTGAAATCAACTTTGATGCTTATTTAGTTGGCAAATCGATCCACAAAGAAACCATTTGACGTGGTGGAAGATGTTATGGTAAAGGCAGACAAGTACATTAATCTTGTAGATTTCGTTGTATTAGATTTCAAAGAGGAAAAGAACTATCCATTAATTCTTGGAAGACCCTTCATGAGCACTGGTAAGGCACTGATAGATGTTTATGAAGGCAAGGTGCTCCTTCGGATTGGTAATGAGCATGTGGAGTTCATTATGAACAAAGACTTAAACAATTTGAAAGAAAGTAGCTCTTGCATGAAAGTAGATATAATGGATGAGTATATCAAAGCAAAAGAGAAGGGTTGCTTCGAACAAGTAAGCTACGAGAAACAAGTGACAATAGATATAGAGTTTAAGGAATATTTAGAAGTTCCTGTTCTAGAAGCTGAAGCAAAAGAGTGAATGATGATGATTGCAAAAGAAGACGAGCAATTCATCATCTTACAACACAAACTATTTAACTCGACTAAGGATTCAAGGGATTTCATTATTCCCTATTTTATTGATAATTTGTTAGTTAAAAAGGACAATACTGAACTTAATTAGTTTTCTCAACTTTATCAATGTTGTTCCTTTGATTTTCTTCCAACATGTACCTTATTTACAAGCTACGAAGCTGAAATTGAGTATCAATGTTGTCCCTTTGATTTTCTTTCAACATGTTGCTTATTTACAAGTTACGAAGCTAAAATTGACTAACACGGGTGGAAGCAAGCCACTCATAATTGATCCTGGCTGAGTTTCAAAGGATACAAGGTCAAGATAATGACTATAACATAGCACGTTTGGTAGTTAGATTGAAATTGTTGCGTAGTTAGATTTGTTTTACATTCTAAAAATAAGTTTTTAATGATTTAGAATGGTTTGGATTGTTAACTTTCTTACTCTTTTTAATGAAATTATAAGATAGAGTAACAATCTTGGGCACATTTGGTCTCCGACACCATTACCATCACCACCACTATCTTAGTCGCCATAATAGGTTCTTATGCTCTAACCCTTATCTTTTCATTTCTGTCTTTATTTTGTTCTTATGTTTTCATATTATTTTATTTTGATTCCCACCTTATGTGTTATCTATTCTTCTCACATTGAGGACAATGTGTTGTCCAAGTGTGGAGAGGGTTATGTGAATGTAAGCTTTTATTTTGAGTATAAATTTTGCATATTATAGGTTTGTGTAATGTGATTCGTGTGAATATGTCAATGGCTAGGACTTAACAGAATCGATTTAGCTTTGAACATAGTCTTTTAGGTTGCAAAGATTGATTAGCTTCTGAAATTAGTGTTCTAGATTGTTTCGGTTAAATATGCATCTTAATTAGGATATAATGTTAATTCGTTCACTCTAGAAAATTTTCACATTCATTTATAATTTTAGGTCAATCAAATAAGTAATATTGTTGGTATCTTTTCATGAAAATTAGTAGTTAAAGAAATGAGGTAGGCAATAAAAAAAAAAGAGGGATTTGTGTTTTCTTTAATAAATAACTATTTCGTTGACCTTTTTGAAACAAATCAGGTTATGAATAAAGCTAGTAGCCAGTTGAGAATGTGATATAGCTGAATAATAGAAGGACATTCATCACAAATGTTTGCCTCCGCGTCAAAGGGCTATAATGATATTCCAACCAAGCCTCTTAATAAAAAACATGGCCTAGTTGAGTAATTAGGGGACTTTCACCACAAAAGTTTGCCTTTGCATTAAAAGGCTAGATTCATGCTAGTAAAAATAAACAAAAATAGTATGTTGTTTAATAAATCCTACCGATCTTTATGAATAGCTTGAATTTTCATGAAAAGACACTTAGGGATAGTTACAATTGTGATTAACTGAATAATTATCAGTGTGTGTAAAAGTGATAGGGGTGAATGAATTTGACATTAAGGTCTTGATTAGTATGTATATTTAGTCCAAAGTGCCTAGAAACATATTTCATAAGTTAAAAAGCTAGAACAACTTGAAGGCTTCTGTTTTTAATTAAATTTATTTTGTAAAGTTCAATGCCATTATATCATTATTACATATGTGTGTATTGTTTTTTCGTATGTTTGTGTTTTGTTTGTTTTATTTTCGCATGAGGACAAGCAAAAGTTCAAGTGTGGGAATGTGATAGTTGTAGATTGCATGATGTTTTAGTAGGCATTTTATTATCTTTTTAGTTGTTAATTAATTGATTCATGCATTTTTAGCTTGAGAATTGTGTTAGATGGTTAGATATTTGTGTTTTGAGTGTTATGTGGGTTAGAGCATGGTATTGAGCTTTAATTTTGTGTATTTAAGGTACCTTGATGTATTTGTTAGTGTTTGAGATCATATATCGAAGAATGGAGGAGATTCAAAGGAATCCCAGTGGAGGATCCAGATCATGATAGAAGCCCATTCATTAGACCACGATTGTGGCAGAATCAAATTTTAAAGAGCCACGATTGTGGCTTTGCAACAGTAGACGCGAACCGACTTCTTAAACTCAATTTTACAGGGTTATTTTGAACTTTTTGGGCCCAGGTAAAACCTAGTTTTTACCCTAATTAGAAAGACTACAGAGAGGGTAAATAACCCTAATTTTTCATGCCTCCATTTGCCACTTTGAGAGAGAACACAAGGAAGAGAGAAGAATGAGAGAAGGGGAGAGGATCATCTATAGTTGCTATCTAGCCACTCCAACCCAACCATTTCAAGTTCATTCCTACTTTCTCTTATTTATTTACTTTATATTGATGTATGATTTGGGTTTGAGAATGTTGAACATGTTGTTAATGATGTTCTAAACTCCTTTAGGGATTTGTTCTTAAGTCAATGCTAATGTGATTTCTTTGGATGTTAATTCTTTGGGTATTGTGATTATGTGTTATATTTGCATGCTTGGGTAATAAATTGAGAGACCGAACCAAAAGCATAATGATTAGATTGGATAATGAGAGTTGAACAATCTAAAAGATCATGAAAATCAGAAATTTATGTGAAGAGAGATCTCATGTAAGGACCTGATAATTTATTAGAGAGCTTAAGATCTAATTAGATGTGCGGGCCTTTTGTTAATTAAGATATTGCAAATTCATAATTCAATTAGGGTTTACGATTTAGGGTTTAATAATTATAACTCGAGAGGGTAATCGACCCTACGAAAGTCTAAGACTGATACCGAATTAACTCAAAAGTAATCATGTTAGCATTTGATGATAGGATAAACCCCCTTCTCATAATTCTTTGATCTTGTCTTATTGCATATCTCAATTGTTAAGTGGTTATGCTCCATTTTGATTTACTTTTGTTAATTTCATTTTCATTCAACCCCTACTTGATTGTTTAATTTTCTATTTATCTTTGTTTCATTTAAATCACGTTTTTACAACCTTAGACAAAGTTAGGATTCAATTATTTAACTAATTCCTTATGGGATCGACACTTCAACTACTACACTTGCGACTTGCGCACTTGTAGAAAACTTACTCAACATCCAACAATTATTTTACATCCCAAAATATTATAAATAAGTGTTTTCTCATTAGTTTTAGCATCAAGAAGATTTTGAATGTTGTATATACACATTTATAGCGTTTTTTCAATCATTGTATCACATTTGTCTGATTGAGCCCCTTCGGTGTAATCAAGTGAATAAGTGATATTTTTTTGTAATTCATTTTTAGGGTGTTGAATATTATACTTAGGGGGTGATAAAGTGGTATTGAGGTTCATCTTCACTTTGGAAGAAGATTGTAAGAAAGGTTCCTCTTTATCGGGAAAGATTGTACAAATGTTGTTCTTCGCCTTGAAAGAAGAATTATAATGGAATTTTAAAAAGAGTCTTGAGAGTGGACTTAAGCGAGGGTTTTTTTACTAAACTACTATAAATCAGTTTGCACTCTCACTTCCTTGTCCTTTTTAATTTTTTGCTTAATTGTTTGATTAATTTATATTAAGCAATTTTTTCTTCCTTATTTATATTAATTATTGTTAATTGAGTACATTGGTTAGAAAAATTGTTAAACTTTGTAAACACCCAACATTAAGGACTAACACTTTCTAACTATGTCCTTATATTTTCCTTATCATTTTTAGGACATTCATCATGGGATAGTTTTTGAATTTCTAGTGGTTTTGTCTAATTTTAATAAATTTTGCCTATATAGTGTCAACTTTAGTTCCGAAAGGATGCAAATCTACCCAAATGATTTCTACTTACATTACCTTTCCATAAACGCAGAAGTTGATAAAGGGACAAAGTAATACATAAGTTATAGTAGATCTAATCTCATCCTAATATGATTTAGTAACTGGCATATGTGTCGACAATAAAGAAAGTAGTTAATGAAGACTTTCCTCCCATCGTGATATTTGTAGGGAGAATTCCCCATGCTCTAGTAGTTTTCCCAATAAATGCAGCAATAGAAACTTAGGATCAATTCTCTATCATCTTTTCCCAAAACTTACATCATTTTGTTGGTATAATGTTTACTATCAACTCACTATTGACCAAAAAGCTTAAAGTTGGTCTATCATTGATGTGGGCCTTAATATATAGAGGTCCTATGTGTTGCATCATAATATTAGCTAGCTTTTCTAATGCCACCATTCTTGGAATTCCTGGTACCACTACTAATATTGTTACTCTGCATTCTCCTTTTCTAGGAAGGTATTCCACCTTCTTCACATAAGAAGAAGGGACTTATATGGAAAAAACATCACATGGTACATGAATAGGATTTTCTCTAATCATAATGAATTTATTGGAATCCTCATCTTGAATCTTAGAGAGAGATGACCTTTTGTGATATCTAGGATTTGCTTTATTCTTCCTTCTCTTTTCAATAACTGATTATACATGTCCCTTCTTATTATTAAGGTGTATAGTACTCTCTTTAAAGAAGAAAAGTCTTATAAGGGATTACTTTTTCTAGATTGGTTTTTCCAATGGTAAAGGCTTGCTTTTACCAATCCTAGTATTAGATCTCTATCGTTGAAGCCTTTTTTTCAGTTCAAGTTAAGTGAACCAGATTTTTGAGATGCCTTACGCGCTACCACTTCCAAAATGTTTACATCTGTGATGGTACTATAACTAAGGCTACATATACTAAAAAATTAAAATTTGAGGATCATATTTTTCTTAAGACATAGGTGAACTCTGTTCGATGATTTTATTTTGAAATTTCTTTAACCCTAGTATTTAAATTATAGTCAGGAACAAGCACTTATAATTGAATTTGATAATGATGCTAAATGATCTTTCACAATATTTAGCTTCTTTTCAACATCAAACAATAAGTGTAAATTGAACTTGGAGCCGTTAACAGTTGCAATTGGTAGGAATAGGTCTTCATCTATTAGCATAGTTTGATTAGCTTTACTGAACAACATAATTCCCTTATTAATTCAATCTTGGACCATATTTTTTAACCCGCAATACAAATTCATCTGTTTTTCTATGTATTACGGTATTTTCAGTAGTCTCTGCTTGGTCTTGTAGTCTGCATTTCCTTTTAATTTTAATAGATTTATGCTCTAGAGAGGGGCAAAAATAGGTTCCATGAATGTTGAATTTGGTTACTGTCAAATTGTAAGAATTCATCTCTATAATATAAGTACCTATAGAATTTTTATTCTAGTGCCCTTCTTCCCTAAGAAGTTCTTTGTATTTTGACACCTTTTCTGTTAATTCGTAGAAATCACAAAATTTCATACCTTGAAAATTTTCTATAATTTAGTATCAAGAATCCTTTAAGCTAAATTCACATATTTAGTCTCTAGGAGTGTAATCCAATATCGACTTCTCATCTTCTTGAATCATATGATAAACTATCACCACTTTCCTAAGTAACTCTAGACAACTCAATTATAATAACTTCGGGTTCAATCCAAAAACTTGGGTATGAAATAGTCTTTCCATTTCAACATAGGAAAGTATTGAATTCTTAGGTAACAAAGCATACTAGGGGAAGGTTGTGCCTATTAATGAATTTAGTGACAACCTGAGGCTGAAATTATTGAAGTTTTATAATTGGCTATTTCTCCACATTGTATTGTGAATTTAGCAATGTGTTCAATGGTCAATTGGCCATTTTCAGCAGAAAACAAATTGGACAAGATTTTTGTAGCCATATAGATAAGTGTCCTTATAGTCAATATGCTCTAAATAAAGCTAGGCTAAGCTGTCTCAAACATGCCCGTACAATTCCTAAATAATTTCTCTAATAGCTTGTATATTGATTTGTAGTCTCATTTGGGGGAGGGGTTGAGGGAATAATATGATTGTGGTTTATAGCTACGATGTCACCCCCTAAATCATATTACAATCCATTAGCCAAGAGCTTAGGACTTTACTATCCGCCATTTCTAAGATTAATGCACAGAGGTGCCATAAGAACATTATTTCTCTTATGAGGAGGGATGTATCTTTCATATACAAAATAACCAGTCAGAAAGTGACTGCTTTCTTTAACTTCCATCAAATTTGGAGCATGATGCCCCTTGAGTCCTTTGAAGATCTACTTTACTAAAGCAGGAGAATTTTACCCAACAATTTGCATCAGAGAAGTAGAAAGTTTGTCAACCTTCTCTTTTAGTATCATAATTGTCTCAGTCTTAAAGGCTAATTTAGACTTCAATTATGGAATTTTGCCTATGCGAACAATGTCATTTCATTGCAGTGATTTTGGATTCTCACTAGCAGGAGAGATGATAGCATGTGAGGCTACCTTCTCAAGAATCTCAATCACTTAGGATACAAAACCTTCATTCCCTAGTAGGGACGTCCTCTTTTAGGACTAAAGGCACATTTTGTTCCATTTCATTTACATGGATCAAGTCCCACTTGGCGTGCCAAATTATTGGTGTCAATATGGAATTTAAGCGTGTTAAGGAGGAATTCTCTTAAAATTTGTACCTGAAATTTTTTTGATGATATAAGTGGGTTTTGTAACACTTAAAACACAAAATTTAAAACTAATAAAATGCTAAAATATGTTGAAATAAGGTTTAAACTAAATAAACAATTTTCTTTAAGCAAAGGGAAATTACAAGTTACTAAATGAATTTAAGGTAATAAAAATAAATTAACACAAAGAACGATGAAATAATAGGGTAGTTTTATTGTTTATCTTTGGAGATTATTATAAGGTTCTGTGTAGTTTTCTACTTTCTACTATGGCATTGGTGAATTTATATGTCCTCAACTTCAAGCAATTTTTTTCACTTCCTATGTTCTAACTAACTTCTTACCACTATTCTCTTAACTTCAACCTTAGGCATCTGTCTTGCGACTTCCTGACTTCCAACCCATTTAGATATGCTTCTCTTTTATGTTCATTACTCACTCCTAGCATTTTCAACGTCCATGTTCTAAACTTCCACCATTCCCGAATTCTTTAACTAAATATTTACTAGGTTTTCATAGTTTGGGTGGGCTCCTATACTTATGAGTTGGATTTCTTTTTAAGTTAGCAACACTAATAACTAATGTTTGGTCAGTACCAACCGTATCGATTAAAAAAGATATAAATTAAGCCAGTATCATACTAGTTTCAAGTATTAGATGGTATCGGTCATTTCAACTTGTACTAGTAAAATATCAGGGATAAAATGAAATTTTAAAAACTTTGAGGATTTAATTAAAAAAAACCCTAATTACACCTCTCTTGACTCTATTTCTATCTTCAGTTGCGTTGCACCTCACTCAGACTTCATCTGCTCTTATTTGACTAGTTTAGTCCTCATTGTTGGCCTACCATTTACTCATCGTCTTTCTCTACTCGTCGTTGCCAATGCACTCTTCATGTCTCACTACTCTCGCTCTTTTTCTACTTGTCACCACTAGCGCCATCATCTTTTGTTCTTTTAATTCTTTCCTCTTGGTTCTCAAATCTACTCCACCACTGCCATCACTGTTTGCAACTCTTCCACCGCATAAAGCTACTTAAACAGTTTAACCTTTTCTCCCATCATCATTTGGTTCTCATATGTTATGTCTTTTTCTAATTTATGTGGTTAATCAGTTTTTGAAATTGAATTGTGAGTTTATGTTGGTGGTAATTCATAATTCATAATTGGTTATTGGTTGGTGGTTATAGCTCGTAGGTGACTAGTTTTTAGTTGGTGGATGGTGAGGTGGATCATATGCTTTGAATTGTGATTATGATTTATGAATTTGTGAGTTTGTGCTATGTGTCACTTTATATATTGTAGATTACAAATTACAAATTAAGGGTATACATTAAATTTTATGTAACACTTTATTCAACACTTAAAGTTTAACAAATTCTTGGAAATTGTTTATATCATTAACTCATTAAGTGTCTTATTAACCTAATTTTGTAAGGATAAAAGGAAACTTTATAAACACAATTTGAGTTTACTTATACCTTAAGAATTATATAAATGAGATAAAATTTGAGTTTATTGAATTAATGTTTGCATTTTTACATTATTTTCATTAGAGTAGTTATGAATTTATGAATGAATTATTTAATCTTTAAAAATGAGTTATATTTATGACTTTATAGTTGAATTATACTCACACAAATGGGTTATAATTATGAATTTATAGTTGAATTATATATCCATACAAAGTGCGTTATAGTTATGAATTTATGGTTGAATTATGTAATCTTACAAAATGATTTGTATTTGTGAATTTATAGTTCAATTGTTCTCACAAAACATGAGAATTTCTTGGATGGAATGTATTTAAGCCTCAAATTTTCTTAAAGAATCATCTATATAAGTTAATGAAGTTTATTTGCATGTCTATGTCATATGATTATTGAGAAGTTGTTATTGACATATGTCTTCCTTTATTTTGTAAACAAATGGAGAAAAGTTCAAGTAATCTTCATAATTCAGTTGCTTCAGGAAGATTCGATGATTTAGCTTGGGCTCATGCTAGATTAGTCTCTGGAACAAAGAACCATACTATTTATTTACATTGTAACAAACATTTGAAAGGTAGAGGAATTATTTAATTAAAGAAGCATTTAGTGAGGATCAAAAATGATGTGGAGCCTTTAAAAAAGAGAGTTATGATGTGAAATAACAAATGAAGACTTTGCTTGTAGAGTATTAGCATAAGAAAGATAAAAGCAACAATTGAACTATTAGATAAGTAATGGAAGTCCCTTTTGTAGTGGTCAGGATAATAGTGGGGACATTGAAGGTGATATTTCTCCTACTCAATAAAAAGGGAATGTTGCACTTGTTGTGAGGAAAAGAAAAAGACATGTGTTTTACTTTTTAGCACAGTGAACAACTTTTGCAACTTAGCCTTCACTATATAGTGCTTAATGTTATTTTTACCATCCTATGATGGATGTTATTGCTTCTTAAAGTCCAGGATATAAAACTCCTTCAATTGATAATTATAAAGATAAATTTTTGAGAATCTCTGTTTATAAATAAATAGTTATTTAGGCAAAAGAAGAATAACTTGGGCTACTTATGGGTGTTTAATCATATGTAATGGTTAGACAAATATAAGACATGAATCTATTTGTTATGTTTTTGGTTTATTCAGCAAAAGGAACAATGTTTTTGAAGTCTATTGATGCAATTGGCCTTATTAGGAATGCTAATACTTTGCTTAAGATATTTGATGGAGTTATGATTGAAGTTGGGCCAGAAAGTATTGTTTAATTATTTACTAAAAATGATTTTGGTTACGAAGTAGCTGAAATAAGATTGCAAAGTAGGTATAATTCTTTTTATTGAACTTCTTATGTTGTATATTGCATTGATCTAATGTTGAAAAATATAGGAGATACTAGATACTTTTCTACCACTGTTGAGATTGTGCCAAAAAAAAAGTGACTAAGGTCATCTAAAATTGTGCATGAGTATTGAATTTAATAAGAAATGAATTTATCAGTGTTAGAAATTTTTGTTGTTTTACTCTTACATAATTTGCAACTAATTTCTTGTCACTTTCGTGTTTTGTTCTGATGAAGAAAGAATTAAGGTAAATATTTATACGTAATAAGTCAGTTGCTTTTTAGCGTGATAGGTCTAATGCTAGATTAGAGGTTTATATAATTATAGTTGAAGATCATGAATTATAGTCCTAATGTCAATTTGTCATCTGAGTTTGTAAGCCTTTGGTGAGGATTCTTTATCTGGCTAATAATGATGAGAAGGCAACATTAGATTATTTTTATGTGTAGAGAAAACAAAGGAAATAATCAAGTCCAATTGAAAAAAAAAAAGGCTTTTTTGTATTCTCCTTATTTTCTAGTCATCAATAAGAGATCAAAAAGACAATTTTATTCTCTATTGTTTGTAGCTAGGGCATTTTTGAATTTTAGTGTCTATTAGACCAAATTTTACAAAAGAAGCTAAAGTTAATATATGAATGCTATTAATTATTACAATAATTATTGCATATGAGATTATGTAAGATTTCCTAAGCTCACAAATGGAAATTTATAAGGATGATTATGTTGATTTTGGGATGCCTATTCCTATTTGTCAAAGAGATAAACTTAATCCAAATATATATTTTTTCATTTTTGTTACTTGTTGAAAATTAAACATCACTTTATTTTGTTGATAATGTTGCTCTTGTTATCTCACAGTTACTTGGTGAGACTAATTTGGAAGTGATATTCCAAAATTACAAAGATTAGAAATTTGAATTCTAAATCAATGTATGAGTGTAACAGGATGGAAAAAGAATTTGAACATATTTGAATTTATCTATCTTAAGAAAAGAAATATATTGAAACACAAAAGATTAAACAACTTAATTTTTTATTAAGTACAATTTAAAACTTTGATAAAGATATATTATTATCATTATTAAGCTAAAACATAATTTCTTGTAATTTCTTAATAATTTAATTTTATTTGTCTACTAGTACTTTAATAGAACAAGTAGTTTTGTAGATCTAATTTGCCTTGATCATATCAATCTTTTGGTGTATTTAATGTTTAAGGAACCAATTATAATAAATGAAAATGACTTGGAAAATAATTTTAGATGAAAATTATTGACATGTCATTTAGTGTAATAAATTTGAATAATAGTGATAATAAAATTTTTCTCAATGATGAAAATTTTTTACCAAATAAAAATTAAGGTTAGCACAGTTTGAACAAATATTTGATTAACGAAATTCTAAGTTGTTACTTCTCCTTCATTTCATTCATATTTGATATATATGTTATATTTTTTATATACACTATAAATATAATTATAAATGTTTTAATTTCAAGTTTCACTTCTATTTAGTTATTTTCTCAACACAAACTCTTATTATAATGCTTAAAGAGCCATAGATCTCTATTATTCCTTTTATTAATAGTATGATGTAACTATTATTTATTATGTAATAAATTATAGCATTTTAAATATTTTATATTATCATTAATTTTATATTTGTGTTATGATTGAATTATTTTTTTCATATCAATTGTACTTATTGTTTATTGAATTATCATTAATTGTATCAGCAGTTCTATCAAAAAGAAACAAAAAAGTGATAAATCATGAAGATTGATAACAGAGAACAGAAAAATAGTAAATAAAAGTACCAGTGATTGTCCTGTCAACAAATTACATGGCATCTTAATACTTAACCAAAATAACTAACTCCAGAAGTCTAATCAGATTTTATATTCATTAAGTTATATTACAAGTAGGAAAAACGAATCATCCATCAGATTATATTATATAAATTCATCTTTTGACAACTACCTCCTTTTGGTCATCCCTTCAACTACAAACCAATCAATTGATTCCAAGTGGATTCAAACCTCTCAATTACTTGTGCTTTACTTGGAAATGTTGAGCTCAAGGAAAACAAAAAAAAATTCAACCAAAATCATTAAGCAACACAAACCCATTGCGAAAAGCCACTAAAGAGATTCTAAAATAGATCAAAGACAAGTTGATTAGTCTTGATATAATTCATCCCATATAGATCAAAGACAAGAAAATGAATCTAATCTCAGTACTTTGGAGGGGGTTTCTGGGTTGGCAGCAATCCAAAACGTTTCTTCAGGAGAACTCTTTGTCTAGAGTATTTGTCATCAGGGGAAAAGCGAGCTGCAAAACACGCATAATAGTGAGCAAATCACCAAGTAGTCAAATATGATAGAAAGAACCTTTCTTCCCAATAACTATATCAACAAAAAAACTAAAATATGATAGAAAGAACCTTTCTTCCCAATAACTACATCAACAACAAAACCAAGTAAACGCTGTAACTTAGAGATCAATACCTGGATGAGCAGATTGAGTCGCCAAACCTAGAGGTGTCTCTTTCTGCAAGGACCAAACACATAAATAAGTTTGCTAATTTCCAGAACCAGGTCTTTCAATTTCCCACATATAATCAACTAAGAATTTCTTCTAGGGATTGTGAATCATAACAAGGAACAGCAGATGAAAACAAAGTGTTAACACCAAGTCCACTTCTCAAAAATCATATGAAACGGCAAACAGTCCGCAAGAGAACAAGTGTTAACACCGAGGCCACTTCACAAAAATCATGCGAAACAGCAAACAGTCGGCAAGAAAACAAGTTTTAACACCAAGTCCAATTCTCAAAATCATATGAAACAGCAAAAAGACCTTAGTGGTGTAGACTTTGTCACCGTTGTCGTTGATGTAAAACTGAAGATACATCGTAACCCCTCTTCTCTTCTCTTCACTTCTCTTCTATTTTGTATTTTGTATTTTCCATTCTCTAGGGTTTACATATATATTATAAAACATAATGGGCCAACTCTGTTCCTTCCAGTTGTCTAAACCCAAAAATGGGTGGCCCAAAGAATCGAAAACGCGTTAACAAAGCAAAAGACGAACCGTAATAACAAAACAGACATCGCCGTCTCGCTCCGTCGCATTTCGCTCTCTCTGTCTCTCTATCGTTACAGTTGACCAATCAAACAATCTTCGACGCCACGCCTCTGCCACTCTCTCTCTCCATCACGCGCTCTCTTCAAGTTTCCCCATTAATATTTACACTCTTGTTGTTAGCACACATAGAAAGAGACCGCATTTCGGAAGAACAGAGCATAAGGTTAGAATCAACCACAAAACCATGTCGTTCGAGGAGGACGAGGAGTCTTTTGAGCACACTCTCCTGGTGGTGCGCGAGGTCGCCGTCTACAAAATCCCTCCGCGCTCCACCTCCGGCGGCTACAAGTGTGGCGAGTGGCTGCAGTCCGACAAGATCTGGTCCGGCCGGCTCCGCGTGGTCTCTTGCAAGGATCGCTGCGAGATCCGCCTGGAGGATCCCAACTCCGGCGAGCTCTTCGCGGCCTGCTTCGTGCAACCAGGTCAGCGCGAGAACTCGGTGGAGACGGTGCTGGACTCTTCCAGATACTTCGTGCTGAAGATCGAAGACGGGAGAGGGAAGCACGCCTTTATCGGACTAGGGTTTGCGGAGAGGAACGAGGCGTTTGATTTCAATGTGGCGTTGTCCGATCACGACAAGTATGTGAGGAGAGAACAGGAGAAGGAGAGCGGTGAGACTAGTGAGGGTGATGCTCATATTGATATTCATCCTGCCGTTAATCATAGATTGAAGGTATTTCTGTTATTTTCCCTTTTACTGATTAATCTTACTTTGAAAACAAAGTTAGGTCTTGATAATTGTGGTTGTAGGATGGATGATCTTATTTTTGTTGTGTTATATTTTGGATCATACATATACATGGATAGGAGGGTGAAACGATCCGGATAAATGTGAAGGCGAAACCATCAACTGGAGCAGGAATGCTCTCAGCTGCAGCTGGACAACCTAAAACTTGGAGCCTTGGTGGCCCAGGCAAGATAAGGTCCCCTCTTCCTCCCCCGCCAAATGATCCAGCTACTGCCCGGATGTCAAACACAAGGCCTTCCAGTGATCCTTTATCAAATCTTCCCCAGCTTCAGGTATTTCTTATCACTTCGTTCCATCAAGTATTTACCTAAACCCCTTCTTTCTGAATTATTTCAGGATTCATTCAGTTAGGTTTGGGATATTTGAATTGGCTTAATGTTGGAAGTCCATCTGTTCATGTTATATATGTAACTCATTTGCTCTTTCCTCCTGTAGAGGAGTCTTCCATCTTCAACATCGGCAGGGGCAACCAAGGCAACTGCATCAGGGTGGGCGGCTTTCTGATTGTGTGCAGGACCTGTTTATTATGATTGAGGTCTTTATCTATGAGTTATTTAAACAAAATGAACAAGAAAACCCGGAGAAGTAAAGAAAGGACGAGACAACAGATGTGTTCATGTTTTGAGAATAATGTTTTGGTGCAATGTATCCAGTGCATGATGCTTCGCCCTACAGTAACTCTTTCTTCATTTTCCTATACAAAACAATCAAAAGGACTTGAGCTCTGGAAATTAAATCAAAATTCACTTGTGTAATGTGGATCAATTCAGTTCTTGTCAGGCTTTTCTAGACATTGAAAAGGGAGCGAATATTAATTTAATTAATAGTAGTATCTAAGACTTAAGCTTGCTTTACATCCGAACATGTGTTCTGGTTGAGGCACTAAGATTGAATTTATTCCCGTATAAGAAACAAGCTATAAGCAAAGCACATGTACTGTTGTGTCAAAATCTAGAAAAAGTGAGAAAGGGAGGGGAATGCAGAGAGAGATTGTAAACGTAACTAAACAGACACAGAGGTACAGGATGGATTCATGGTTCGTCCGCAGATCTTCCATATTATTATGTACACGTTCATCGTCAAATAATAAGATACTGATGACTGATTGACAACCTAAACAATTATAAGACATGATAACAGAAGCTGTTCCTATGTACAAAAGCCTTGCCACCATTCTAGTGTATTAGCAATTTTTTTGATTGAACAACATCCTGAAAACATAATGGCATTTACCAATCATCCTTTCCTCTGTAAAAGAAAAGACATTGTCCCAAAAATAGAGTACCAAGGAAATATCTGGTACTTGAGCAGAATTCCTAATCATCTCTGTCAATAACGCTATCATTAGAAATGGAGGATGCTCAGAGAACAAACCATTAAAGCAATGCTTTCAGGAGGAGACAATGATTACCGATATTGCGGCTTCAGAACCCATTTTCTTCCATTTAGGTCTTCTAGGGTTGCGATTTCTTTCAAAAGATTCTTAAACAGGGGCAGCTGCTCTGAGGCTACCCTATCTTTAAAGTGTTGCACTATACTTCCAGAATCAGTGCTTCCTCCCCTTTGTTGCATAAAAGTGCATAGTTGACGAATCATTACTTCAGGCTGGCTGCAGGGTAAATTTCGAGACAGTCTAGATGTTTCTCCTTCAGATCCTGCTCTATTTACAGAACTGGACGCTGGTCCAAACTGCTGTTCAAGCCCTGCACTCATGGCTCTCTCTTCGTTGCCTCGAATTCTGGCAAGCAGTTCAGCTGAAGATAATACTTTTCCAGCAGAAGCTCCTGCAGCAACACCATTCAGATTATTTGCTTTGTTGATTGCTGTTTCCTTGGCTGATTTAACCAGCTGGATGTTCACAGCTGATCCAAACTTCCGGCGAACAGATGAAGGTGCACCAGCAGTTCCTGATTTCCCTGTCCATGTGGGGACAGATACCCTATCTCGACCACGGAGCATCCGGGACTGCCGCAATGCTTCTGCAGCTCTTTGTGCGACCTGAGAAGCTTGCTCCTCAAGCCTTATCTTCTCTTCATCATGCACATTCATGATAGCATCATGATTCATGGCACCCTTGAGGGGGGAGAGAAGATCAAACATTAAGTGGAATATGAAAACATGTAAAATTCATAACTAAACCAATGACGTATATCTTATGCTATATTTCCATAGATTAATTTCTATGGTCTTGTGTTCTAATCAAGTTTGGTGTAAACTAGAAAGTTGAACAAGTAAAATATCATCAAAGGTGAATCCCTACGCTGATATAATGCTTATCAAAAAGGTTAAACAATTGTGATTATAAGTTCATGTTTGGTGATGCATGAAGATAAGTTTACACAGATATCATGATGTCAACTGATGCCTTGGTGTTACTATGCCTGGCAACTTGTTCTCAATTACCTTACCCTCCCGCACAATTAGCTGAGAGTTTATACCACAATGTATTGGAACTGTATTTACAAGGTTAATGTAATGAAATGGGCTTTAGAGCCCGCATTTTAACCAAAAAAAGAGAATGCTAATTTAGCCTCAATGAGGATTCCCATTTTGACAGACAGAAGGTAATGTACAACAAAACAGAAAACGGAAATGGCATCAATAGAGAAAAAAAGCTTACATGAATGCCATGAGAATCAAAGAGGCTCCTTAAAATATTTGTTTCTTTATCTGCTTCACTATTGCTAAGATTATCTGTTTTTTCCCCTTTCTTCTTAGAGACGTCAAGCTCTGAGTTATGTTTGTTGTCAATTGAAACATCAGATGCACATTTTGCACGACCTTTGTGGTTTCTAGGTTTTTCCGTCAGTTCTTGCTTAATGCCAGCAATATTTACATCTTCAGACAACTGACTGAATATATTTGATGTTTCTGTTGAACCACTGTTACCATCATCATTCAGAACAAAAAGATCTTTCATGTCTCGAGCTTTAAAGACCCTTCTTTGCTGGGGGTTTTTCAATATCTTATTGGAAAGAAAATGTTTGTGGATTTGCCTGTGGTAGACCTTCTCCTCAATAGTTCCGCGAGTTATCAATCTATATACTGTCACATCTCGTTTCTGACCAATCCGCCAAGCACGCTCTCTAGCCTGTAATCAGCATTTCCCAACCATCTATTTCAGGACATATGAAAAAATTTTGAGGAATCAACAAAGTCGTCAAGCAAAATTTGTTGGAAAGATTTGTTTTGTGATGAGTATGTTAGACATGGCTGCTCTGACTCCTATTTAGGATGCAACAGCAAATGAAGCAACAGCAGTACCATCTCAACTGTGATGATTCTTTGAAAAGGATACTTTCACAAAACAAATTAATGACATGCCTATTACTTCCAATTCTTTGTTTATAATTTGGGGTATTAACCTATTAAAAGTAAACTACAATAAAAACTTCATGATAGTATATTGAGCTAATATGCAAATAAAACCAATATTAAATAGCAAAGTACCTGCATATCGTTTGAGGGGTTCCAGTCAGGGTCAAAAATAATCACCCTGTTAGCACCAGTTAAATTTGTTCCTAATCCACCAACCTTTGTGGTTAAAATGAAGACAAAAACATCAGACGAGTTATTAAATTCATCTATCAAAGTCATTCTCTGTTTTACAGGAGTCTGACCATCCATCCTCCTGTAGTTATAACCAACAGAAATCAAGAAGTTCTCAAGGATGTCAAGCATTTGTTGAGTTTGAGTGAAAAGAAGAACACAGTGGCCCTGCTCCTTCCAGATATTAAGAACTTGGGCAACAACTTTCATTTTTCCGCTGCGTTTAGGATTCCCATAGTCTGGATTTTGACAAGAATGTTCTCTCTCAAGCAAATCTGGGTGGTTGCATATCTTACGCATAACATCTATTCCATATAAAGAGTTTCTACTTCCATCTAAAATCTGCTCCACCTCAGTGCTAGCAAGAAATGCTCTATATAAAGACCGTTGCTCTGAAGTAAGGCTACAGAAGAGGACATGTTCAGTCTTTTTGGGCAGTTGAGCATTGACATCTGCTTTCATACGCCGGAGAAGGTAAGGCATGATCAAGTCACGTAGCACCACAGCACATCTGTAATTGAAAAAAGTAATAAGTTTGTGTTACTACTTTGTTGTGAAAACTTGCAGATTAATAAAGCAAATTAAATAGACAGTTTGCAAAAAGATGACCCTGGAAACATGAGAAGAATTCCTATATGCACCTGTATGCTGTTGATACTTGCAGAGGCGAGGCATTGGAATAACCACCCACAGAAATTGGAATAGCAAATTCTGCCTCGAATACAGGCAATACCCCCAACTTTCCAGGGAATACAAAATCAAACAAAGACCACAATTCACTCAACTTGTTCTGAATCGGTGCACCTGTCATTATTATTCTGTGAACTGTCTGAAGCTGTTTGCAGACCAGAGTAATTTCAGCATTTGGATTCCGTATTTTATGTCCCTCATCCAAAATAGCATAACCCCAGTCAATGTCTAGCAACTTTTCTCCTAGCAAGCGAAGTTGCTCATAAGTGGTAATAAGCAACCCAGACTTTGATTTCAAAACTCGACTTATCAATGAATCCCATTTGTTTCCATTTTTTGTTGACACATTGGTCTCATAGTCACTGTCAAGGGAACCTTCACTTTCACAATCACTTTCATCAGATTTGGCCCGTTTCTTCCTATAAGAGTGATCCTGAGCTGAATCATGCAACAACTCAACATGAAAGCTTGGATACCATTTTTGGGCTTCTCTTTTCCATTGCCGCAAAAGCGTTACAGGGCAGACTACAATGCTTGGTTTGTACATATTGCTGAAATGCAAGGATCCAAGAAAAGATAAGACTTGAATAGTCTTACCTAGACCCATCTCATCCCCAATAATTCCACCTGCTCTTTGGCAATGCAGTTCCCAGAGCCACTGTACCCCAACTTTCTGATAGTCGAAGAGATTGTTAAAAATGGCTTCTGGAATATTTAACCCACCTTCAAGTGTCACAAAAGAATGGTCATTGTCATCTACATCTTCTCCATCCTCTAGCTTTTCTTCCTCATCCATGGATGTGACCAAGTCAACTCTTGTGTCTTCTGGAGAATTGTAAAATCCACAAAATTAAGGCAAAAAATCAAACAGGGACATATTCAAGCTGCTATAAGCATACTCATATTAAATGGTTAAAAAATTTTCTACGTTTACACCTTAATGACCACTTTGAAATGTTAATGTGTAATCTGAAAGTGCAGGCAATTACCAAAGTTTAATAGTAGCTTAAAGCTAATTCAGTCTAATAATAGACATGCATCCGAAAATCAAGGTGGACAGTCTATGCTTCAAGTTATAGCCACTCAACTGGCTACACAGCCACGGGATATAGATTATGCAGAACTAAGTTCCCAAGGTGCACAAAACTAAAAGATTCATAAAAGAAGGAGAATTTTGGATTGACCATTTTCTTCAAACTGGTTGTCCTCACGTGAGATAAGTTTTCTCCATTTATGGCCAGGAAAAGGTCGTTTGTTTTTTCTTTTTGAACCCCTTTTCTTCTCTGAGTCACTTTCTGAGGACTGAAAAACTTTCAGAGGCGTTTTTAGCCTCTGAAAAGGACAAGTGGGTGCATCAAGCTTAGGTAGAGATTTTGGATCAAGCAATTTTGTTGTTGGGCGAGCTTTTGCAGCCTCTGACAAAGATTGAGCTACTCTATCAACAATTTCAGAAGTAAAATCATCACTAATCTGTTCTTCTATAGACACATTCCTCCCACTTGATGGCCCTGGCTGTTGAAGACCCCGTTCAAAGCCCTTAAGTTTATGAAAGGGAGTGAAAACTCCTTTCCTGATTAATTCATCCCTTTCCTAAAGCACAGACATCAAAATACAAAAAAATAATTGATTCAATCTCTTCAATAACATTAACCAGCTAATAGGAAGTAAATCTGAATTAAATATGAACTCACGGTTTCCACAAATCCTGCAGACGATGCATCCAATATTGCATCAAAATCAGCATCATCACAAATCAAAACCTTTTTCTGAAGCTTATTCTTGTTTCTCCCAGATTTATTGACCTCTTTCGCCTTTCTCTTGCTTCTGAGCTCTTCCTTTACCAAGCTTTCTAGCAAATTTTCCTGCTTTACTTTCCTGGAACTATCACCCTTGCATAAATCTGAAAGTTCTTTCTCAACTTGAGCCTTAGTCCTCTGAAGACTTTGGAGCCGATCCACTGCTAGGGCCTGCTGAAGGGTGATATCATTGGGAGAAACTTCAGCCCCACTTGAATTGTCCTCTTTATTTCCTTGTACTGTTTTATCATCATCATCAGAACGGGCATGGTTTTGATTACTCTCAGCATTTCGCACATCTACAACGGTGGACGCAACAGCATCTATTTCAAACTCTATGGCCCTCAATTTGTTATAGAGCTGTACTTGGCTGCTAGGATGTGTGCTTATAGTTTCAGACTCGTCAGGACACTTATCCTCAATGCTCCCTTCTGCTTCACCCTGGTTTTGTGCATTGTTTCTTGCCTGCAGATGAGTATGATATCTCTCAAATTTGAAGCAATTTGAGTAAAACTTAACCACATGAAATATTTTATGATGCCTAAAATAGTAAGAACAAAATCTGGAAAAACCTGCAGATTCAACTAGCCGGTTAGAACTCATTGTCAGAACTAAATGTACATATTATAGCAGGACAGAACCCATCATAGATGTTTCTCAATTTGCTACTGATTCAAAACAGTGAAAACAGGGGGGAAAAAAAAAGTACAGCAAGAAGGTAACACCATTGACAAAATAAAGCAAATAACAAATTCTGCCTTACATTGTAATTGCACGATAATAAAAGAATTAACCTCAAACCTTTTCCAAAACATCGCGCTCAATATCCTCAGGATTTGCAGATGTCACTCCCAAGCTAGACAGAAAAAGCTCATCTTCGTCTTCCTCCATTGTTTCTGCTTACAGATGAGAAACCATGGCAAGGCTCAGCGGTGTCGTCTGCTACGCATTGAAGAAGAGAGGAGTGAATGCATTGTTCAACCACCAACAAATCCATTTCACAATCAACTTGTTAAGGCATTGCTCAACTTAAACATTTACATCTCATGTTGGAATTCATATCTATAGTAGTTAATATATTTTCTAGTAAATATATGAAAAGATAACACAACAGAAATCAATTCAACTGAAACAAAGTGGAACCTAACCGCCAAAAGAAAATAATCGTGCGTATTAATTCCTAAGAACACCCGGGAACTAATCACTGCTCCGTTTTCCTGGTTTCATTAGCCAAACCAAACCAATCCAATCCAAACAAGCTCTAGACTCACGGTTTTTTCGGATTCTCTCTCTTCGCTGCCTGCTATGCTCTCCTTTCTCTCATTCGTAAATAAATTAAACACCATACCGGAAATAACAATAAATAATCGTATTACCTTATAATATATTATATATTATATATTATTCCCGTATAAAAATAAATATACCGTCATATGTCGTGAATCGCAAGAAAAGTACGACTAGCGACGTCCAGCTATCCGACGTCGTTTAGAAGAAACCCGTTCCGCCACGTATTAGCACAAACTCTGGCTCGACCAGGTACCAATGACGCGTCCACAATCTACTGGCTGAGTGCAACAGCCAGTGGCGGGTATAGAATCACCAAGTCGTTTTGCAGAGATAACGAGAAAACAATATGACGGACAACGGAGAACGAGGGAATGAGAAGTCAAACAGCATCGCGGTTCGCGGTATGCAGTTCGCATATGATGGACAATCTCCGCTCTTCTACGACTTCAATCTCGACGTGCCTCCCGGATCTCGCTGCCTCCTCGTCGGCGCCAATGGATCTGGTAACTGATCGAAGAGCTTTTCGTTTTCGTGAAAATTTTGGTACAATTTCTCATCACGAGTGCAGGGAAGACCACTCTGTTGAAGATTCTGGCGGGAAAGCACATGGTTGGTGGAAGGGATGTAGTGAGAGTTCTGAATCGTTCGGCTTTTCATGACACACAGTTGGTCTGTGGCGGCGACTTGGCTTATCTGGGAGGTTCTTGGTGTAAAACCGTTGGATGTGCTGTGAGTTTTGAAATTTTCAACCTTCTTTGTTAAAAACGTTCCCAAGTTAAATTAAGATTTGAGCTAACAACGGAATTTCTAGTATAGGAAGGATCGTATAAATATCTAGTATAGCAAGTGGATTTAGTGCCTAGGAGTTCATTATAATATCTCAAAGCTATTCTTTTCACGGCATCTTGATCTCTATGAATAATCCCCTAATTATTAATTAAAGCGTTGATCTTGTTGGTGATCTAGTGTGCTAGCAGGGAATTAAAGAAGAAACTGGTACATTTTTCACCATCTTTGAGTAATTGTACCCTGGCTTTTCGTTTGAGGTACGAATTATGAAGAGAGAGAGCTGGTATCTAATCTTGTAGGGCTTGAACCTCTTGAGCCTTGAGGGATTTGTATACCTCTGATTGGTAATATAGGAGCTGGGTCTTGGCATTCCTAAGCTGTATTTCTGTATTAGGACAGGCCTCCCTTGTCAGAATTTTTAGTTTCTCCTTAATCTTTTTAAGCATACTCATCAGAAATAAGGCGGTTCATCCCTCTTTCCACAACATCATTAAAACTATTAATATGTAGCATTTGGTTATAAAACTTGAAGGGAGTGCTACTGTGTGTTACAGTTCATAATATACCTCTAATCTCTATGATAGAGTAGTCAAAAGATAGAGGGGGCTCCATTAAGCATAGCTGGTGAGGAAACAATCCATCCAATGGTTATTTACTAGGACTCAATCAAGCTTCTTCCTCATGAAGCTTACTCCAACCTGCTTATTAGACCAGGTGAATAGTTGTCCATTAAAACTCAGCTTTGTTATCCCTTGTGAGGAAGTGATAGCAGAAAGCTCATTCCCATTAGTACTTCTGCTAATGGACAGACCTTCGGCTTCTTCTATCCCGAGAATGCAATTAAAATCCCCTCCCAATGGCTAAGGTTGACTGATTGGGCCATAAATTCTTATTAAGTCATTCCAAAGGCAACCCTTTGAAAAGTTAGATTAGCTGCATGTAAGGTAGTAAGTTGGATTAGAGGGGGAGCTTGAATAGGTTGGTAGCTTAGGTATATCAATTGATCTTAGCTAAATACTTGAGTCACTGGTATATGAGAAGGATTGAAACCTATTACAACCCTTCATTGTAGTGGTGTGTGTGATTAGACATGTAGGACTGTTTATTACCCAAAAAACCAAGCTCCTCCTTCAAGTTTACAACTCTTATTTTAGTTTCTAGAAAAGCAAACAAAACTACTTTTTAAGATAATATCCTTGAGGCTTTGCTTCTCACGAGGATTATTTAGTACTCATACATTCCAAATAAGGATAAGAGGATTAGATGAGGAAGTACCCGCACCTTTCTTCTTTATGCTGGACTCTCTATTCCCTTTGGATTTTGACTCTGGAGCTACCTCAATATAGTTGGTCTCATCCACTAGAGCTATCCCCTTAGGATTTGAGTGAATAGAAGGATTTTGTAGATTATTGTCAATCACATTCGTTCCATGTGTAGTTACCTTACCTAGTACATTGTGTTGTATATTCTCTGTAACTAACGCATTAGGTTTCTCATTATTCAAGCGGTTGTTGTATCATCACCAGCCAAACTATCATTTTAGTTGCCACCTACAAATAGAACTACTTGTTCACTTATTTGTTTTAGTGTTTTGAATCATAAGCTTTGTAAAATAGATTTAAAAAGCATGATAATGTAGCAACCATGAATAGCCTCTTCAAGGAGCATTGCTTTAGTATTCTCCATTGCATTTGTAAGCATCATGGCTTGAGCTATCGTAACACCATCATTCACTATCTTTAAACTCATCAGAATTTCATAGGACAACATTATTTCCTATGAATTGTGCTAAAGAATAAGAAAAATGACACATTCCTTTAAAAACATCAAGATAATCCAAAACAAGTATTCTATTTCACAATGAAAGGCAATAGTACAATTGTATCCAATGGGGTTAAACATTCTAAATGACTAAAAAATACATTGCGAGATACTGATTATCTTGAGTTATATGTGAATATATTATTATTTATACCAATTATATCCATCATAATATGTAAAAACAAGTGCACGTATATTTCCACTCTCATAATTATGTTTACCCGATAAAATTTTGGACACCTATTGTTATTGATGTTACTTAAAAACTTGTTTTATAAGCTTCATGTTTTTCTTATTAGAAGTGTTTTAATGATGAAATTGTATCATAAAAACATAATCAATGTTAACTTCTCAAGTGTAAAATGATTTCAAATAAACATATGAAAAATAAAGCTACTTATTTTAGATAGAGAATTGAAGGTTGAATGTTGGATGTATCACTGATTGTTTCACTATAGAAACTAAAAATAGATTAAATTCTATATTAAAATAATTTAGAAAATTAATCTTGTAACTTGATCATTCTTTATTATGATTTCATTACTTTTATTGTTAAATTGCTCTCAGTAAACTATAAGGTTGTTTCCCATTTGGGATAGAGTGTCATCACTTAGATCTTTCTACAAAGCTAAACCTCTCTTCCATTTTGTCTCTCCACCGTTTGTCTAAACCCTCTTCAATATCCGACGACCTTTGTCTAGAGAGTGTCATCGCATAGATCTTTCTACAAAGCTAAATCTCTCTTCCACTTTGTCTCTCCCTCGTCTATCTAGACACTCTTCAATAATCAACGACCTTTATCCTTTCAGACCGATATCTACTCCTTTTATTGACATTAGTTCTCTCTCCGTCTCAGTAAAGAAAACAAAATTTCTTATGGTTCTAACAATTGATGCAATAGTTGTATTGCTAATTTGTTCTTGATTTTTGGTTATGATTAGCTAGAGTCTACATTGTTGATCTTTTAGTTCTATTTTGCTTTGTTTATGGGCTTTTTAAAATGTTTTCATCCTTTATTGTTCCATTGTCTATGTTTCGTGTTAAATTTTATTTCTAAAAATTGCCTCCACAAATGAAATCGTTTGTTGATGAAGAGGAGCAAACTCATTATGCTTGGTTTCCGAATCCTCTTAAGGAGTGAATCGTAATCTTCATTGCTTTTACTTTCCTTTTGATGATATACCTAAATTTTTTAGCAACATTGTTACTTGATTGAATCTCCTTTCAGAGCATTTTCTCTAATCATTTGTTAAAAGTACAAGTAATTCATTTTTTCTTATCGATGGAGGAAAAAAAGAAGAAGAATAAGAAGAGTTGAAGTGTGCCTTTTGATCAAAACTTTTGTCTGCAATTTGCTTGAGACGTGAATTTTGGTTCTTTACCACCACAATTGGCTCGATTTCCAATTTTGTACTTGGTCCCAACGCCATAAGAGAAACTCTTATCATCAATAAAATAACGACCAATTGCCATTACAAGCTTGGGAATTTTCACCCAAATCACCTACGTGATCAAAGGCTACAATTATTAGTTTGAGTTTCTCGTTGGTAGTTGATCAATAATGATATGACTCTGCTAGAACGTATCAAGACATGACCCTTAATAGAAAACTTTAGTGTCTTAGAATATGAATAAAGGATCTCATATAGAGAGGTTCTACTCGTTTTCATAGGTCTTTTAAGCATTTTTCTTTGAGTCTTATGTCTTGTATTTAACTTAAACAATTAATATGTAGTACTTCCCTTTTAATTATTTAACCTAAATATTTTCTTCTAATGATTTGTTTGATTTATTTATGTACTTTTTTTGGTTTGTGTTTGTTTACTTATTCTATCTTTTATTTTTACTCTTTATATTATTATCTATTTACTGAGTTATTTATTTATTACTTGTTTTTCTATTTATATTTATACATATTTATTATTATTATTATTGTTATTATTATGGTCATCATCATCATCTTTTATGTCTTTTTTTAATTTTATTTTTAATATTTATTATTTTAACATGTATATGCACATATATATATTTTTTATGTTGGTATATCGAAAACAAACTCTCTATCAATTAGGGATAAGATTATGTACTACTGGATCTTCCTAGATCTTATGTATCAGCGAGATTTTTACTGAGTTGTGGTTATTGTTGTTGAGATATCAGTTTTATTTTGGTTTTAGCAGGGGCGAAAGAGTTCTATCAATATGCCTAAACAAATATTGAATTACTTAGTCTTTGAGATGAAATCTCTGGTATTCTAGTTTACACCCATCATCTTTTATGAATCCAATTTGCAGGCGGAACCTATAGTAGAGTTAGAAATTTCATTTGCTATGGGCTAAAAAGCATATTTTGTAAGGAGTCCTGAGGGATAAAAAGCATAATATATAGGAGTAAAATAACATTTGAAAAATTCCTCTTAGATCCAATACATGACCTCCGTGGAAAGGATGATTTATTCGGATTGACATGAGTCCAACTACATTGCATTGCCAAAATCTATGTTGTATATTTGTTCTTGTGGTTTGTCGTGTTGAAGATTAAGAAATACAATTTGAACATAAAAATAGGTGTTTGGAAAATGTGAATAGTTACATTATTCTTTTCAAATTGTTTGACATCGATTTTACAAATTGCAACTGAATAAGATACCATAAGTTGAGCCGTTTAACTGCAGCCACTAGTAGCTCCATCCATGGTTGGAATTGTGCCATTATCACTGATATAGTTGATGCAGACATCTATAGCTAAGTTCTTGTTTTAGAACACAATCAGTTGGGCTCTGGACTGTTCACCTTTGAAATTGGAGAGAAGTATTTGTCCTTCGTCTCTTTACACTGTGAAGCTGAATTTTTCTCTGCAGTAATTTTAATAGAAGTGACTCCATGATTTTCCCAGTGAACTGCAGTCTCTGAACTTCTAATAATGTTCCTTATTTGCAAAATTCCAGGGAGAGGTTCCACTCCAAGGAGACTTCTCTGCAGAACATATGATATTTGGAGGTAGCTGATACCAGCTTGTGGACTTTAATTTTCTTATTTTAGCTTCGTTCGCTTTGTTCATTTCTCCTCAACGTTCAAGATTTTTTGTTAATGTTCAACAGAATTGAGTTTGCATATGTTTCTCTTTCACTGGTAGTTGAAGGGACTGATCCTGTTAGGAGAGACAAGTTGATAGAGCTGCTTGACATTGATCTTCAATGGCGAATGCATAAAGTATCTGATGGGCAGCGTCGGCGAGTCCAAATCTGCATGGGTCTTCTTCATCCTTTTAAGGTATAAGGAACCTTCAGTTGAGGATTAAAGCCAGCTGTGTCTATATATGTCTTTTAGTGGCTGGTTAAACTGAGTGAAGTTTACAACATGGGAGCTTTGACCTAATGCCTTGGGCGACAGGGAAATTTGTTGAAAACCAATGTAGGCAAAGTAACTTTTTCCCAGCGTAGTAATTTGTTGGGCGCTTTATTTTGTTGTTAGTTCAATTGTCTTCGAAGTATTATTGTTCACTGATCAGGAGAAAAAATGCTAATTGCAGGTCCTACTATTAGATGAGGTTACAGTTGATCTAGATGTTGTTGCTAGACTAGATTTGCTCGAGTTCTTCAAGGAAGAATGTGAAGAGGTAGAACTTTAGTATAATTTGGATTTGTATGCTTGCATCAGACATATCTTAAATGAAGGGTTACCGAATAGGAGAATCCTGATTTGCTTATGTCACTTGAGAAGCAATCCAATGGTCGTCAATCAATACTTTTTTTCTGTAAGCAATTGTGACAGTCATGTGAATATAGATGGTCGGATTAAATAATCATCCCCCGAAATAAGTAGTTCTGTTATTTTAATAGTATTGTTTGGCATGAATGACTCAATGATTGTATCAATAGTCTTTCATAGAATACGATCACTAATTGATTCCTGTTAATTCACACAATTATGTTCATTACAGAGAGGAGCTACAATTGTTTATGCTACACACATATTTGATGGACTGGAGACTTGGGCAACGCATCTAGCTTACATCCAGAATGGTGACCTGAAAAAGGCTGAGAAGTTAACAGATGTTCATGAGTTGAAAATTTGTGCCAATCTGCTTTCAGTTGTAGAGTCCTGGCTCCGTACTGAAACTAAACATGAGAAAAAGAAACTCACCATGCCTCCTGCCCAAAACCAAAGAACTTCTCCTTTTGGCATGTCCTCTAGACACATGGCATACTATCGATGATGTATGCTAAGCTTATTACCATTGATGCATTCTTATGTCTTACATTGTGCATGCAAAGGGGAAATTCTTTTTGGTAGCGCCCAGTAGAAATCAGGAAAAGAGCTAGCTTTTGAGCCCTCTTGCCTATATTGGATTATAAGAATATGCCTAGTCAAGATGTTAAATTACCTGGAGATGGTAATCCAGAAAGAGAAGAACTGGAATGTATATGCTTAAGAGATTTGTCTTCTTTTACAGAATAGTGGATCAAATAATCATCCACACGTTAAAAAAAAACTGATCTATCCTGAATAAGATCCATTTGAGGAACTCCTTGCATGGAAAAAAGATTCAGTGAGAAACTTACTGCTTGTTCCTTTTGGTCGTAAACATTTCTGTACCCTTTTGGTTTTGTTTACGAAGTGCCAGCAGCGAAACAGTGCATCCATCTGGCCTTCATTTTTGTATCACTTTCTGCTGTTTTATCCGGGAGGGGTGGGCACGAATGTACAAAAGGAAAAGGACCTGAAGTAACGAGGTTGTACTGGAACAATATTTACATGAGTCTATGCTGTAACTTCTCATGTCATTGTGCCAAACTGTTAGTTGAAGTCAACTTGACCATACAATCCCATCTACAGTGCACTCGAAACCTTGTCATACAACATCGGATTGAATGGTTATCTATTTTTAATCTAATATTGATGTCTACTATCCTAAGTCAACCGAATTCGAAGAAAACCCAACTTTTTTATGCTTCATTGCCTCTTCTTATCTTTCATCCACATGTTCCATATTCTTGATCTTCAGTGCCTTCTGGGCAGACACTTGGGGTTGCTACATGATACTCCATCTCGTCTTTGCATTCTGTTACAGCATTAAACGAGGAAGATAAAAAAGACGCGTGACGCAACGTTATTAAGTATTATATACGAAGTGCGAATCCAACGGCTCCAGTTTATTCCTATCAGCGAACGGTGTGGTGTCTTCCTGTTTTTTGCTTCATTTTCTCAACATGCACGAGGCACGAGGGATTGAATGTTGGTGAAACTTGTGGCTAAAACTAAAACAGAACTGACTGAGTTTCATTAAATATTTAAGTATCCGTTCAGTTCAGGTCTTGAAAATTGGCAATACTTAACATCAAATGCTCTTCCCATCAAATGGTCTCAATCACGTCCCTTTGAAAAAGGTAGGCCATAATTCACACAACAAACTGAGACATCCTTTCTCTCAATGTTCTCTCTAGTTCTCAATTGTTCATCTCTGCGATGAAGAAGAACCAATAACTGCAAAAATGGCGAGCATTACAACTACAATTACAGCTAACGTGCCAGAGCACAGAGCAAAGAGCGGGAAGAGGAAGAGAACGTGCCGACCGCCAATGACAAGGACATTAGTGTTCAATTCGCTCCGATCATCGAGCTAGAAGAGGTTGTCGTAACCACAGGAGAAGAAGAAAAATATCTAATTCTTGATTGTGAGTAGTGTCTGCATACTTGTTATCTATGTTAGAGAATTTCGTATTGAATAAATATAAAATTCTTAATTACAAGTAATAAGGTCATCTATCTATATGACTAATTCTATTCATTTTAGTAATGATTGACTTAGACCTAATTTTTATTAACGGGTTCTACACTTTACTTATATTAAAATTTTAATATAGTTTAAGAACAGGTTTTGTTCAGATTATTAATTTCTAGATTGTCTATCTAAATGTCCAATCTCAGTGGTCCAATGCGGTTACTGCTGCGTTTATTTCAAGTGACAATTAGATGCCCACGTCTAGTTGCACTTGAGAGAGAGTGTTAGAGTATCCCATATTGATTAAACATGAAATTGTCAAAAGTTTATAAGTAGTAAGAGTCAACTATCGAAATACCTAGTTCTAGTCATTTTGGCAATAATTGACCCAAGCTCTATTCTTATTAATAGACTACACTCTACTCATATTAAAAATTATAATACTTTGGACTCTATTTCTAGGTTTTTGATTCATGCTGTCTGTCACGTACAATAAGTTTTTATTTAGTTCTCTGTCAATGTCTATGTGATTGTTCTTTTTTAATTTGTTTTCAAGTTCTTAACATTTCTCATCTTCAAATATTTAAATGAAGGGAAAATTGTATCTTACTTGATAAGGAAGGAAATCAGTAGAAAGAGAGATGCATTAGCAATATGAAGCTATTAAAGCACAACTGTTGAAACACAAGGAGTCTAGGAAAGTCCAACTTATCATGGGTCAATCTAAGACTCAAAATCTGTAACATCTCATTCCCACACTAAGGATTAGAATACTAAAATTTGGTATATGTGAGCTCAAAGAGAGATTAAGAAAATATATTTCATGCTCATGCATAATATTATCATATACACACATGACTTGGAATTTTTGCACACATCAAAATAACTGTGCATGTATGCATTGACAATTGTCAAGTATAATTATTCTATAGATGTGATTTTATTGAGAATTATGGTTAGATTGTATTAAAAATTGGTTTGGAGATTATATTTACTGATTTAGAATTTTGAAATTTTTGAAAAAAATTTTAAAAGTTTTTGAGTATTTTTAGACTAAAAAAATGCCAAGTGGCAGAAAAATTGATGAATAATGATATAAATAAATGTTAAATAGAAATGAAAATTTTTTATGAATGACTTTAGGAATTATTGACAAGTTTCATTGAAAATTGGGTTAAAAATTGGGGACAAATAGACTAACTTTTTAAAAGAGCCAATTAGAGACCACAAAAAGGTGACAAGTAGCATCCACTCACGAATTTGACTTAGTTAAAGACCATTTCATGGTCTTTCATTTGCCCATTCACGAAATATGCTTCTCTTCTTCTTCTTCGTCGTCGGTTCTCTTCTTCTTTATGTCATTTTGTTGTCAATCTCCACCAATACTAAACCTAGCTTTCTCATCTCTTACTTGCTTCTCTTTCACCTTGCTCTCTCTTTCATTCTCACCATAAACCTATCCCTACCACCTTTGGAAGTTGATTATCATGGTTGTATGGGAAGTTAGGGATTTTTTCATATTCTTGAAGATTTAGACAATTTAGGAGCTAAATCAAGTAAGTAGGGCTTTAATCGTTATAGGCAATGTTAAATGAAGCATTTATGATGAGAAATTGATGTAATTTTGTTGCTTTTGTACATGTTCTATTTTTCTCTTCACCGATTATATATGTATACATACGTGAGTATCTTTGGTGGTTGGAAACATGAATCGAAAACAAGTATAGGGTTAAGATGAAAGGTTAATTAGTGACAGGTAAATGAGTTAAGATGAAATGGAAGAGTTGATGGAACTGAATGAGTGTAACAGAAAATGTAAATGCAGAACATGGAGAAAATGCATGACTGATATTTCGTTTTTGATGATTTTGAAAATTTCAAGTAAACTTGTATATTTAGTTGTACTATGAATGTGTTGTGAATGAGTTGAGTAGAAAAGGAGTAGAAAGAGTAAAAATGAATTTGAAGTGTCGGATTCAAAAGAAAGAAAAGAGAAAATGGGGTATAAATGTGGTCTGAAACTTTTATGATTAAATTGTATTGATCTAGAAACATTTTGATGCAATTGTTTTCATGAAAGTTATAAATTTTTCTTTTAGCTTTTTAATAATATAAAATATGAAAATTTTGGATATCGGAGCTGAGAGATATTATCATTTTTAAGTTAGTAATGCTGCATGGGATGTAGATACAGGATAGTTATATTACCTTGAAATTTTGACCCTTTTTGAAGCAAAAACTTTCTTCGGGGGATAGAAGTTGTAGGTCCAGAAGTCTTCTTCGAAATAGTCTAAGAATGGCCTTAATCCGACCTCTCTAGTGAAAGTTATGCATAAATATGCATAAGGTGCGATTGCGATGAACAAGGGTGCGAGCGCGACAGAAGCTGCTGATTGAAGGAAGAACAACATCACACTAGTGTGATAGTGAGAATGTCTGGTGCGATTACACTCGGAAGGTTTAGCTATAATTTTGTCATCCGACCTCTAAATGACTTGATTCTTGAACTAATATATTTTTAACACATGCCTCTATCTTTCCATAAAAATTTGAGGCTTTTAATGTTGAATTAAAAAAGATTGATGGAAAGAAAGTGAGGTAAAAGATTGGAAGAGCATGAACGAGTTATTTTACTGAACATGCTTCAGTATTTTGACAATAGCTTATCCTATATGTTGGACCCCGAACTTTTCTTGGAATGTAGAAATATGAAATGAGAAAATTTGATGATTATTCATGTGTAAAGAAAAGAAGAATTCTTGAATTTGAAATGATATACAAGATTAAGGTAGTGAATGTAGTAAGTTGATAATGAGAGGGATATTTTTCTGAACATACTTTAGTATTTTGGCGATATCTCGATCTGTGGAGATTCAATTGAGTTGATTCTTGCTCCACAATAAACTAGAGACATGGGGCTACAAGTCATATGAAGGAATCGAATTTCAATTTGGCCCTTAAGATCTTCAATTTATGAATTGAATTTCGGATTAGTGTTCAGTCTTGGATTAGTGATATCGGAAAGTATTTTTGGAATATATTTTGCTCTAGTCATCCAATTAAGGTGATTCTTGCTTTGGATCAAACTAGCGAAATAAAGCTGCAATTGTTATGAAGAAATCGAGTTTCAATTTGGTCCTTAAGAAGGTCAATTTTTGGATGGAAATAATGTGTTGGAAAATGTGTTAGCAGAATGATATGTCCGATATGTTTGGCTATAACTTTTGATGTATTGCTCCACATTGAATGATTTTTGTGGCAAGATGATATTAAGACAATAAGGAACAATTCTCTAGAAGGAAGTTTTGGCTAATTCCTTCATTTTGATAGTTAGAAACTGTCCTAAAGTAAACATGACTGGAAATAAAGTTCAAGGGCATTTGTGGAACATCACTTAAGGATTGAAGACTTAAGGCTTAGAAGTAAGGGACAAAAGGGTCATTTATACTTCATTTAATGACAAGGCACTGTAAAATCAGATGGGCTGTCGTTTATGGAATGGGAATCACGACCTTAAGAGGAAAGGATGAAAGAAATAAAAGAGAGGAGAAGAGAGAAGCATCCGGCGATGGAGGAGAAGAAGAGAGAGAAAGCTAGGGCTCGATTTTTCTACCACTTGAAGAGAGATTTTGATGTTCCTCCAAGAGAGAAAAACATGGAGGATGAAGAGAGCTTCCTTTCAAGCCTAGAAGTGTCGAAAATAAAGAAGGAAAAAGGTAAGAGAACCTTGTGAACTTTGAGATTTTCTTAAGTTTTTGGTTGTTTTAGCATAGAAATGATATGGGTTTGTGGATTATGAAGTCAATTTTGATGATTGCTAAGTATTATGGGTTTAATTTTGGATGAAAATTAATTAGGGTTTATGCACAATTGTATAATTTGGGGATTTTGGAAATTGTTGATTTAGAAGGCTTGAAATTATGATGGGTTTGTGAATTCTTAAGTTAATTTTGAGGATTATGATTTTTATGATGTTGAATTTGGATGTTTTGGCCTAGGGAATTTTTAATTTGAGGAAAGAAGAAGGACTTTGGAGAATTGATGCTTTGGACAAAGTACTAGCAAGGCTTTGAGGTGGGTTTCATGTTTATAGTTGAATAATAAGCCATTAAAGATTTTCCCAAATTGAGAGAATAAAATGATTTCAA
>JAOSBK010000004.1:17101715-17115304 GCA_027568895.1 Erythroxylum shatona
TATATATATAAAGAAAAGTGTTTTCTAATAAAAACCTATTGAACTTGTCAGAGCTTAAATTTTCATAAAAATGTACTTAGGAGTTGTTACAGAGTTGAATGACTGAAGAATTGTTAATATGTGTGTGCTATTTAAAAGGGTAAATAGTGTAACACTTGGATCTAGATTAATATGTATATTTAGCTCAAACACCAAGACCTAGATTTTACATGTTAATGATTTGATATAACGTGAATGATTGTGCTTAAAATTGAATTTATTCAAATGATTGTGTTTAAAATTGAATTTATTTCATAAGGTTGAAGCCATTATCTCATTACTACATTGTGTGTTGTGTGATTTGTTTGTTCATTTTTTCAAACATTTAAGTGTAGGGATGTTGATAAGGAAATGGGATAACATTACCATAGATTTTGTCACTGAGCTTCCTCTTACTTAAAGGAAGCATAATGTTGTATGGGTGATTGTGGATAAGTTCTCCAAGTTTGCTCACTTTCTGCCTGGTTGTCTTAATTATTCTTTGGATAAGCTAGTAGATATATATATAAAAGAGATAATAAGGTCGTATAGGGTGCCACTATCTATTATTTCTGATCATGATCCTCGATTTGCTTCGAGATTATGGAAAAGTCTGCAAAAGGCTTTAAGTACTCAAGTTAAGTTCAGTACTGCTTTCCATCCCCAGACAAAGGGACAATCTGAATGGGTTATTCAAGTGTTACAACATATGCTTCGAGGTTGAGTGCCAAAATTCTCAGGAAGTTAGGATAATTATCTTGCTCTGATAGAGTTTGCTTACAACAACAGTTATCAGACTAGCGTTGGCATGGTGTCATATGAAACTCTATATGGTAGGAAGTATATAACTCCAGTGTATTGGACAGAATTAAGTGAAAATAAGATGATCAGGCCTAATATTGTGAAAGATACTGAAGAAAATGTTCAAGTTATCCAACAAAGGTTGAAAGCTGGCAGTGATAGGCAGAAGTCCTATGCTAACTTAAAAAGGAAAGATATTAAGCATCGAGTAAGTGAAAAGGTGTTTTTAAAAGTGTTATGTGGAAAAACATACTTCGGTTTGGGAAGAAAGGTAAGCTCAACCCACGATACGTCATTCCTTATGAGATTCTTAAGAGAATCAGACCAATAGCCTAGTTGTTAGCTATTCCTGAAGAATTAGCCAAGTTTCATGATGTGTTTCATGTTTCCATATTGAGAAGATATCAGTCAAATGATATACATAAGATTCCTGTGTAAGAAATTCAAGTACTACTAGATTATACTTATGAAGAAGGACTTATATCTATCTTAGCCAGAGAAGTCTGACAACTCTTAAATAAGTAAATACCTTTGGTAAAAGTACTCTAGCAATACCATAGGCTCCAGGAAGCAACATGGGAACCTGAAGAGACCATGAAAACTTAGTATCCTCCACTATTCTCATCAGGTATGAATTTTGAAGACAAAATTCTTTTAAGGGGGAGAGATTTGTGAGGCTTTAAATTATGCCCTTGTTGGATTATTACATGTTTATGAAAGTATATGTGTTATAGTTGTTAAAATTATGTTATGATATGAATGTGAATGTCATATATCTAGAATTTTGGTATAATGGATTATATTTAGTGATTTGGAATTAATTGATACCATTAGAGAATTAAGGTATTAAAATGTATATTTGGACTAGGAAAATTGTCAAGTGGCAAGTTAAGTTAGTACATGAAAAATTAAATGACTAAGCCTATGAGCTAATGACATTTGGCATAACTAATGCATTGACATTTGGTAGCATTAGTTAAGTGACAAGTGGTCTAATTGAGTTATTGGATTTTGTAGCATCATAAGAAGACAAATGGGTCACTCCTATGTTCCATGTAGGTCAGCCTATGGAAGGACATGTGTGCCTTCAAAGTTAGGACACCTTACAAAACAAGAGCTGAACCAATGTAGCTCATTTTGTGTTTCTACTGCCTTCTCACTACTCTAACCATCGAAACCTATCATTCCCTCTCAACTTCTAAAATTTTTCTTGATTTTGGATCATCTTCACTTGAAATCTTTGTAAGTTACTGCAAGAAGAAGTTAATCCTACTATTTTATGTGCTATTGTCTTGTTAGTGCTAAAATTTGCACCTTGATCTTAGATGTGTGCTGATTTCTTGGTAGCGTTGGATTAAATGGTTCTTTGGAGTTAAAATGTGACGTTAAGAAGGTAAAGAAGCGCTAAACTTGACAGCATGCTATAATATTAATTATTTGATGCTTGAATTAGATAGAATATGTATTAAATTGATGATGAATTGAGGTATAAAACATAATACTTGTTTGATAGCTTTTGCTTTAGATGTTGATACCTGAAAGATCATAGATTGTTAGATTATTAATGAATGATTTTTTAATTTGTTTGGACATGAATTTGATGAGGTATTGAAGCATGAATAAGGCAGAATTGAAGTGAAATTGATGGAATTTGGTGAAGGTGTGTCGAATGGAAGTGAAGAAGTTAAGTTTTGGAAACAAACTAAAGGTTATGGGTGAGTGAACCTTCGATTCACTCATTCCACCATTGTGGGATTTATAAGGCACATTCCTACAGTCATGGCAAAGGTTAGGAAGGTGAAAAACTTGTTTTTGTGTAATTATTGAAATATATAACGTTAGGTCATTTTATTTGGTACATTGGGACTTAATTGGACTTGTTTAAGGTGTGAAAAGAACTTAAATTGAGATTAGATTAATTGAGTAAAAAGTTAATTTAGTTATGTATTGTTAATTGAGGTAAGTACTTAAGGAATGTGTGGTTACTAAATAATGTGTCTAATATTGAAATGTATAGTGTGTTAAAGGATGAATGTGTCCTTATGAACATAAATATGTTTCAAAGGATTTATGTAATGTGAATTGAATATGATTGTTTGTGAATTGGGAACTTGTGTAATTATATGTAATGTGTAAATACATAATGAATTTATTGGTACATTATTATGTTTATGTTTATGAGGTACGTTAAGTTATTGGAAATGAAAGATTATGTTCAATTTAAGAAAAATGGAATAAAGACATATGTTATACACTACATCTTTTACATGTGATTCTGAAATCTAAAATGTTTTGATTGAAAACTACCAAATCCTAGTCGTGGGTAAATAGGCATGCCTAGAAAGGTCTACAGTTGCTTCCATAAATAGACACTAAGGTGTCTTCTATGAGTAGACACTTTGGTGTCTTCTGTGCCACACACTCTGGTGTCTTCTGTGCTAGACACTCTAGAGTCTTCTGATTTTAAATACTTTTGTGTCTTCTACTTTAGAAATTTTAGTCTCTTCTATTTCAAATCCCAAACATGGGTATCTTCTATTCTATTCTAGTTACCTACTTTTGTAAAAAAGGATTAGCAGGCTAACTTGTTTTGTATTTTGTTACATGCTCAATTTTGATATAATCAAGCTTTGTTCTAAAAAAACTAAGTTATATTCTAATATAATTATATATTGTTTTGATACAATCAAGTTCTATTATGGTACTTTAAAGTTTTGTTATGATATTATGGTATTCTATTATGCTACTTGTATGTTTTGCTCTGAAGCCAATATATCTTATTTTGATATATTATATTATGTTCTGAGATACATATTGTTTGGATTAGACTTTAATATGAACAATTAAAGATTGCTTAAGATGTGATCTGATTCTATATATGTTAATATTAGACAACTGTTAGAAATAGTCGCCAATTTTTATCTTGTTTAGTTATTTCCCTACTAAGCTTTATGCTTAGCATGGTGATTTTGCCTCTGTGTAGGTTCTGATAAGAAGGTTTAAAGACTAGGACAAAGACAATCGTTGTGGCCAAGGAGATTGTATTTTGTTTTGAAAATGTTTAGTTTGTTTTTGAGTTGTATTTAATGTAATGAAACATATTGGAATTTGTATTTTGTTTGATGATTTGTAATAACCTCAATATAGGTTGGATTTTGATTTAAGACTTGTATGTGATAAGTACCATGTGTATATTATGTTCTAAATATAACTCAACCTATGAAATGAAATTTATGTTATTTGAGTTTTTGGAAGTGCTTTAGCATGTTTTGGATTGTTTCAGTACTATTTTGTGTGGCATCTGCATATCCTCCTAAGGGGTATGTGGGCATTATAGAAATACTCAAGGAAGTACATGTGAAGAAGAAGTTGAGGAGGAGCTCGAGGAAGAAAAGGCTATATCTTTTGGCTCGGAGGTAAATAATGAGTTCCATTTGGCCCAGGGGTAAATAATAATAGAGACATAGGGCTACAAAGTTTATAAAGAAATCAAATCATAATTCGGTCTCTAAGAATTTCAATTTCGGGGTAGAAGTTGAGTATAGAGTACTATCTCAATATAAGAACAATCCAAAATTTTTTGGAGTAGAACTTTTGAAATACTACATCAAATTGAATGATCTTGGTGGCATTAGAACCTTAAGAGACAAGATAACAATTTCTAGAAGAATGTGTTCTCAAATTTTCCCATTTGCATTGTCTAAATGATCAGGAATAGTATACCCAAAAGTTAATTTTTGGAGAAAAAACTTAAATGGTTCATTAGGTTATAAAATTAGATTCAAACTGTTTATTTGAGGTATAAACCTTAAGTACAAAATTTACTTAGGTGAGTTTTGATATAAAACAAATAATATGATAAGAATAATGGAAAGATACTTAGGATTGTCATGAACATGCATTGTACATATTCCATATACACACGTGCGCATAAATGAATGCTTATAATTGTGCAAAGTTATTAATGTGTGTGTGCAATATGTGTATTGCATAATTTTGATGTGTAAGATAAACGTCCACATTCTGAAGTTTCCAGATCATGGAGGTTAACGCTAATTTGGAGTCTACTGTGAGTCAACCTAGATGGTCTTACTTACTAATTTTTTTGTTTATATTACGTATTGATTGATTATGCAATGTGAATGTGATTGTATTGATTCCAGACATTAAATGTCCAAGGAGTTTGATGCATGTGAAAATCTTGAGAAGTGCTCATTGAATGTGAATTTGAAGAAATATGTGATGTATAACTTGATTTTTAAATATCGGACCTAGTTTCAAAAAAAAATGAAAATATGCATATGAATGAAAAAGTGATTCTCAACTTCAATATTAAATGTCAGACCTAGGTCCGATGATATGTAAAAGTGACTAAATGATCATATATGATTGATGCATTCCATTAGATGAATGCAGAAAAGATAAGGGCAGTTATCACTAGAGCTGCCAGTGAAAAAGGGCTTAAAGCTCATACTGTGATCAAAGCCTCAGGCTCAGTTGTGAATGTACTTGGTATCCACTAAGGGATATAAGACATTATCTAATATAGCTCAGTATCTATAAGGGATATAGGCAGCTAGGTATCTACTAAGGGATATGGGTCAGTGAAAAAGGCACTTGGTTACAATAAAGTAACAAATTGAAAGTGAGTCTCATAAGCACTGCATACGCATATAAAAGTACGATTTAAATATTTAACTGATTTATGAATATGATATATGTTGAATGCGAATTGTCAAATAACTGAAAAAAAATGATATGTGATGCTATTTGATGACAATTGAAAAGATGTAAATTAAGTGATTGCATGATCTGTATATGTTTTGAGATTGAGTGAGCCATTGAGGATAGTCACTCACTGAGTTTGCAAAACTCACCCAAAATTTGCAATATTTTTCAGGCTCCGAAGGGTTATCCTGTTAAGCTAATGAGAGTGTAGCAACTGCATACAAGTGAGAGATTGAGGTTATGATCAGTTCGTGTCTGCATTTTTATTTCTTATTTTTATATCAAATTGTGTTTTCCATAACGATTGTATCATGTGCATGTAAATAATTCAATTTTGTAACAACTTTCCAAATTGGAAATGTTAGTAAATGATTTTGAAATGTAATGCTCTTATGTTTATAAGTGTTTTATGTTTATAATGGGCCTGAATAGAAAGTGAAATTTTGATGATTTGTGTAATGGTTGCAATGTTGTAAATGAAAATGTTATGAAATAAAACGGTCCCAATTTGGTTATTGATTTTCACAAACGCTTATGCTATTTTTTGAAAAATCTTTACTTAGTTTCAAGTGTTTGATTGTTCTAGCATGCCACCCTCATGAGGTACATACTCAGATATCACTCAAGATGTCAGGTACATGTCTTACAGGAGTGAGGTGCTACAATTTGGTATCAAAGCCTAGATTTAGTATATTACTTAGGCATTTTTTGAAATATGTGTTAAGTTACATGCATTTTAGACATGTCTTCGGATGCAGCAACAATTGATCCCCAGTCTGGGTCACATTTACATGAATCATACACATAAGCATTTGTTAAGAGTTTGAGCTGATAGAAATTAGTGAGAAGAATGATGATTTGTCAGAAACTGAAAAAAATGAAAGTTTGTGGATATATAGATATGAGAAATTGACTATGGTTAGATATGACCACTTGTATTGGTGAATGTATTATGAATATGTTGTCAATATTATACTGTGACAATATATCCTCAAATGTAAACTAAATATGAATGCATTGTTGTGGATTGTTTTGAGCAAAATAATGATATAAGTAGAAATGATGAGATTAAAGTGCATAACCCAAGTTGAAAGAAAATAAATTTTTCTATAACCTTGAAAGGTTGAACTTGGACATAGATGGTTGTGTGATTATCATGATAAGAGTTTATGATTTAATATAAGAATATGTCTGTGGAATTGAGACTAGAATTTCATAGTGGTTATGCCTCTATAATTCTGAAGTGGCTGAGGATATACATATGAAAGACAAAATGAGTAAAGATAGGAAGATGAAATAGAAATGAGGAAAGAATAAAAGGGGAATGAAATAGACATAATTGACTTTAGAAGAGATGAATGATGTGTAGTAAGGAGAATGTTAGAAATGCATATAAGATAGGATTTTATGTAAGAATGAAAAAAATGAAGAATCAAATGTGAAAAGCTAATGCACTCAATATTGTAGTTGAATCATCATGACATGATGTAGTACTAAAAGAGGTAAATTCTGGAAATTGGAGTATATTTGATGTTAGTATGTTTGTTAACACGAGGAAAAAAGTGCAAGGCATGATGGTGGCCAAACAAAAATAGATTTCTGTAGTATTACTATTGTAAGATAATTGGTGATCTATTGGAAACAAATCTTTGGATAGAATGGGAGGACCTCGATGGTACACAGTTAAGCATATGCGACAATAATCATGTTTACTACTTCATCGAGTTTTAGTATTTAGAACATTATGACCTTTTAAGGAACGATAAAAATTGGTCTTCTTGAGGTATTAAGAATGGCTGATAATGCAATGATGAGAACAGTTGATTGATAAAGGTTACATAAACAGTATAGTTGATAGTAACAAGAAGTCTTCTTTCGAATAAGATGAATTTCACTGAATTAGGTTAAATAGATCAGATAGTTTATTTTAAGAATGATCAATGAAGAAACAAATCAGCTATGAATATGTAATAAATTAAAAGTGAATATTGGAGTCCTATTCCTAATGAACACACAAGCATAAGATGTAGAATATGTTACTGAGAGTGTATGCATTTGGTTTGATGTAAAGTATCTAACTACATGAGTGGATTCATGAATTGAGGAGATACATATTGGATCTAATGAATGTATTACTAACATAAGAAGTGAAGATTTCAAATAAATTAAAATGTGTGGAGAAACTAGTATGAGTGAATAGACATTTGAATAAGTCAATATGAAATAAGAGGAAATTGAATGAATGGAGAAAATTATTTGAGCAAAGAAGTCTATTGGGAAACTGAAAATAACATGAGATAATAATACATCATTTGAGGAATTAGTTACTTAAGGAATTACAAGAACTAATTATAGGCACAAGGAAATTTGGGTTATATCTGTTGGAGTTAACAATGCCCCCCACAGTATTATGGTATTGAAAATTAAAGTGATCCAAACAAAATTATATCAATTAGTGACTATGATCATAGATGGTATTTTGAATGTATTCGAAAAACTTAGATGAATATTTTGAATACTTGAGGTAAATCTTACATATCATGTAGGTAGAAACAATTATATGCCAAGTTTAACAAGAGTGAATCTCATCTTAATTAAATAAAATGTTGGGTCTTATAGTAACTGAACATGGCGTATTAGGAGACCCAAGGAAATAGAGGTAATGAAGAAGTAAGAAACACTGGGGAATATATATGAGATCCAGAGTTTCTTGAACAAGTTATATACGGGATACGACTAAAAATTGTTAAGAGATTCTTACTGATCTTAGCCCTTATCTTATCCTTTAACAAAAACGTTTGAGTGAAAACGTGTAAATCATATCAGTGATAAATGTAAAAAGAGTTTTAAGGAATTATAACACCGATGTTAATAATATCATTTGGAATTGGAGATTATGTAGTACATAATGAGGTTTCACATTACAGATTAGGATGAAATCCAATGCAACATAATAAAGTGATTTCATATGCATTGAGACAATTAAAGTCTCATGAGTTGATTATTTGGTACATGATTTAGAACTTGCTACAATAGTGATTACTTTGAAAGTTTGGAGACATTATATATACAGTGAAACATTATAGAGTTTGAAAGAACTGAATATAAGGTTGAGACAATGAATAGAGTTACTGAAAGATTTTGATTAAGCAAACGAGTACTTCCCAGTAAAGCTAGTGTTGTAGTTAAATGCATGGAATGGAAAAATTCAATAGCAGTGTAACACAAATTCAAATATTGAGGTTACAAAGCCAAGTGCAATGAAAGGAATAGAATGTTGATATGAATTTTGGGCAAATTAAAGTACTCTTAGCTATTGAATTTAAGATCGGTTTCATATGAAAAGATTAGCAAAGCCCAAATTGAGGATTCAAAAATTATGGATCTTATTGAGGAATAAAAAATAATCTAAATTTTGAGTTTGAATTGGAAAATAATAATTGGTGACTGAAATAAAAAGGATGGTTACCCGATAAAGATGATTGAATAAAGAGATTACTAGAGAAAACACAAATAACAACCTAAGCTATACATTCTAGTAGGAATATGCTGAAATAATACTTAACGACTACGGACGTAGAAGCAAGTGACTATATGTATAAGTTGCTAATAGTCCGAAATGTTGGAGATATGTTTAGAACTTATATTTTGGAGTTCATAGAAACATAAGATCAATGTATAGTTCTAATTGGCTTTAAGCCTAATAATCATTATCATAGTGATATCATTAGAATACTGTATGAGGTGTTATACGACGAAAAGAGTCGTTCTCCCTTACATTGAAATGAAGAGGGTCTAAAAATGGTTAAAAACCAGAATTGATTCATTCGAGATATTGTTATTGAGTGAACTAAATCTGTAATAGGAGTTAAGTGATCTAACAAAATGATGAATGAGTTAAGTGGATCAACATTGAAGCTATGGAATATCATGAGATAGACATAAAAGTAGAGTGTATTGACTCTAAAGAGATGTGAAATATCAAGCAAAAGATGAAATACTTCGAAGAGTATCACTTTGCGAAGATGTGCTTAGATAAAGATAAAGGTGTGATAAGGTTAGAACAAGGGGGAACTAAGATCAACATAAATTGGTCCATATGAAATTATTGTGAGAATAGGACCATAGACTTATAAGCTAGTATTACCAATAAAAGATGTTTCAGACTCACATAGTATTACATGGATATGTTTAGGAAATATCATTATGATCTGGTATATGTTATTGAAACTAGAAGTGAGATAATGAATAATCTAAAATATGTTAAGAAAACAGTTAAAATAGTGTGATATCTACGTAAGTAATTGAAGGATTGATTAAGTCTATCGACTGTGGTCATTTGGAAGAAAGTATTCAAGTGACAAAGTTATTTGGGAAACGGAAGAGCATATGAGGAAATAATACCCCTGCCTTATTAATCAATCATATATTAATTTTGAGGACAAAATTTATTAAGGAGGGGAGAAATGTAACATCCCAATCCCACCCTAAAGGTTAGAACCCTAGATTTTTGTAATTGGGAAAATAACAATGAGAGATTAGGAAAATGCATTTCATGCACATGCACAACGTTAGCATATACATATGTAAATTTGAATTTTTGCACACATCAAATTGACTGTGCATGGATTCATTGACAATTGTCAGGTATAATTTATTTATAAATGTGATTATAATAGGAATTGTGAATTATTTGTATTGAAATTTGATTTTTAAGAGTATAAGCATTCATTTAGAATTTTCGGTGAAATATGAAAATTTTCTAAAATTTAAGGGTATTTTTGGACTATAAAAATGACAAGTGGCAGAACAATTGATGAGTAGTAGTATAAATAAGAGCTAAATGACAATGGAAATTTTTATATGTGACATTGGGATTTAATGACATGTGTCACTGAAAATTAGGAGTCAATTGGATTAGAAATTTGAGATAAATGGACTAATTATTAAAGAGGACCCATTAGAAACCACAAAATGGTGACATGTGGCAAATGACAAGTGTCACTTGCCATGCCACACACCTCGTGCTTGTAACCCTTGTAAAACCAATGTTCATTTGTTTTTCACTTATGGTTAAATGCTCTCTCCTTCATTTTTGTTCATTCTTCTTCTCCACCATCTACGACACTCTCTTCTCAACCTTTCAACATAAGCTTTGCTTTAACCCTCCATTTCTACTCCAAAATCATGTTTTCTTCTTCATTTATCACAATAGACCTAACTATTCCACCTTTAAATGATGATGCACCTGTGAGAGAAGGAAACTAGGGTTGAAAGAGGTTTTAAAGAATCTTGGAGCTTAATCAAGTAAGTAACCTATTACTCTTCATGGTTTTAATTGATAAAGCATGTTTGATAATAGTTGGAGGTAAATGTTCATAAATTGAGGATGGGTATGTGCAAAAACGTGGATGAGAAATGTGTTTAGATTCATGTCTTGCTTTTGTGTTGATGGGTGTAGGAAAAAGTACAGAAAAAATTGGATACATAATGAGTTTTTGTTTTATTTTCTTAAGGAATTAATGTGAATCTCTTTAGGTGTTCTTGTGATGAAATAAAAGGAGTATAAAGCTAAAGAAAGGGAGTAATGTGGTATGTTGAAATGAGAAGAATTAAGGTGACAGTTAGAAGTGAAATGAAAGTGAAAATGACGTTGAATATTTATATATGTGTATGTTCTGTTATTAGTGTTCATGATCAATCATGGAATATAATTTATTTATGGATGATATTGAGTTAAAATCTAGTTGAGAATGAGGAGTAAATGAAGTAGATTAGTTGATCTTAGTATAAGATGTGGTAGGGTAAAATCTAGAATCAAAATTGGAAGATGATCTAGAAAATGTGGCAGTAATATGTTCACTAAGTATGCTTCATTCTTTTAGCCATAACTTTTTCTCTAGTAATCCAAATGATATTGTTCTTAATTTAGATTAAACTAGATACATACGTCATTATGACATCAAATTCAAATTCTATGTTTAAGAGTCTCAAAATCTAACATAAATTTATAAAAGTGGGTATGCTTATGTGAAAGTTCACTGTGGCAAACTCGTTGCTTCGCTGCAACAAATTTACAAGTTTTGGATAAGATTGCTCTCGGAGAAAGTTTGTCACAGCCAACTCTTCGTTTTGTCATGGCGAACTTGTGATATTTTTGTGAAAATTCCTCTCGGGAGGAGTTCGCCGTAGTCAACTTCTGACTTCACCGCGGCCAACTTCCCTGCTTCTTGAATATGATTTTGTATTTTGACAATAGCTTGTTCTTTAGTTATCCAAATAGAATGATTTTTGATTTGCAGTAAACTAGAGACATAGGGATAAAAGGTTTATGAAGAAATAAAATTCTAATTTGGTCTCTAAAAATTTCAATTTCGGGGTAGAAGTTGAGTATAGGGTATTGTCTCAGTATAAGAACAGTTCGAAATTATTTGAATTATAACTTCCGAAATACTAAATCAAATTCAATGATCTTAGTGTCATTAGAAACTTAAGAGATAGGAGAACAATTTTTTAGAAGAAAGTGTTGTCAAATTTTCCCATTTGCATTGTCTAAATGATCAGGAATAGTATACCTAAAAATTAATGTTTGTAGAAAAATCTTAAATGAATCATTAGGTTATGAAATTAGATTCAAACTATTTATTTAAGGTATAAACCCTAGGTACAAATTTTACTTAGGTGAGTTTTGATATAAGACTGATAATGTGACAAGAACAATGGAAAGATATTCAGGATTGTCATGAACATGCTTTGTATATATTCCATATACATACGTATGCATAAATGAATGCTTATAATTATGCAAAGTTATTAATGTGTGTGTGCAATGTGCGTATTGCATAATTTTGATGTCCAAGATAAGCGCCTGCATTCCAAAGTTTCCAGATCATGGAAGCTAATGCTAATATGGAGCTTACTGTGAGTCGACCTAGACGGTCCTACTTACTAATTGTTCTATTTATATTATGCATTGATTGATTATGCAATGTGAATGTGATTGTACTGATTCCAGACATTGAATATTCGAGGAGTTTGATGCATGTGAAAATCATGAGAAGTGCTCATTAAATGTGAATTTGACGAAATATGTGATGCATAACTTAATTCTTAAATTCTGGACCTAGTTTCGAAGAAAAATGGAAATATGTATATGAATGAAAAAGTGATTCTCAACTTCAATGTTGAATGCCAAACTTAGGTCTGATGATATGTGAAAGTAACTGAATGATCATATATGATTGATGCATTCCATTACATGAATGAATGAAAGATAAGGGTTGTTGTGACTAGAGTTGCCAGTGAAAAAGAGCTTAAAGCTCATACTATGATCAGAGCCTCAGGCTCAATTGTGAATGTACCCGATATCTACTAAGGGATATAGGACATTATCTAATATAACTCGAAATCCACAAGGGATATGGGCAGCCCAGTATCTACTCAGGGATATGGGTCAGTGAAAAAGGCACTCGGTCATAACAAAGTAACAAATTGAAAGTGAGTCTCATAAGCACTGCATATGCATATAAAAGTACGATTTAAATATTTAACTGATTTATGAATATGATATTTGTTGAATGTGAATTGTGAAATAAGTGATCAAAATGATATGTGATGCTATTTGATTATGATTGAAATGATGTGAAATAAGTGATTGCCTGATCTATACATGTTCTATGATTAAGTGAGCCATCAAGGATGGTCACTCACTGAATTTGCAAAACTCAACTAAAATTTGCAATATTTTTCAGGCTCTAAAGGGTTAACTGTTGGTACCCGATCTCGAAACCGGACCCCAACCGGAAAACGTAAAACGGAAACCAAAAACGAAGATGATGGAATGAATCAAATAAATTTAAAGACAAAATAGAAAGCAAATCAAAGCGTATCACAAAACGAAACGAGCGAAAACGAATAGCGGAAACAAAATGTGAATCGAAAGGCGGAAGCGAACGAATCGAAGCAAATCAATTACGAATCGAAAGCAATCTTGGAATCAAAGCATACAAACGAAGTCAAATTGAATTGGCTTGGAGACAAAC
>JAOSBK010000004.1:17155212-17165823 GCA_027568895.1 Erythroxylum shatona
CCTACCTTATTATTATCCTATCAATAATAGGATTCCTACCGTATTATTATCCTAATAAGGAAATAACCATAAAACACTAACTATCTAACAAATTGATAAAAATCCAAATTAATGTTTATTTCTTTCATATGTTTTGCCCAAGAATGCGTCCAAAACAATGCGTTTCTTTATTTTGTTATCCCAATGTTGGTGTTGAATTTCTTTCTCTTGCTTGACCAGTGGAGATTTTTGCTTGTTGGTGGTTGACTGTTTTATATTCATTAGACATAAAAAGGTGCTTTGTTTCTTCTTTTATCTATTGTATTTGATCTTTGGCAGGCTTATTCTACTGTTGGTACACCTGACTATATTGCTCCAGAAGTTCTCTTAAAGAAAGGCTATGGCATGGAGTGTGATTGGTAAGTACAGCTGCACTTTTCCATTGCTCATGAATTTCAACTTAAGATGATTTTTCTCTCTTGTATCACTTCGGGATTGTAATTTCTGTTTAAAGCCAAAAATAAGTTAATGTATATTGAAGCTCTGATCATAGACAACGTGCAATAGCATGATGTAACTTCTTTCCTTTGCATGCTATACTTAGTAAACTGATTTTTTAGATGAATTGGATTGACTCCTTGTTTTTTTTATAACTAATATCTGGTGCTTGGACTAAGAATGATATCCGATGCTAGGTGGTCACTTGGCGCAATTATGTACGAAATGCTTGTGGGATATCCACCTTTCTATTCAGATGATCCAATGACCACATGTAGGAAAGTAAGTAGATGTGCCTATTTTTTATTTTATCTTTTACACAAGCCTAGATGGTAACTGTAATTTTCTAAAGCATACTACTATACTTTTGGTTTCTCCCTTGAATTGAGTGATCTAGTGTAGAATATGAAAAGCATCCAACTCTGCCGCTCAGAAAGCCAAGTATGACTAATTTTTCTCTCACCTATGCCTCAAGTGTATTCATACTTTGCCATTAAGGACCATGTCAGAAATTAAGCGGAAAGTGTATTTCCTTATGTGTATCTGTTACAGCACTACTAGCTATATATATATATATATATATACAAAAATCGTATCTGTTACAGCACTACTAGCTATATATATATGCAAAAACCTAGTGTCCAAATCTGGTAGGTACCCATAAATCATGGAGTATCTTATTAGAATCTTAGCCAATCCTATTAGAATCATAACCAATAATATCCTAACTTAAGGATACAATCTTTTACAATATATTTTCCTAAAATGGTCTCCTAACTATACAGTTTTTCCACACTCCCCCTCAAGCTGGTGAATAGGTATTCTCCATTCCAAGCTTGGATACAATAGTCTGAAAAATTGAGCTGATCAACCCTTTGGTAAGAATATCATCAAGTTGACCATGTGTAGACACATAAGGAGTACAAATCAGTCCACTCTCTAGCTTCTCCTTGATGAAGTTCCTGTCAATTTCAATGTGCTTGGTTCAATCATGTTGCACCGGATTGTGAGCTATACTTATCACAGACTTGTTGTCGCAATAGAGTCTCATAGGACTGTCCCATTTAACTTCAAGTCTTCAAGGATGATCTTTAACCAAAGTAGTTCACATACACCTTGAGCCATTGCCCGAAATTTGGCTTCTGCACTTGATCGAGCTACCACTTCTTGTTTTTTACTTCTCCATGTCACAAGGTTTCCACCAAGGAAGGTGCAATATCTTGAAGTAGATCTTCTATCGACAATTGAACTAGCATAATCAACATCAATGTATGCTTCAAGTACCAATCCCCCATTCCTTTTAAACAAAATACCTTTCCCTGTGTTCCTTTGAGATAATGTAGTACTTATGTGAGCTGCTTGCAGACTAATCACACTTACAGCATATGCTATATCTGGTCGCGTGTGAGATAAGTAAATGAGTTTCCCTACTAGGCGTTGATACATTTCTCTATCTACTACTGCATCCTCCTCTACCTTTCCAATCTTAACATTTGGATCCAAGGAAGTACTTGCTGGTTTGTATGCTGTATTGCCGGTTTCTTTGAGAAGATCTGTAACATACTTCTGTTGAGAGACAAAAATTCCTGTCCTAGAGTGAGCAACTTCAATCCCGAGAAAATACTTCAGCCTTCCCAATGCCTTGATCTCAAATTCCTTAGCCAAACATTGACTCAAAAACTTTTTTTCCTTAACATCATCTCCTGTTACTATCATATCATCAACATACACCAAAAAGAGCTGTAACTCCCCCTGAGGGAGAGTGTTTAATGAATAGTGTGTGTTCTCCTTGGCTTTGTTTGTATCCCATGGCCAACATAACTCTTGCAAATCTACCAAACCATGGCCGTGGTGATTGCTTGAGGCCATATGCCTTTTACAATTTACACATAGTATGACTAGCTAAGTTATTCTTATAACCAGGCAGAACCTCCATATATATCTCCTCCTCTAGATCTCCATGTAAGAACGCATTCTTGACATCGAACTGTTGCAAATTCCAACCAAAATTAGATACAAGTGACAACAACACTCTACCTGTGTTCATCTTTGCAATAGGAGCAAAGGTATCTAGATAATCAATTCCATAAGTTTGAGTATACCCCTTGGCCACCAATTGTGCCTTGTATCTCTCAATCGATCCATCTGCTCTATACTTCACCGTATACACCCACTTAAAACCCACCGGTTTCTTTCTTGCCGGTAACTTAACCAACTCCCAAGTTTTGTTCTTCTCTAATGCCTCCATCTCTACATTCATTGCTTGTTTCGATTTTCCATTAGACAAAGCCTCAGATAGGGTGGTAGGAATGGTGATGGTATTTAGGCTTACAAGGAAAACTCTATGAGATGATGAAAAATTCTTAAACGATAGAAAATGTGCAAGAGGGTATAATGGTCATTTTGTATACTCTCTGGTTCCTTTCTTGATGGCAATTGGAAGGTCCTGGTCATTGTTATTATCATGAAATTCATCTTGTAATGGAGAGTTAGAAATTGTTACCCCATTTAAACGATCGGAGTTGGACTCTGGACTTGCATAGGTTCTAAGATGGCTGTATTTCTTCTTGTGTATACTTTACCTTTGCCAAATCTTACATCAGGTTTTTCTTATGGTTCATTGGATGTTTTGGATGAACAAAGAGGTGCGGAAGAATCAGATGAACAGGGAGATGCGGAAGCAGATGTAGGAGGATCAAATGGAGTTTTAGACAATGACAGATCAAGCAAAAAATCTTCCTTATCTTCTCTGGTTAAATCTTCCCCTTGAAGATAAGGATTGGTGAAATGAGGCTGTTGTTCCTTGAATGTGACATCTACTGAGACATAGAATTTCTTTGATGGAGGATGGTAACACTTGTACCCTTTCTGCGTTGACGAATAACTCGCAAAGACACACATTAGGGCCCTTGGATCTAATTTCCCCTGTTTTGACTGTGGACATGGACAAATGATGTCCACCCAAAGAATTTAGGGACAAGGTTATTTGTAGTGTTTAGGTTTGGGTAAAAGGTTGAAAGAATGTCCATAGGACTCTTAAAACCTAAGGTTCGAGAGGCAAGTGATTTATGAGATGAGTGATGGTAAGAATTGCTTCTCCCCAAAAAATTTTAAGACACATGGTTTTGAAATAACAGGGCTCGGGTTTTCTGAAGGAGGTGCCCATTTTTCCATTCTGCTACCCCGTTTTGTTGTGGAGTTCTTACACAAGAAGACTTATAGATTATTCCCTCTGTCTGGAAGAATGGGGTAAGAGTTTGATTGAAGTAGTCCCTGGCATTATCTGACCTAAATCTTTTGATGTTAACCCCAAATTGATTCTTGATCATGCAATAGAAGTTTAGGAGTACAGTACTAACATTAGACTTATGTTTGAGCAAAAAAATACATGTAACACGTGTTACGTGTATAATCATTAATGAAAGAAACAAACCATTTTGCCCTAGAAACATAAGAGATAGTATATGGACCCCAAATATCACTATGAATGAGATAGAAAGGAGCAGAACTTCTTTCATTACTACTTGGAAAAGGTACACATTTGTGTTTAGCAAGTTCACACACCTCACAATGAAAGTTTTAACATCTAAACCTTTAAACAAAGAGGGAAACATAATCTTAACAATCCTAAATGATGGATGCCCAAGTCGACAATGATGAAGCAAAATTTTCTCTTTATTGGAAGAAACAAGTTCTGAAATAAAGGAATGTGGTAACCTACTCTTGGTCATGTTCAATTGGCTTGGTGTTTCTAGATAGTAAAGGCCATGCCACTCCCTAGCACATGCAATCATCCTTCTTGAATCCGTGTCCTGAAATACACAATAGTTACTGTAAAAAATTACATTACAAGATAAATCTTGGGTGAGTTTCTGTATGGAAACAAGGTTTGTGGACAATATAGGAACGTGAAGGACATTTCGTACAATTATTGATGGGCTTATTTTGACATTACCTATACTGGCTACAGTGGTTAAGGATCCATCAGCTATGGTTATTTTCTTACTGCTTGGACATGGGGAGTAGGTTAAAAAGGTATTGGATGAGTGGGTCATATGGTCGGTTGCTCCTGAGTCCATGGCCCAAGAGTTAGTGAAGGTTGTACCTGAGGCATTTAATCCAAGAGAAAGAGGAACCTCACCTGAATATGCCAAAGAATAAGTACCTGAAGGCTTTTTAGTTTTCCCAAGGCTGCCAACTTTTTAGTTTTCCAAAGGCTGCTAATAGGTGATCTCACCCTCTCAATTTCTTCTTTGTTGAGGCTACTCGGCTCTTGTGATATTGATTCGTCTTGTGATACAACAGCAATGTGCACTTGTCCATTGTTTTGTGGTTGATCTCCCTTCTAACCCCACTTACGACTTGGAGGCTTTTCATGAAGTTTCCAACATTTCTCACATGTATGTCGATGTTTCTTGCAATAAGTACACCATAATTCATCACGGTTTTAAGGCTTTGTCTGATTATTCTTCCTTCCTTCAAAAACTGCTCCTCTCTCCGTATTTGTGGTTGATTTGCTATTACCAACCACCGTAGCTGAACTGTCAATGATCTGCGATTCAACCATCAGCCCTCTCCTACTTTCTTCACTTCGGATTAAAACATGAAACCTCCGGCTTCCCAAGAATTTGTATCCTTGATCAAATTCTGGATTCAGTCCAACCAAAAAATCATAAAATCTATTCTGTTCAATGAAGGTTTTTAGAACTGCTGCATCTTCGGGACACTTGGTTTTTATCACCCGGGAGTGATCCAATTCCTGCCACAAGGATTTCAATTGATTTGCATATTCTGTGACTGTTTTGTTTCCTTGTTTTGCAGTAACAGTTTTCACCTTTACTTCATACACTTATGCCGCATCTCTAGCCTTAGAATAAGTTTGTTGGATTGCTTCCCATATGTCCTTGGCAGTGGCCAAAAACATACATGTCTCACTGATTTCCGGGACCATAGAGCCCCACAACCATGCCATAATCATAGCTTCTTCTTCATCCCATGCTTCAAATTGCGGATCCCCTAGTTTAGGCCCTACACCTGTGAGATCATAAATCTTCCCCTTTCCTTTCAGCACAGTTCAAGTGAGTTGAGACCAATTGAGATAATTTTTTCCATCTAATCTGTTGGTAGCTGGAATGCTCTGCAATTCTCCAGGTTGTAGGGTTCGGATTACCTCTTCTGATTGGGTTTTGGCAGTCTCCCTACTCTTAATCGTAGACTCCTTGATTGCTGACAGCTTGCTTGACAAGATTCTAGGCAATTAAGGCCAAATTGTGTGGGAGACAGAAGAAGAAGAAGAGAACGTGTGGAAGGAAAAGAAATGTCAGCCATGAAGGCTGGAAAAATATGGTGATGAAGGCCAGAATATGGTCAGGTTATCGGAACCTAAAGCTCTGGTACCATGTCAGAAATTAAGCAGAAAGTTTCTTATGTGTATCTTTTACAGCACTACTAGCTATATATATATATATAAAAACCTAGTATCCAAATCTGGTAGATACCCATAAATCATGGAGTATCTTATCAGAATCTTAGCCAATCCTATCAGATTCTTGACCAATAATATCCTAACTTAAGGATACAATATGTTACAATATATTTTCCTAAAATAGTCTCCTAACTATATGGTTTTTCCAAAGACCATCATTTTCTGATGTTACAATTGATTTTTATTGAACTGAAACTAATCTCTTATATGGAGTTCCTAAGTTATGTTTTTGCATGATTAGTGTCTAGTGTGAAGGTTCATAGATTGACTATGGTGGATTTTTGTGGCGCATATGATGGGCCATTAATCTAGTCTTACAGCATCAGTAAGGCAATCTATCTATCTGGATTTTTATCTTGGTGGAGATGGGAACCCACCCTTGTTATGTTTCAAGCTTGTTGCAGAATGCTGTTTTTCAACTATTTTCCTTACCAACAAACTCCTGCAATTCTATCTATTGTTAAAGCAAATGAGTAGAGCTTTGAAATTACTGGAAAAGAACATATCAGGTAGTGATTTAATTTATAATTTCTTTTCAACAGATTGTAAACTGGAGAACCCATTTGAAATTTCCAGAAGAAGCAAAATTATCTCCTGATGCAAAGGACCTTATTAGTAAACTTTTATGTAATGTCAACCAGAGATTAGGATCTAAAGGCGCAGATGAAATAAAGGTGTCGTATGGTGTGTCCTTTTCTGAATACTTTGGATTTGCTGGATAAGCAATGTGGATACATTGAATTACTTCTTGAGTTCCACTTTGCAGGCTCATGCATGGTTTATTGGTACGGATTGGGATAATCTTTATCAGATGGAAGCTGCTTTTATTCCTGAGGTCAATGATGAGCTGGATACTCAAAACTTTGAGAAGTTTGAAGAGGTATTGACGTATAAATTTCTGATTGATTCTGGTTAGACATTTCTGCAATGATTCCTATTGCTCATTATGATTGTTTCTTTTTCCTTATCTTTGGCTCTATAGTCCGAGCATCAGACTCAAACTTCATCAAGAAGTGGTCCATGGAGGAAGGTCAGTTACATACATTTTATGAATGCCCAGCGCATGGATTCATATTTTGTATCATCTTCTTGCTTCTATTCAATCCATTTGTAACCTTTAACTGTGAAGTGTTTCAGTTGTAATATCTTTTAGAATCTATTTCACCTAATCGAAATAAAGAGTTACTATATGAATCTCAAGTGATGGAATATCAAGTTAAATGCCTTTCTTCCAGTGTTATTCCAGTTCTGTTCATGGATACTTCGGTATTGTGACCTTGGCTTCATTTTAACCGTAGACAGTTCTTTTCAATGGTTTGAGCATTATTTTAAAATTTGTGGCTGGCATATCATAAGTTAAAATGTTGTTGATTGTGAGTAGATTATTTGCCTAGGACCATTTTGATTGTTAATATGACTTTGCTTTTATATTTGTTCAAGGGCTTCTGTTATGAGGTTATACAATTGTTTGTAGAGTAAGTTTAATAGGATAAAAAAGGAACCTATGAACATTAACATTTTCTATATGGAAGGCATTATTCTTGAATATATGCTTATAGGATATCAGGCTAGTGAAAGAACAGGAGGTATATATGGATTTTGAAATATTAAAAATGATGGGCGTTGATCTTTTTATTTTACCCAACTTTTTTCTGCTAGATAATGAAAGATATACGGTCGTTACTGTCCTTGCTGATTCATACATTGCTTTGAAGAGCTTTGCATGTTGTGCCCATTGAAACATAGTTTATGAACTTTTGCTACGAAAGTCTTTCCTGTGTGAATCCTGGCGAATGTTTAAAACCAAAGTATCTTGAAATTACTGATGCATCCGTATTCTTGCCGAGATTCCTCAACTAGTTTCCGAGCATTTTTACTTTTATCTTATTAGATTTGAGTATTTTCACTCTGTTATCTTATTCCCCTTCTAATTTTTCTGAATATTTTTCAGATGCTCTCATCTAAGGATATAAATTTTGTGGGCTACACATATAAAAACTTCGAGATTGTAAATGATTACCAAGTGCCAGGGATGGGTAAATATTTCTTTTGAGATATTTGAGCATTTTAATCTGGTGGATTTGTGATGGCTTTAATTTCTGTCAGCTTATGTTTTCTATGGCAGGCCAATTTATGACTGTAACAAGAAATATCTTAACCATGCAAACTTTCTATGCCTATTACCCTTGGGAGTTTAATAGGTCATGAACGAATATTATCTCCCTTAGATAACACAGGAATCATTCTCTTGTTTTAGTAACAATCACTTTAGTTTCTGACGAGTGACACATGCAAGCTTCTTCGTGTGTGAGTGTATTTGTGTGGTTGGGGAAGGGCTCCTGGAGAGAGAGAGAGATGGAAACTAAATTTGGGTTGATGTGGGTGTTTTTTGAAATCCTAAGAATAATAGCAAAGGGAACTGGTTGGCAGTGAAATGTTGACATTATACGGAGACCAATTGATGCTTCGACTTAAGCTTATTCCATAAAATTTTGTTTTTTAATTAATTTGATTTGTAAATTTAAACTTTTTCCCTCTTAACTTATCTCAATCGTTTTGGACAGCTGAATTGAAGAAGAAGAACACAAAATCGAAGAGGCCAACCATCAAGTCACTTTTTGGTAGGCTGATGGGAATATTTGTTAACGTCTTTCTTAAGTGCATTCATCTTTATCTGCTGAGCTGCATTCAATTAAGTCTAATTGTTCTTGGTCTCAATGAACCTTCATGGCTTCAATTATGCAGAAGGAGAGTCGGAGACATCTGAATCATCAGATACTTTTAGCGGCTGATTAACGGGAGCTTCCTGATACTCTTACCTCCTGCAGTAGAAGTTTTCAAAAGCAAACTAATACTCTCTAACAGACAATTCAATTCATAGCATCAGATGGATGAGGAACCCTGCATGTTAACCACCTGCAAGCTATCTTCTTTAGCATCACCATCACTATTTGGATTTGTGGTTTAATCTAGTGTCAGTTCCTACTGAAACCCAAGAAGCTTCATCTGGAATAGGGAGAAAATGTCAAGGTGGGTTTTGAAGAAACATTTAAGCTCAATCCTCCTTGTGGGGTTGGACATACGCAAATATTCTTCATTAACCAGATTAACTACTAATTTATTCACTACTTTAACATGATTGGGATTTTTCATTGATTGCAATATTGTACAAATACAATAAAGAAAACTCCTCCCTTATTCCATGTATAGTAACATTTTTCTCTTTGGATTGATGTCGAAAAGAAAGATATTAAGTGACAAAGCAGTGTCGTTTCTTTATTGAATATTTCATCTGTCGCTTGTCTACTTCTTACAACGAGGGTGATTTTTTGCTTCAATTGCTGGGCACGAGGTATTTCTACAATTATCTTTATGGTTGGTTAAAGCATCTCTGGTTTTTGTTTGCAAAGACTTTAATTTTGGTCCTGTTAGGTTCAATTTTGGCTAGGGTTTATCTGAACTCGGGCTAAAATTGGTCGGTTTGATCTCGGCTCGACCTGATTCGTGATTTTGACCGTAATTTTAAAAAAGATGTCTTTTTATTTAAAACGGTGTTTTTTTTATCTTTTTTAAAAAATATGTAAGGTTGGCTCGGCCGGCCAGGTCCTAGGCCGACAGCCCCGACGTCACGGGTCACCCAGCCCATGGGGGTTTGCAATTTCAATTATGCTATTCAGGGTATATATTTTAAATAAGAGGTGACTTCCAAAGTTCAAATCTTTTGCCATAATTTGCAAACTACGAGACGATTGTTTTGGTTGATGTTACGAAGTTAATTTCAGTATTATAGTCTGTAAATAAGTAGACATGTAGGTTTAAATTTATGCTGTGTAAAATTTATTAAGAAATTATAATCGCAAACAATTGAAAGGGGAGAGGTGTTATTTAGTTCGGTTTGCTACAGTTTACAATGTTCACATGTACGGTAGAAAAATATACATAGGTCGTGTTTGTATCCTTTTAAGGCTCATATTCAACTTAACTACGCTACCATCAGTTGTCTAAACAACGATTGAATAATTTACATGTGAAAAGTTTCAACAACGTGTGTGTGGCCTTTAGAGGATTGTATTATCATAACATTACCGCAACTATATATGTTGCATTTTTGGACAAAAATAACTTTTTATTCTTTTGTTGTCTAAAATACATATCTTTATATTTTTTGCTATATCTCATTATTCTCTCTTAAGCGAAAATTATATTTTGACTGCTAATAAATAAAAAGAAAAATTATCAAAAATATCATTATCTTTACAATTGTATTTCATGACCATTAATTTATGGAAAAATTACAAAAATTTATTTATGAAATAAATTTTATTGAAAACATTTTGAAAGTGGAATTTTTTTTCATAATTTTTTGTTCTACTGCTAATTGATGAAAAAAGAAAAACAAACAAGAGGTTTAGGAGGAGGGGTTGTATCTAGGGATGGCAATGGGTTTTCAACCCGATTAATATCCGCACTACCCGACCCAAAAAATGGATATGGAGGCTAAAAAATATATTTTAAATGGATGTTGAAAAATGGATGTGGATATGGATTTGGATATTGGTCTAGTGACAACCCGAACCGATGGATACCCATACCCTACCCGTTTTTTATTAACTCTATTTTTCTATTTTTTCTTGAATATTTATGGTTAA
>JAOSBK010000004.1:17173526-17193575 GCA_027568895.1 Erythroxylum shatona
GCTAAACCATTAATGAACCTCCACCCATTCGGAGGAATCTGACTCGGCATCAGTTGGTAGTCAGCGCACACCTCGTCGATGGTCGGGATATACGGAAGCCTCATACCACCAGCCGAAAAGAAACTATCGGAAACAGCAATATACCCACTCAAATTGCTGTGAATTCGTTCATGCTTTAAGGCCAGCCTAGGCCCCCAGGACATAGGGATGTTAAACCTAATAACCGATTGATTCAACTCCCCCACGGTCATTGTTGATTCGTTTCTCGGTGGTGCCTCCACGACCAACCCATCCTTCCGTTCTCTCGAAGAGATTTCTTCAGTACCTCTTACCACACTTTTAGAACTGGCTGACGACATGCTTGCTAAGAGGGAACTTTTGAAAAAACTTTAGAGGAGGAGACGAGGAAAAAGGACATACCTATTTGGTGATTTGAGGTCAGAAATTTGGACGGCGGTTGGAAGAAAACTCCGGAAACTGGGGAGCGAGAAAGATGCAAATGGAAATAAGGTGAAAGCCAAAGAACAAAACAAGCGTGAAGAAAATGTATAGCCTGTCGACCCTGAGTATTTATAGAGGAGCGGGTGAACGGGCGTCCCGACCAAAGATTGACACATGGAACAAATCCGAGCTGAACCCAGACACGTGGCAGAATCTGAGATGAGGTAAATTAGGGTTATTAAAAATCCAGAACGGCGCGGCGGTTCAAGGACACGCATGACGGCTGACAGTTGCGCAGCAGTTGAAAGGACGTGAGTGACAGACTGTCAGAGAACGCGAACCGTCAGCAATAATTTCGCCTAGAGCTCCATTTAAATCTCACCATTCAATCGATCGGTCCCGCCATTACATCCGATCGACCTGTACTGTCATTACCCTCGATCGGCCCGCCGAATCATTATATTTGATCGGTCGATTGCATCCCGACCTACTCGATCGATCGGGCCTAGCACAAGCTGTCCCGGAGGCATCCCGCCTAACACTTATGTACTCCTTCGACCCTTCCCTTCGACCAGACTCGAGGAGTAGGAGTGGCTTATGGTTAGGTCGGCTGTGCTAGGCCCAGGGCCCAAGTCCACATGTCCGCGGCCCAAGCACAAGTCCACACGCCCACGACTCCTTCGCTGGTGTTAGTCTCCCATGCAAACACAAAGATCTACGTGAAGAGACCTAAACCTAGCGTCCATCCCATATATAAGGTATTATTCAGCCTCGATACAGGTACATGATCATAACCCTAATTTTCTTTACTCACAGGAATCCTACCCTCACAAAAAGACTAACTTGAGCGTCGGAGGGGCTTGCCGGACACCAATCTCCGGCGTGCTTTCATTGTTTTGCAGGTGTTTTAGAGCTAATATCAACTAGTTTCATGGATCCAAGCAGCAACGTGCAGCCTCATCAGAATCAGGCTGAACCAGGTTCTAACACCAAATTCTAATAGAACCCTCAAAAATAGAATTAGTGAGATCTGATATCAATATGAATAGGCTCAAGTTCTATTTTAGCAAGACAATTTTGATCCAAAAGACCGAACACAAAAATATAAAGAATGATATGAATCATCATATTCATAAGAATTACATAAGATTGAACTGGCGTTGATTACGTTCTGTAATCCTTTTTTCAAGACTTGTTCCTTTACTTAGATCAATATCTTAGGCATCAATTTATGTTATTGAATAAGCAAAATTTCACTACGTATATAGAGATCTAGTGTTAATTCGTTGAGAGCTTTTTTGCCTACTCTGTTCTACTCTCTATCAATGATTTTCTAATGTTGTTCAATAGATCTCCAAAATCTTTGGGCGCTTCTCTTAAATTATTAACATGTCCAAACTTCTCTTCGTAGCTTCCTTACGTAGAAGCTTTTGCAATTCGAGTAAATACTTAATTTTTATTAATATTTATCTTTAACTTTTTTGTTAGTTGATTCATGCATGTTTTAAATTTGATGTCGGTTAATTTTCTATTTTTGCGTTTCCTGTCTGGGAGACCTTGCCAATCTTGATCATGTTCAGGGGTCTTTATACAAGTGCCATATGTCAAATGTTGCCGCCATAAAGTGTGCATGTCACCCTACCTAACCATCAACATAATATTTCTGTTATCTTATTCTCCTTAAACCAAGGGTTAGTCCCGTGGTTACCCATAATCATATACTCTTGAATGAGGTCGACGTTTTGACTGGTTCGTTCCTCTTTTAATTATTCTTTTCACTTATTCAAATTGCATTAAGGACACTTCAGAAGACAGGAAAGTGAACGAAACTGGTAAAGTTTTATATTGCTAGCTAAAGAAGCCAACAAAAAAAAAAAAGGTTTGCAGTAACATCAAGAAATGCACTCAAAACGTTCGAAATTGCGTAGGTTTATTTGCATAATTGAATTGAAAGCGACGCAACCAAGGAGAAAGTTTTCATGTGTTTGTTGGTGAAAGTTTCTTAATGGAGTAGTTGATCATTGAGCTGGTCGGAGACGGAGTCTGGGTATGTTAATTTTGACATAGTTTTTGTTCATTAGCATGGAGCACGCACTTTTCAAGCACGTGATTTAGGAGATGATGTTTCATAATAAAAATTATTAATAGTGAATTGTTTGGCTCGTTCACAACAATTTCACTGGCCTTTCATTAAAATTGCAACTGGACATGCTCCTGGAGTTGAAGCCATAAGTTTGAATTAAGCATATATATATTAGCCGAACGTAAGAATACATTAAATCATATCAGCAAGATGGGAATAATCACAAAAGTTAATTAAATCAAACCCACACATTAAGGTGGCGATATACAGTGAAGAAGAAAAGAATATTTCGATTAAAGAGATGAGTGGCTTAGAACTAGAGGATGAGAATTGGATTTAGCGGCATTCAGGTAAACTAGTTAGTCGTACTCCCAAACGGAATATTCTTCCTCACCCGCGTCAAGTACGTACAAACTAAAGAAACTAAAGATATGTATAATATGGTAAGGCTAATTAACATGATCGCTTCATTCGAAAATTTATAATAGAAAGGAAAAATATTTGGGAGCAGGCCAAGACCTGGGCAAATTGTAGCTTACGACCACTTCTTAGTAAAGAATGTGTAATCAAACTCATTAATTCCTAGTTTAGAACCTTTCGGCTTCTTTTGCCTGGCGCTCTTGGCTCAATCCTTTGGCCATATTTTGCATAGAGATCTTCTTACCAGTAGCAATTAACGTCAGACACTGACCTTTTTCAAGTTATAATCTAATGGCATATCATTAACCTTGCTCACAAACCAAGACAACTTGTTAATTTTAGGTAAGAGTTGGGGGCATGCGAGAGCATAAATAAGACTTATTTGTTCCCTATTTCCCATATCAAGTGCCTTTTACTTTATAAATTAATCATTGCTCTTTTCTCCCTTAATTCAATTGTTATGACTGAGGGAATCAGTCAGTGGACTCACTTATCAAGTACTATCTCTACCTATATATGATGTAATTCGTTACGCCATAGGACGAAGTTAATTTTAATTGAAAAAAGAAGGATATATGAAGTTGATTTTGATTAAGAAAAGAAAAAGGGTGGGGTGGGGTTGATTAGTGCTACATTGTAAATAATCCACTAGAAATATATGAAAAATAGATCATCGATTCTAATTAACTAAGGATGAAGCCATGAATATATATGAGCTCCGGACAAGAAATTAATCAACTCCTTTGCATAATAATGGGTTAATTTTCATATCTCAAACTTCCAGTACATATACATTAAACTTCTGTTTTAAAAGTTATTTAATATAATCAGATTGGCCATTAGTTCCTTTGTTAATTATTTATGTTCCAAATGAAAATATGGTCACATTATGTTTATAACTATATACTCCTTTTAGTAAGTTAATCGTCATTACTTGACACAAATTTTATGATCTTATGTAACCTTCATCACATCATCTTCTTTATTACATTTATATAGTTGTATTACATCTTATAATCACCATCAAAGTTGGTAATCGGAGATAATAAAAAATGTTGAGATTAATTAATTAACAAAGTAATCTTGTTCGAATTATTTGCGTTATACAATAAGGGTAAAATAGACAATCTCAAAAGAACAACGTTGAGTATACTTGTTAAAATTTTAACCGGTGCAAGATTGATGTACATATTACAACCTAGATTCTGACCAAAACAAGAAATATTTTTAATAAAATTCTTTCGAGTACATAAACATAAACGATCAGTAGAGTAGATATCATAAATGCAGTGAAAATCATTTCTCGAACGTCACATAAAAATTGTTAAAGACTGGGTCGATTTACCTCCTGGGTCGGTTATCTTATGGACCAGACGGGTCATGGGTTCACAAAAGACCCATCACCCATTATACCGACAACCTGCACCCATGCTTCACTCTTACATCAGTAGCACACAAACTTTTCACACTGCTCAGTGACACACCATGCACCACGATTGCACAGTGTCCTTTTATTCCTTTGCTTTGTTTGTTCTTCTTCCACAGCAGTAAATACAGTTATAAGTATAGCAGACAAATAGTCAATAGAATTTTGTTCCTTTCTAATATAAGTAGACAGCCTATGTACATACACATTTTGTGGTGAATTAAATAGAAGAAATTTACACCATCTTTCATGGTATCAGAGCTTATGGTCTGATCCAACCTACCACCAAAAATGTCGACCATGGCTGAAAGTGAAACCAACCACCTTGACTCTACAGACCTAGAAAAATATTCCATCACCAACAAAAAAAATCCAAGAACAGACCTCGTTACCACCCTCTTCAATGGGAACAATTACTTAACATGGAGCAAGGCAATGATGATAGCCCTTTATACCAAAGATAAGTTATCTTTTATCGACGGAACATGCGCTCAACCAACAGATGGCAGAACTTTACTCACCAGATGGAAGAGAGCAGACTCCATGGTCAAGTCCTGGATTCTCAACTCAATGAACAAAGAGCTGGGAGATGCATTCCTGTCATTTTCTACAGCCAAGGAGCTTTGGGATGAGCTAAGGGAGAGATTTGGGAAGGCTAATGGTCCACTGTTATACCGGATAGAAAGAGAGATCAGTCAACTCAAACAAGGTAATCTCACAATCTCAGCTTACTACACAAAGTTAAACAAACTTTGGGATGATCTATCTAGTCTAAGCCCAATACCCACTTGTACCTGTGATGCTGCCAAAGCAATTAATACGAAGGAGAACACAACAGACTTGTACAATTTCTGATGGGCTTGAATGAAAAATATGAACATGTTGTGAACCAAGTCATGCTTATGGAGCCTCTACCCATGGCGAACAGAGCTTATGCCATGATGCAGACAATTCAAAGACAAAGAATAGTAAATGCAAGTAATGAGAACAACATGAATCTTGCTATGATGGCAAAACAACCCAACTTTAACAAAAAAAGAGGGGGCAGAAACAACAACAGTCTTAAGAAGACCTACACAAGAAAAGAAGACAAGCATTGTGAAAAATGTGAGAAGGCAGGGCATACCATAGAAACATGTTTCAAAATCCATGGAGTGCCTGAATGGTATAGAGAGCTGACTGGACAGAAGAGTAGAGCCAACTTAGCTGTATTTGGTGACTCCCCTGCAAATACACAAAATGAACATAGTGAGTGCACTGACAGGAGCGATCAAATCCCTCAAGGTCTAGCCACATTCATACAGCAAGAAATATCCAAAACAATTAAAGGAAAGGGCACAAGTGAGGTAAAGATGGGCGATCTTGCAAACTTCGCAAGTAATGGTTGCATAAATACACATACTACAGAAAATACATGTACATGGTTGATTGACTCAGGAGCATCATCACATATGATCAAGAATTTAAATTTCTGTCATAATCATGAAGTAAACAGGATGTATGATCCTGTTACCCTCCCAGATGGCACACAACAGGAAGTAAAACACATATGCCAAACCACCTTTGGTGATAAAATCACACTTGATGAAATATTACACATACCAAATTTCTTCAAGAATCTACTCTCAGTAAATAAGCTCACCACACAAAATGATGTAGCTGCCATTTTTGTATCTAATAATCTATTCTTGCGGGACCTTCAAACTAACAACATCATAGCAGCTACCAAGGCTAGGAGTGGATTGTATAAGCTAAATTCAGACAGCCTATTACCTCTAGGGACCCTGAAAGGTCCTTCCCTAGACTTCTACAGAACCAAAAATGTTGCATGTTGCTTTTAGTGTTATTATTCCCTCTGATGTTTTGGCATAATAGATTAGGACATGTTTCTAGAGAAAAGATGCGACATATCAATGAAATCAAGTTTTCTACTCATGATTTGTCTGATTGCCAAGTGTGTCCTATGGCAAAACAGCATAGGAAACCCTTTTTCAAACACAAAATAAAGACCACTAGAACCTTTGAACTCTTGTACATGGATCTATGGGGGCCCTATCGGATCCCTACCTCAAGTGGATCACAATTCTTCCTCACCATTATAGATGATTACTCTAGAGCTACCTGGACGTTTCTACTTCGACACAAAGATGAAACCTAACCTACCATAACCCAATTTATCAAATCCGTGGAGAAACAGTATGATACTAGGGTCCTGAGAGTACAAACTGATAATGGGAAGGAATTCATAAATCACGAATGCAGAAGATACTTTGCAGAAATGGGAATAATGCACCAGAAAAGTTGCCCCTATACCCCACAACAAAATGATGTGGTGGAAATCAAGTACAAACATTTACTCCAAATGACCAGAGCTTTGCTGTTCACAGCAAACTTGCCTAAACACTTTTGGGGAAAAGCACTTCTTACAGCCACCTACCTCCTAAACAGAATCCCAACTAAGACTCTACAATAGAAGACTCCATACGAAAGATTACATAAGAGGGGACTAGCCTATGATCATCTAAAAACCTTCGGGTGTCTATGTTTTGCTTTAAACAAAACTCCAAGTAGGACCAAGCTAGACCCTAGAGCCTCAAAATGTGTCTTCCTTGGATATAAGCCATACTACAAAGCATACAAAGTGATGGATCTTGAGACAAAACATACCTTTAGCTCAAGGGATGTAACTTTCCATGAAAGCACCTTTCCCTTTGCCAATGCCCAAAACAGACCAGCATAAGAACCACCACCATTATTCCCCTGCATCACCCCTGATAGTGATGCAGAGCTACCAAATGACATGCACAGGACTATAAACATATAGGACACAGAAACCATACCAGATATCACAGAAACTCTACCTTCACCCTATGACTCTCTAGAACAACACACAATTCCAAACAATCACGTCAGGAAAAGCCAGAGAACCCATATCATACCCAAATACCTAAATGATTATGTCCTCCAAGCCTCTGCTCATCAATCTACTGCTATCCTTGATACCTCTAATGTTGTTTTACGAGTCTTTGGTCCTGCAGGAATAGAAGAAAGCAAGGAGTCACATTCCCAAGTTACACATACACAACTATACATAGAGTTCATAGGTAATGTAAACATTGTCTTTGAACCTTTTTCTTATGAGACAGCATGTAAATCAAAGGAATGGAGGGACTCAATAGACTCACAGCTGACAGCCCTTGAAGACAACCAAACTTGAGTGTTGGCAGAATTGCCTAAAGGAAAGCGAGTCATAGCATCAAAGTGGGTGTATAAAGTCAAATACAAACCAGATGGCTCAATTGACAAATTAAAATTAAGGTTGGTAGCCAAGGTTTTCAACCAACGAGAGGGTGTGGACTACTCAAAGGTGTTTTCCCCTGTGGCCAGAATTGTAACAATTAGAACTTTCCTAGCTATTACAACAATCAGGAAGTGGCCTATAATACAGTGTGACATCAATGATGCCTACCTATATGATCACCTAGAAGAGGAACTCTACATGATACCTCCTCAAGGATACACAAAGGCCAAGGAAGGGGAAGTCTGCAGGCTACTAAAATCAATTTATGGGCATAAACAAGCAGGCAAACAATGGCACAAAGAGCTAACTACAACACTGAAAACTTTAGGTTTCAACAAGGCAGAAGTTGACCACTACCTATACATTAAAGGCCAAGGGGAGGAATTTGTTGCCCTTATCATCTATGTAGATAATATTCTCATCACAGGTACAAATGAGACACTCCTAAACAACACAAAACAAGCTTTACACAAAGAGTTCTCAATCAAGGACCTGGGATATGCTAAGTACTTCCTAGGGGTTGAAATAGCAAGATCAGAAGAAGGCACAATACTCAGTCAAAGCAAGTACGTGAGGGACATCTTACAAGAAACAGACCTGTTAGATTGTAAATCATGTACAACACTTATAGCCCCAGGCAGTAAGCTTACCATCGATGAAGGTGAGCCTCTTAAAGATCCAGAACGATACAGAAGAATTGTAGTACAACTACAGTATCTGAACTTCACCAGACCCGACCTTGCCTACATCACACAACAATTGAGTCAATTCATGAAAACAGTGAAGGAATAACAATGGAAAGCCGTAAAACATGCCTTAAAATATCTAAAAGGAACACAACATCAAGGTCTATTTTACGCAGCATACTCAACCCTAGAACTCGCCGCTTACTCAAATTCAAACTGGGCAAGTTGCGTCTACAGCAAGCAATCCTTGACTAGGTTCTGCGTGTTCCTCGACGATTCACTTATCTCCTGGAAGACACAGAAACAAACAATTTTAAGCAGATCGTCAGCAGAAGCAGAATACCGAAGTCTCGCTTCAACTACATGTGAACTAAGATGGATCGTACACCTATTGGGGTATTTTCAGATGAAAATCACAAAAGTCATACCTTTGTTATGTGATAACCAAGTGGCGATCCATATATCCCAGAACCTTGTCTTTCACGAAAGAACGAAGCATCTGGAAATCGATCTCCACCTAGTTCGCGACGCAGTAAACGCAGAATTTCTGGATCTCCAACACGTTCGCAGCCAACAGCAACTGGCTGATCTCTTCACGAAGCCTCTCCTTGCGCGAACGTTCGAAGCCCTAATCTCCAAGTTCGGATTCGTGCATTTCCTCCGGGTCTCTGACTTGAAGGGGGTGTTAAAGACCGGGTCGGTTTACCTCATGGGTTGGTTATCCTATGGACCAGATGGGTCATGAGTTCACAAATGACCCATCACCTATTATACCTACAACCTACACCCACTCTTGACTCTTACATCAGTAGCACACAAACTTTTCACACTACTCAGTGACACACCATGCATCACGACTGCGCAGTGTCCTTTTATTCCTTTGCTTTGTTTGTTTTTCTTCCACAGCTGTAAATACAGTCATAAATACAGCAGACAAATAGCCAATAGAATTTTGTTCCTTTCTAGTATAAGTAGACAGCCTATGTACATACACATTTTGTAGTGAATTAAATAGAAGAAATTTACACCATCTTTCAAAAACCATCTCCTTTTGGCTTTAAAAGTGGCCTTCAGGGTGCTTCAGCCTCATCAATTAGTGACAAGGCAACAAAGCTTCACCTATAGTGAAACTAGAAACACATTGCTACCGAGACGGAGACAGAGACTTCACCTGGTGTAAAAACAACTTTCTATGTTCCATCTATTTTTAAAACTTTTTAAAAAATAGTGCGATAACAAGCGTGCACATACATGTTTTCTCACATGATTAATTACTTGTCCTAATGGCGATCAAATAAACGAATCCACCGAGATCCAACCGTTTAAATTACCTAGCTCTTTTCACACATCTACATATTGCCTTATCTATTAGAACTCTTTTTTTATAATAACAAAGAATGCTATCAGATCGAGATTAAGACCCATCTAAGCTAAATTCTAATTAAATTCATTTGATTAAAATTTATCTTACATGGTCATGTTTCTTCATCCAATCAATGTGGCTACTGAGTTTTATAATAAGTATAGGATTTAACTACTCAATTTTAACACGTATATATGCATCATCAAACAATAATTTCGAAATTTCATAATGTGGGTGGCTGCTCTCTCTAATTCGGCAATTATTGGATGCTTATAAATAAACTCTGCAGCTTGCATTTCTTATATATTTCTCTCCCGTAGCTAGAAGGTATAAACTATGCATACACCTATTATAAATGCTTGTATGGAATGCTATAACTATTTTCGAGCTAATAGCGTGAAAATCACCACCAGATTGACGCATATTTAGCACTTAGCAATTTATCGTTTTCTGTATGTCTCTCTATGCCGGCCATTCCCATGTAAAATTAAAAAAATCACCACAAATGGTATGTTATATCATAAGACCACTTCTTTGGTCACTCCTTGGATCATCATTGCCTAGGCTATATTTCTGCTTAAAATAAGGCTTAGCCATCATCACCGCCACAACCACTACCATAGCCTCTCTCTCTCTCTCTCTGTTGACCCGTATATAGCATAAAGCTTGTTATATGAGATTACGTTAGCTGGTTCCTTGATGAAGGGAGGATATGAAATGGTTCACGGGGCTCTTGATATGATTCAGTCCCATGAACCGTGGGACTATACTTCTCATGGATTTCCATCCTTGACTAAGCTAGGAAATGAAAATCGAAGTATGAACTTAGAGAAGAACGAGCTCTCTGAGTGGGTTGAACATGTCACTAAGCAACTCATAAATGATCTGCCTGATACGGCAAGTGAAAGCTTGCAAGGCGACAGGACAATGGTTTACGAGGACAAAATTATTGTTCCGTCGTTATTGGGTGATCACTTCCGACCAAGAAAACCCACGAGAAGAAGTTACTTCGATGAAAATGGGGAAGAGGTTCAGTGGAGCAATGATCTTGGAAACCAGGCAATCCTTTGTGAAAATGGAGAATCTGCAAGGGTGGGATTGAGTAGAACAGAAGAGCAAAGTTTGAGCCTCCTAACCCGTCTTTTGGAGTGTTCTGTTGCGATATCCGTTGATAATCTCGGCGAAGCTCACAGAACGCTGCTTGAGCTCACACAAATGGCATCCCCGTATGGCCCTTCTTGTGCTGAGAGGGTTGTGGCCTATTTTGCCAAGGCCATGGCCAGTAGGGTCATCAACTCTTGGCTTGGTATTTGCTCTCCTTTAATCAACCACAAGAGCATCCATTGCGCCTTTCAATTATTCAATAATGTCTCTCCTTTCATCAAATTCGCGCATTTTACCTCGAACCAAGCAATCCTAGAAGCTTTTCAACGCCGAGATAGGGTCCATATCATCGACCTTGATATCATGGAAGGCTTACAATGGCCAGCCTTGTTTCATATCTTAGCAACCAGAATCGAAGGTCCACCACATGTTAGGATGACAGGTTTGGGCAGTTCAATGGAGATATTGACAGAAACAGGAAAACAACTTTCCAATTTCGCTAGAAGGCTTGGAATGCCATTTGAGTTCCACCCTATTGCAAAGAAATTTGGAGAAACAGACGTTTCGATAATACCAGTCAGGAGAGGTGAGATACTAGCTGTGCATTGGCTACAACACTCACTCTATGATGCCACAGGACCCGATTGGAAGACAATGAGACTGTTACAAGCATTGGCACCAAGAGTAATAACCTTGGTTGAGCAAGACGTCTCACATGGAGGGTCTTTCTTGGACCGTTTCGTGGGCTCTCTCCATTACTACTCCACATTATTCGATTCACTTGGTGCACACTTACCCTGTGACGACTCTAGCAGGCACAAAGTAGAACATTCCCTTCTCTATAGGGAAATCAACAACATATTGGCGATAGGCGGTCCAGCTAGGAGTGGAGAGGAGAAGTTTAAACATTGGAGGAGCGAGCTTGCTAGAAACTCTTTTTCGCAAGTGCCCATGAGTGGAAATTCCATGGCACAAGCACAGCTTATACTAAACCTGTTCCCTCCTGCTCATGGTTATAGCCTTGTGCAAGGAGACGGGACCTTGAGGCTGGGATGGAAGGAGACTAGCTTGTTTACTGCTTCCGCTTGGACCTCGCATGCTTCTAGATAGCTAATTGACACTTTTTCATTTAACTTGGTGCCTATAATTCGTTTACAGAGATTGCTACATTTGAAGTTGAGATATGCTAGAAGAATTACCACAAGTAATCCAAAGCAGCTAGCTAGCTAGCTAGCTAAGGTATATGTTGTAAAAATTTTGTTTTGATGTCCTTCAACTTGTCGAGGACTCGGTAAAGTGTAGTGACTATATGGGACATTATGGGCCAAAGCATTCCATTTGTCTCAAATTCTGATTCTGTTTTACTTTACATAATTACCGTTGTTGAGGACATATCGGAAGAATTCGTTCGACACTCTCGTTAGCAAGTAATTCCTTTGGAGATACAACATGCTAATCCATAACATGACAAACTAATGTTTTGAGATATCCACAAATTAAGGTTCAACCCTTGGAATCCAAAGCGCTTTGATACCTTGTCTTGATAAGGAAAAAGAATAAAAGCCAGCAGCGGATATTATCATTCCATAGCTGACTGCCTTACAGAATAGCAGAAACAAATAAAAGTAACATAATTGCATTTTCCCGACTCTCTCCGTAACTAAGTGTCTATAAATGCACCTTAAATGCTTTTGACATATAATATCCGTACGTATAATCTATAAAATAACGCACGAGTATTCATTTACAGTCTACCCTGGATAATAATCTTAGAAAAAGCTCTTTATTTTTTATTTATTGCTATTGATAATTAATTTTATTAATTTAACTTTTATCCTAAAAAGCGTTTCCTTTTAATTTATATCTATCAATAACTCAAGTCTTAATTAAAAATTTTATAATAATTATTTTGGTTAAAATTTTAACATAAATAAGAAAATAATCATTTTGTGTTCACCCCCTAAAGAAAAACACCGTGTATTGAATTTTATGTCAATAGTCTTTGTTACGATGCTAATGAGCTATAACTTTTATTAGGAAAACAACTTAATTTGAGAACAGCGGCAACTTATTTCATTTTTATGAAAAAAAAAGGGAAATTTTCTTTGACTTACAGTATAGCAGCAAAACATAATTTAATACTTCTAAATAAAAGCATACTAAATTTATATAGTGTATACAATTTCTTCATCATTATCTTTTCTATTTATTTGTCCGTCTACCATTTTCATTATCCATATAGGTATAGATTAGCTATTAATTATTAATTTGTTTTCTTTAATTTCATATGCTAATTAATGAAAATCAATTTAAAGTCATAGAAAGTAAACAAATTCCAACATAAAGTACAAAAAATTCAGAGAATTACAAATAACATAAATTTTTTTCGATATACACATTTAATTGTATGCATAAATAATGTTTTCTATACAAAATAATAATTATTTTTCATAAACATACATATATGCATGTATTCTTTCAAAAAGACATTGGAACTACTAAAGTAATTCTTTCTTTCATACATAAAAATATAATTAATAAAAAATATTAGAATTTTAAATTATTTATATCAAATTATTTTTATGAATATAGTACGTAGTGATACATCCCCAATAAAAAAATATGATGTGAGCTTTGATTTTCTTTAAATCCATTCTTTTTTATTATTCTTAAATTTTAAAGGTCCTTTTGTATGACAATCAGTTCAAGGACTATTAAGATTTCAAGGATAATTAACTAGTACGATTAATTAAGATATAAATTAAACTTCTAAGAGATTTTTTTTAAATGAAGAATTTCACTAATAATCGGAAGTGTTACAACAAAACATAAAGGCTAAGGGGAGTACTCGTACAAATATTACAACCTCATTACAAAGGCTTAACAAAAAACCAGATGCATGAAATTAAAGAAACGTTGGATTTAAATTCTCAAGAAAGACATCATAATAGCATTACAATTTTTGCCAATATCCTTTGGCAAGATCAACTCCATTGATCACCTTTGAAGTTACAGTCTCTAAGGAAGAAACTTTATTTGCCAATCTTCTAGAGCTTCTTTTTTTCTAAATAAGTCTCCAAAGATATTGTGAAAATCTCCATGGTAGGTCTTGGAAGAGAAGTTTGGACTGATAATTACCATTGGACAGTGAGGATAAATGAGTTCCCCTGAATGAACCATGGGCACTTCCCTTTCACAATTTCCCATATGATGGTTGCTAATGTATACTCGAAGAACAAGTGATCCCTAGCTAGATTCCTCTTGCTCTAAACATAAAGTACAAGGTTTGTCTAAGTCCAAGTATCTTAATCTGTCTATAGTGTTAGAGTCTATTTTTGATAGTTACCCATAAAAGAAATGAGGTTTTCATAATTGTTTCTTAAATAGGATAGTTGATATCTAATTATATTTCTTAAATGATTGCTTATATGAAAAACAATACCCTAAAGTAAGTTCTCATAATTGTTTATTATTAAGTTTACTTAGGGATTTCTCTCGCCCTTACTTTTTATTAACTTGATCACTAGAGTGCCTTTATTACGAACTTCCTTGATTATTTAGGTAGTTATTTTTCAAGTCTACAATCGAAGATCAGCCTAACAGACCTACTCTAAGTTCAGTCCACATCATTTGATATAGTTTACGAAAAACTATTTTAAAATCTTCTAATGTTCTCACTTAAGAAAATCTCAAATTAGGTTAGTTATCCTCACCTAGTAGAAAATAATAAACACTCATGGAAGTGATCCATATATTAGCCTAACTAAAATAACTAATACCTTTGAAGCTTTGGTCGAGTTGTCAAAGGCCCCAAAATTATTCCAATTGTCCAAACTTTTGTAGTAGTCGTGAAATTAGGTCAAATCCTTAGATAAGTAAACACTAGCTTCTTAATTTCAATTAATATAAGTAAATGGGGTTTGATTAAATAACAGATTAACTGAAATTAACGCAAAAACAAATTAAATCAACTGAATATAAAAACAAGAAAGTCAAGATTACTAAATTTTGATTCAAGGAAAAGATCTCATCTAATTGTAACATTGATCATTAGTCTAAAAAGAATATTTTCAAGATTCAAGTAGTTAGTATGAAACATATTACGATAACCCTAATAAGTCTCAAATTTTACTAAATTAATTAGTTCAAACCTAACATCCAAATCAAAACTTATCATCTATTTACTGAGTGTGATAGTATTCTATATCAAATAAATGATAACAATAAGTTACATGAAAAAGACTAACTTTAAATTAAATAATCGAAATAACTGCAATTATTTAACTTAGTTTTCTTGTTTATCATAAGTTAAATATGAAAATTAATAAATAACTTATTTTCTACTTGTACCAATCCTTCGTGACAATTACGGATCACTAAATTTCTAGATAGTGATAGAATAATTAAAATTAAATTAAATTATCAAATTAATCGAAAATCAATCATTCATGAACTATAAGAAATCAAAACAAGAAATACTTGAATTAAAACGTGAATAAAAGTTTGGAATATAAAATCTCACAAGGTCACAATTAGAGTATTGAATCCCTTGAATCAGAACGAATAGGGTTAGCCACACATGACTTTTGCTCTAATAACAAAAATAGAAGAAAAACTAAGAATTGCTAAAAAGTAAGAAGAGAAAGTCCTTTTCTGTTATGAGGAACGTCCCTTTTATAAGATTTTCTAATCTAAACCTAATCTAACTCTAACTTATAAAGATATCTATCTAAAACAAATTCGAATTCAAACTCTTACATGATAGGGATAAAAAGAAGTTTCCCAGTTAAACTCCAACTCTTCAAGTGATCAGCCTTATCTACTGCATCATTCTCGTCACTTTATTCAAAATTTGTGATTATCATCAATAGAGTTCCAAGTTAATACAATCTCCACGTTTCATCTCTTAAAACAAAACAAACATTAATTTTCATATTTAATCATCAAAATAAATCCAAAATAAAAGAGATAATATCAAATAATATAGCGAGATGAGATCTTATTAAGCTATTTGATTTAATGAGTAGCTTAAGGACAACTTCTGAACATTAGATGTTGTGATAACAAATTAAATAATCATGTCTAGAAAGGCTATATGAAAGATAGTAAACTCATGCGCCATAACCAACTCCAGAAGGAATCTCATCTATGCTCCTACAATAAGTTCCATTAGAGCATAGAAAAAGGAGTAAGTCTAATAACTAATAGTCCATTAATAATTGATATTCTAAAAAAATCCATTACGTCTTAGGTTTAATATGTCATCCTTAGACACTTACAACAATATGCATGATCATGTCAATCTTACTCACCAATATAGAGAACTCATGTATCTGTATGGTGTATCTAGTACACTAAAATGTATGTCCTCTTTCAACTTGATTAGCTCAACACATTCATGGTTTCAAACTTCGCCTCCAACTCACTTTTCAACAGTTAACTGATTGACCTAATTCGCATTAGTTAATATTTAATACTGTGAGTGTGTGGGGTAGTTGTAGTTAGTGCCGATAAATACGAGTCAAGCCTACGAGGACGGTGAGTACTAGTAGTGACTATTATTTTATTATCTAGCATATGGATTGATTGTGGGTTTTGAATTTAAGAAATTAAAATTAAACAATTAAAGTAAACAAGTAGCACGATTAAAGTAAAGAATTGGCTAAGTCATCAAGTTATTTATCGATATCAAATGATTATTTAGGTGTCAAATCCCTTTAAACCCTTATCCTATTGATTATTTGTCAAGCAAATGTTTTGTTGATTTGTTGGATCGTGGAGATTCCTAAAGTATGCTAGTAGCTAACCTTGAGTCTACTAACAACTAATTCTAAGGTATCTAAATGAATTACTCAAGTTAAAACTTATATAATTGCTTTAACGTATTATGAATCCCTCTATTAGGTTTGACCATAATCTAAAAGATTTATGTCATCCTATCTCTAGGATTGCAATCAACTCTTTTCGATTATTGTGGACCTGTTTAACCTAGGATTTCTCAATCACTAGGTATGAAATCAGATTAAAGTTTAACAAATCAAATTAATAAATGATAATAAAATAGATTATTGGATCGTAATAATTAATCAACTCAATTGCATTCACAAAATAATCGAAACATGTCAAAGTATTCAATTAGAGTTCATCTAGCCTAAATAATAATAAAAAATTAACTATACGTCGGCAAACACAAAATCATATCCATATATAAAAAAACAGAATAAACATAATGAAATAATAATTCTAAATCTCCCTGATTGTTCTATGACGTGTATTCTGACAATTTATATGTCCAGCCTTGTGTTATAATGGATCTATCGATAAAAACTTCACAGCTTTCGCTCCTTAAGGTCCAGATCTCCTCTGGAATCACCTTTGAAAGTCTCAGAGCAGTACCAACGACTTCCTCCTTTCATTTGCATCTGAAATGTCAAATTTATATGAAAACCTAGATTTTTGGGTTATGCATAGTTTTTTGCATAGCCATGCATCAGAACGTGCATAATCAGAATCCCCCAAGTATCGTGAAAGTGCATACTGGGTGCAAAGTGCACAACCGTGCACTCCTTCTAGATTGTTGATTTTTATTTTACGTTGTGATTTCGCTTGAATTCTTCTCCTTTAAGTCTATGAAGGTAATTATCACTCATAAATACACTTGAAGCACATTAAGTACCAAATATACAACAAAAGTATAAAATATCAAGCAAGAATACATTAATATGAGGTAAAAAAATATATTTAATTAACCATCTATCAATATCCCCAAACTTAAGTTTATATTTGTCTTAAGCAAACTATAATCAAAATTATAAATTTACAACATCATTTCATCGTCAATTTCAACCTGTCTATTCATACTATACATCATCGTATTTTATTGAATCAAATTAACACGCAATCATAATCAATTTTTCATTAAATTAACTTCCTAAGTAATATTAATAATAATCACATCAACAATTGCATTGATGCTTTGGTCTATGGTTTTTTTTCTCTGCTTTCATTATTGTTCTTAAATGCCTTGATGTTGGTTGGGTTTTTAATGTTGTTTAAGTTATTTACGTTTATTTAGATTGGTAATGGTTGAATGTTTTTTTGAATGTGTTAATGTTGGTGAAGAAAGGGAAAAGATAAGTTTTTTTAGTTAGTTAGGGATGAAAGTTTGAAGCCTATGAAGTGTTCAATGAATGTTCTCTTAGGGATGTAAGTTGATAAAGGTCTAAATAGCCCATGCAGGTATCTTTATTCCACGTCTAGACCTAGTTTACATAGCCCCATCTTTAGGAATGTTACCATATTTATATGAGTTTGATACAATGTCTTGCTAACCCTATCAATGTTAAGGAGAAATCTTCCCAAAATAATTCCAATTCTCCAAACTTTTGTAGTAGTTGTAGAATTAGGTCGAATCCTTGGAGAACTAAACACTAGCTTCTTAATTTCAATTAAGAAAAGTAAATGGGGGGGGTTGATTAAATAACTTATTAACTGAAATTAACACGAAAACAAATTAAATCAACTGAATATAAAAACAAGAAAGTCAATATTACTAAATTATGATTCAAGAGAAAGATCTCATCTAATTGTAACATTGATCATTGTTTTAAAAAGAATATTTTCACAATTCAAGCAGTTAGTTTGAAACATATTAGGATAGCATTTCATATCAAATAAATGATAGCAATAAGGTATGTGAAAAAAACTAACCCTAAATTAAATAATCGGGATAACTGTAATTATTCAACTTAGTTTTCTTGTTTATTATAAGTTAAATATGAAAATTCATACATAACTTATTTTCTACTTGTACCAATCTTTCATGAAAATTACGGAATCATTGAATTCCTATAGAGAGATAGAATAATTAATATTAAATTAAAGTGTTAGATAATCAAATATCAATCATTTATGAACTATAGGAAGTCAAAACAAGAAATACTTGAATTAAATCATGAAAATAAGTTTGGATCACAAAACCTCACAAGATCATAATTAGAGTATTAAATTCCCTTGAATCAGAACGAATAAGTTTAGTCACACATGGCTTCGCTCCAATAACAATAATAGAAGGTAAGAATTGCTAAAAACATAAGAAGAGAGAGTCCTTTTTTATTGTGAGGAACGTCCCTATAGGGTTTTTTTTTTAAATCTAATCCTAATCTAACTCTAACTTATAAAGATATATATCTAAAACAAATTCAAATTCAAACTCTTACATGATAGGGATAATAAGAAGTTTCCTAGTTAAACTTCAACTCTTCAAGTGATTAGCTTTATCTACTGTATCATTCTCTTCACTTTATCCAAAATTTGTGATTTTCATCCATAGAGTCACAATTTAATGCAATCTCCACGTTTTATCTCCTATAACAAAACAAACATTAATTTCCATATTTAAGTATCAAAATAAATCTAAAACAAAAGAGATAATATCAAATAATATAGAAAAATCAAATAATGATAGCAATAAGCTCCTTGAACAAGACTAACCTTAAATTAAATAATCGAGATAACTGCAATTATTCAACTTAGTTTTCTTATTTATCATAAGTTAAATATGAAAATCCATAAATAACCTGTTTTCTACTTGTACTAATCCTTCATGATAATTACGGGTCACTGAATTTCTTGATAGTGATAGAATAATTATTATTAAATTAAATTATCAGATTAATCGAATATCAATCATTCATGAACTATGAGAAGTCAAAGCAAGAAATACTTAAATTAAAATGTGAATAAAAGTTTGGAACACAAACCTCACAAAGTCACAATTAGAGTATTAAATCCCTTTGAATCAGAATGAATGAGTTTAGCCACACATGACTTTCGCTCGAATAATAAAAATAGAAGAAAGACTAAGAATTGCTAAAAACGTAAAAAGAGAGTCCTTTTATGTTGTGAAGAATGTCCCTTTTATAAGATTTTCTAATCTAATCTTAATGTAACTCTAACTTATAAAGATATCTATCTAAAACAAATTCGAATTCAAACTCTTACATGATAAGGATAAGAAGAAGTTTTCCAGTTAAACTCTAACTCTTCAAGTGATCAACCTTATTCATTACATCATTCTCTTCACTTTAGCCAAAATTTATGATTATCATCAATAGTGTAACACCCCACTTCCGTAAAACCCGGACCTGACATCGATGGTGATATCCGAATCCGTGCCCTACGAGGATGGGATGCTACCTTTCTCAGTTAAAACACAGTACCAAA
>JAOSBK010000004.1:17193675-17209688 GCA_027568895.1 Erythroxylum shatona
ATAAAAATATGCAATGCGACCTATTAGCCCGTCCCAATTTACCAATATACCCTTCCCATCGGTGATGGGATGTTACAAATAGAGTCCCAATTTAATACAATCTCCACGTTTCATCTCCTAAAATAAAACAAACATTAATTTCCATATTTAAGCATCAAAATCAATTTAAAACATAGGAGATAATAACAAATAATATAGCAAGGTGAGATCTTATCAAGCTCCTTAGTTTAATGAGTAGCCTAAGGACTAAACTTTTGAACATTAGATGTTGTGATAACAAATTAAACAATCACGGAAAGAAAGGCAACAATTGTACGAAAGATAGTAAACTCATACACTATAACCATCACCAAAAGAAATCTCATCTATACTCTTATAATAAGTTCCATTAGAGCATAGAAAAAGGAGCAAGTCTAATAACTAAGCCCATTAATAATTGATGTCCTAAAAAATTCATTATGTCTTAGGTTTAATATGTCAACCTTAGACACTTACAACAATATGCACCATCATGTCAATCTTATGGACCAATATAAAGAACTCATATATCTGTATGGTGTATCTAGTACACTAAAATGTATGTCCTCTTTCAACTTGATTAGCTCAGCATATTCATGGTTTCAAACTTTGCCTCCAACTCACTTTTCAATAGTTAATTGATTGACCTAATTCACATAAGTCAATATTTAATACCTTAAGTGCATAGTGTATTTTGTAGCTACTGTTGATAAATACAGGTCGAGCCTACAAGGACGGTGAGTACTAGTAGTGACTATTATTCTATTATCTAGCCTATGGATTGATTGTGGGTTTTGAATTTAAGAAACTAAAATAAAACAATTAAAGTAAACAAGTAGCAAGATTAAAGCAAAGATTTGGCTAAGTCATTAAGTTATTTATCGATATCAAATGATTATCTAGGTGTCGAATCCCCTTAAACCCTTAACCTATTGATTATTTGTCATACAATTGTTTTATTGATTTGTTGGACTTTGGAGATTCCTAAGGTATGTTAGTAGCTAACCTTGAGTTTACTAACAACTAATTCTAAGGTCTCTAACTGAATGACTCAGGTTAAAACTTATATAATTGCTTTAACGTATTATGAATTCCTCTATTAGGTTTGACCCTATTCTAGAAGATTTATGTTGTCCTATTTCTAGGATTACAATAAACTCTTTTCAATTATCGTGGATCTATTTAACCTGGGTTTTCTCAATCACTAGGTATCAAATTAGATTAAAGTTTAATAAATCAAATTAATAAGCAATCATAAAATAGATTATCGGATCACAACAATCATTCAATTCAATTGCATTCACAAAAATAATCAAAACATGTCAAAGTATTCAACTAGAGTTCATCTAGCCTAAATACTAACAGAAAAATTAACTATACGTCAATGAACATGAAATCATACCCTTATATATAAAAAAAAGAATAGAAAATATTGAAATCATAATTTTAAATATCCCCAATTGTTCTCTGTCGTGTATTCTGACAATTTATATGTTCAATCTTGTGTTATAATGGATCTCTCGATAAAAACTCCACGTCTTCTGCTCCTTAAGGTCCAAATCGCCTCTGGAATCACCTTTGAAAGTCTCAGAATAGTACCGGCCGCTTCCTCCTTTCTATTGCATCCAAAACGTCAAATTTATATGAAAATCTAGATTTTTGGGTTATGCATGATCTTCTGCATGGCCATGCATCGAAACGTGCATAATCAGAATCCGCCAAGTATGGCGAAAGTGCACACGGGTGCAAAGTGCACAACCATGCACTCCTTCTAGATTATTGATTTTCTATTTTACACTGCCAACCGTGCACTCCTTCTAGATTGTTGATTTTCCATTTTTCGTTGCTTTTTCACTTGAATTCTTCTCCTTTAAGCCCGTGAAGGCAATTATCACCTGTAAATACACTTGAAACACATTAAGTATCAAATATAAAACAAAAGCATAAAATATCAAGCAAGAGTGCATTAAATATGTGGTAAAAAAATATAGTCAATTAACCATCTATCAATATCTCCAAACTTAAGTTTTTGTTTGTCTCAAGCAAACTATAATCAAAATTATAAATTTACAACATCAATTCATCGTCAATTTCAACTTGTCTATTCATACTATACATCAACGTATTTTATTGAATCAAATTAACATGCAATCAGAATCAAGTTGTCATTAAATTAACTTCCTAAGTAATATTAATAATAATCACGTCAACAATTGCATTGATGCTTTGGTCTAGGTTTTTTTATCCTGCATCATTGTTGTTGATAAATGCCTTGATGTTGGTTGGTTTTTTAATGTTGTTTGAGTTATTTACGTTTATTTGGATTGTTAATGATTGAATGTTTGTTTGAATGTGTAAATGTTCATAAAGAAAAGGAAAAGACAGGATTTTTGTAGTTAGTTAGGGATGAAATTTTGAAGCTTATAAAGTATTCGATGAAAGTTCTTTAAGTTGATAAAGGTCTAAATAGCCCATACAAGTATCTTTATTCCACGTCTGGACCTATTTGCATAGCCTCATCTTTAGGAATGTTACCATATTTATACGAGTTTGATGCCAATCTCTTTCTAAACCTGTCAATGTTAAAGGAGGAATCTTTGCACTTTCAATGTATCCGAGAGAAAAAAGGGCTGGGAGTTTGAACTGCAGTAGCGATAGTTGATTTAAGATGGCTAGGGTGAAAGGGCTACCATAATCAGCCTCCAGGTGTTCTTTTCATGACATGTTTGAGGGTGGTATATGTGCAACATTGTCTGTTTGATGCCTCGTTAAATCGCCCGTGTGGTGATTTGTAAGCTTTTCTCCAATCGTAGGGATAACTTTTCTTATATTAAATCGATTTGTACGTGGGGTTGCTCATGTAGCTATCGGAATAGACAGTTGACTACTGGAGAGGGCTTCTAATTGCGTTCCTACGGTTGTTAAATCTCTCGTGATTGGTTTTTTGTTCACACATCTTTATAAATGGGAAAAGGAGCACGACTCTTCTTTTATTTCCTACAGAGCGTGCCAATTGATTTTTTTCAATTGAGTTACGCTGAGCTTTGGGTCTTCTTCATGCTTGATACTTCAAGATCTTCGTTGAGCTGTTGCGTAGACCTATAAGAATGAACGTCAAAATGGTATCCAGCGATAACACTTCTATGCCTAACGAACGTCAAAATGGTATCTAGCGATAACACTTCTATGCCTAAGTTAGTACAGTTGATGAGTAAAAATTCTTAGAAAGTTCTTTTTTAGAAGGCATCACCCTCTTCACGAATGCGATCAAAGTTCTTACATAGACTCGAAGTTGTACGACTCGGACTATACATGTGACTTCATTTCATTTTTCTGGGGGAGCAGAGATACAAGGAATGAATTAGAAATAAAGGAGTGTAGTGGGTGGTGCGTTGCAGGATGTGATAGATTTGATTCAACTAAAGCTTGCATACGGAAAGTGCATTCCAAAGATTTGTTTATCAAATTAAATGTTCTTAGAGACAGACCGTTTAGCTTTTGAGAATGCAGAAGGAAGAATACATGTTAAACACTAGTATTATGTTAAAAACGAAATTGTTATTTTTGCAGCCCTGTTTTGTGTCAAAGAGCGTCGATAATCATTCAACTTTGTCCTTTTTCTTATCATTATTTATTTGTTTTCAGGTTTAATATCAAGTTAGAAAAAAGAAGTAGATGTATAACTAAAGGTTGTAAGTTGCAACGAATGAATGTTACAATAACTAACAAGTTGTTTGTACATGTTAATGCCTCGCAAGGTTGTCCTGATGACAAGATTCAATTAGCAAAATTGTCTAATGAGTTGGAGGTAACTGTCATAAATGAATTATTTGCCTTAAGCATGCCAAGCAGTTGAAGAAAGACAACTTGCTAGAGAATAGTTTGGATAAAGTTTCGGTTATAGGCAATTTTATTTTACTTATTTAAAGATTAATTTCTTTTTCACTTATTCAAAATGAAGCTTAATATTATCAATATCGACAATCCTAATATTTCAAATTGTTGAAATAAAGAACCAAAGATCACCATTATCAATTACATCAATATTACAAATCTTTTCTTTCTAATAAGAAAGTAAGGAGACATATTCCTGAACAGATGTCTCTAGAAAATTGAAGCAATATATGTGATTATAGGCCTTTGTCAATGTTAAGGTTTGTTTTCTTTCTCTTCACTTTTTTTTCCCATTAATCTTGTTATGCAATTTAATATCTATTTCTTTTCTTTATTTAAGAAAAATGTGAGAAAACCAAAGTTAACAGTTGAAAGCTCTTCACAATCAAGACCCCAAATCATTTGTTGTCCTACGAAATGAATATATAAGTTATTTGTATACAAGTTGTATTTATATCAATAAATACAATATTATTTATTATGTTTTGTATTTTTTCATGAAATAAAGTCAGAAGAAACTACATGAGATAGGATCACACTTTACAAACTGACACACTATAAGGAAGGTAAAGGATTGATGTTTGAAGAAGTGCACAATAATTAGGTATGTATAAAAATTTGTTTAAAATTTAAGTTTATTTATTTATGTAGTACTAACTAATAATATTTGAATTGAATATTGTTTTTGTTTTTTAAATTTTAGAATAGATCAAGGAGTTGTTGCAAACATTAATGTCTGACGGGAATGAGCAAAATGTAAATGACATTTGCAACAAGGTGCTTAGTATATAATCCGGCTATATCAAAATTCTTGGGTTTGGGCCAAAGCTAACTGCTTCATTCTCATCAAAACCACCATATATTCAACGCCTTGAAGAGGACAATCAATTGCTTAAGGCTAAATTAGAATGTAATGAAAAAAAGTTAGCCAAGCTTGAAAAGTATGTCAAAGAATTACTTGGAATTATGTAACCAATGATGATAAAAATGAGTCTTAGTTATTAAACTAATATTTGTATTTTTTATTTTGTATATAATTGTAACTAACATCTTGTACATGATCAAATTTAATGATATTTTATTTTCTATATATAATGCTTCTAATTTTTAATTATATTTTGCATAATAAATTATAAAACATAAAATTTTAATATTACATAGAATAATATCGATTAAAAATGTCACCAATAATTATAATTTACATGATACAATATTTAGTTATAATTTATATTAAAAATTTCAAAATGTCGTAAAAAAAATTTGCTTATGTTTTAAAAAACGTCGCCCATAACTTTTGGCTACGCTTTTAGCTATGCTTTCATAAATGTAGCTAATAAGTTTTAGTGACAAAAATGAACCGTAATTGAAATTTATTGGTGATGACTCAGAAAAATGTCACCTATAATTTTTTGTTACAAAAACTACTCGTAACAAAAAAACAATTAGGTTATGTTTAGTTGAACGTAAAGTTTTATAATGAAATGGAATGAAATGATTTATAATGTAATGGAATGAATGTAACATTAGAAAATTATTGTTTGAGTGAGATGGAAGGGTTCATAATGTAATATAATAAATTGTTGTTTGGATGAAGGGTTTATAATGTAATATAGTATAAAACTGTTTATCATTTTACATTCCATCTTAAACCTTTTAAATTGGAAGTTTTTCATTTTTACTGTTTAGGATAGAATGAGATGTAATATGAAACCTTCATTTTATTTTAATCTTATTTCATTATAAAACTTTTCCTAAACGATGGAATAATATTACATTCTATTCCATTTCATTATAAAACCTCCAACTAAAAAAATATTATCAATGACGATTTGGTGAAAACGTAGCTTATAATTTTTTGCTACGAAAATTTGACGACGATTTTAGCGACGTATATAAATTGTCACTAATTATTACAAACAATAATTTTGAGATTTTTAATAACGAAATTCTTCCGTTGGAGTGGAAAGTCACCAAATATACAATGCGAAGAATTACATTACATCGGAGAGAAGTATCTTTTATTGATTAATGATTAAAAAATAAAGAATGGTTGAAGCAATTAGCAGTTACAGGAGATCGATCGTATATAATTGTAAACTAACACTAACGATTCGACGACAAAGGTAATTACCTCTGCGTTTGTCGCCTTAAACAACCTTCCACCATCCGTATTCAGCATCAACTGCCAATTGCTTTGGTATTCGTCACATCCACCTTTGCCCTCGCTACTGTCCGGAGTCGTCAAAGATTGCATGTGGTTCGTAGTTTAGTTTAGGGGCTTGGGGAAATTGACAGGTGGGTTGGAAAAATGGGTCAGATGGAGTCAGTTAGGGTGGGTCAAGTTTTTTGGTTCGATTTGATACATATGGCATGGCATGTCATGTTCTAATTGGTGGTTTTTACGCACTATGACTTACAGTAAGCGAGATAATGAAGAGAAGAAAACAATGACGGGTACCAAGTAAAAGTCAAGAGTATAAATTATTATGACAGGAGAGGAAAATGCATGCCTAGCTGTCCAAATTGGACCCTATCCTCCCCTGATTCAGTCAAAAGGTCTATCGTTTTTCTGTTTTTTTGGGTAACTTTTAGTTTTTAATTTTTAATTTTTTTGACTATTAATTTTAATATAATTATATTTTATCACTAATAAAACTTAATAATTATTTTTATGTAAATAAATTTATTTAATCTCTTATATCATATTTGTTATCAAAATTATGTTATTTTAATAAAATAAATATTTTAAAAATTCAAAATTTATTTAAAATTTATTTTAATTATTAAATCAAAATTTATTTGAATATTTGAATATTTTAAATTTAATTATATTTATTAATAGTTATTAGGATTTAATTACATATTAATATAATTATAAAAATAAATTAAATTTAATTACATATTAATGGTAATAAGAGGTCACGTCTTCTATGGGAAGAAGAGTTGGCAACCTAAACGTGTGTTAGGTTAGACGGCTGGTCCAAAAAGGTGTCGCCTCGACGGTCGACCCCAAATTATTCTCATTTCGAGTAAATGGAATGTTATAATTAAAAATAATAAGAAAAAACAGTATCACTTCACCTTTTGAGTTCTCTTCCTCCTTCCTCTTGCATAAACTTTCCTCAAAAGCACACACAAACTCCATCTATTCTTTGTCAACCTTTTTCTTTACTCTTTGTTAGTAACACTCAGGCAAAGTTTCTCGATCTGTACTTGATATTAGTTTCACTTTGTTTTTTGTGTTCGTTTCCTCCGTCGTGTTCTGGTCAATGTAATCTGATTTCCTTTGAAATCGGGGTATTTCGATTTCTGTTCTAGTTTTGGAATCTGGATTCTAGTGTTTAGAAATCAAAGCATAGATTGTCTCTCCTTTTTTTTTTTTTTTCTTTTTAAGTTAATAACCGCGTTCAATTTTGCATTCTTATGTTCAGGATTTCTTTTGTTCCTTTTTTTGGATATCTTGATTCTTCTCGTCCTTTTTTTTATTGGACTCTTAACTCTTTTCTCTTCTCAATCTAACGTTGTTGTTTACTAAGTATTGCAAAAGGGTGAAATTCCCACCTTTTTATTTGTAGAATAGAAAATCTGTGGGTGTGTTGACTTGTTTATCTCTCGGTCTTTGAGGAGTAGAAATCTGGTCTTCAGGGGCTGCTGTATTAGGAACAGCTAATCTGGTACAAATCTCGCAAAAAACGTAGCATTTCATCTTCTGGGTTGTGGTGTTCCAAAAATGGAAAAATCTAAGATTGACCACATGGTTGGTGGCAAGTTTAGGTTGGGACGGAAGATTGGGAGTGGATCTTTTGGAGAACTCTATCTGGGTATGATTAAATTTTAGTAATAATTGATATGTTTCACTATTTTCCATCTAACTTTGCTTTTGAGCGAGGCTCCTTGGTCCTAGAGTTTGACTTCGTGTGGTGATTTGATCTGGACGTCTTTAGGTGTTAATGTACAAACTGGGGAGGAGGTTGCGGTTAAACTGGTAAGTAACATTTTCTATATTGATTGTATTATTCTGCTCAAAAACTGCTTCTTTGTTTGTATAGGTTCTACTGGATTCTAGTTATGTTGTGATTGTAACGTCAATATGATTTGGGTATTACATTTGAATACAATTCGGTCTAGCTTAGGGGCTTAATAGAATGTTTGATTATATCATGATAACATCATTCTTGTCCATCTTATCTCTCTTCTATGGGGCTACTGTCCATCACTACAGTTATTATTCCAATTTATTCTTTATCAGCTGCTAGCTTTACACCATTTTCATGTTGAACTTGATAATGTACGTGAATTTCATTCCTTGCAACATCTGAAGCCTACTAAGAGTTGAAAGTGATTTACTTTGAAGCATATCTTTGGAAATTAGAGCAGTTTTAGGTTTAGGAGTCCTAAGTGAGAATTTCAGGAACTTGGTCTGAATGAAGAGGTTTCAGATCCTTACTCTTGGTGAAGGAAAGTAGGAATTCAACGTCATATTTTGCTCTCTTTGAGACCTTCAGATCACCTCTTTATGACAAATGTGGCATATATTACTGTTTAATTGCAATGAAGAGAGAATGCTTTTTGTGACAAGCTTTAGGTTTCTCAAAGATTTTGTGACAAGATAAAACATCGTGTCAAAAAAGTTTTCTGTTTCTTGATGGTGAAAATGTTCCTTGCATCTGTGGTTTCATTTTATCTCTTGATTCTTTATCAGCTACTAGCTTTGCACCATTTTCATGTTGAATGTGATAATATATGTGAATTTCATTCCTTGCAAAGTCCAAAGCCTACTAAGAGATGAAAGTGATTTACTTTGAAGCACATTGTGAGAATGTCAGCCTGAATGAAGAGGTTTCATATTTTTCATCTTGGTGAAGGAAAGTAGGAATTCAACTTTATATTTTGCATGCGCTCTGTCTCTCTCTTTCTCTCTCTTAGAACATTTGGATCACCTCTTATTGCATATGTGGCATATATTATTGTTTCATTGCAATTTTTCAGGAAACTGTGAAGACGAAACATCCTCAACTTCATTATGAGTCAAAATTGTACATGCTTCTTCAGGGAGGAAGTAAGTATTCCTCTCCCCACTACTCTCCTCTCTCTCTCGTGCACACATATACACATACATAATCTCTGGACGTAGTGTGATTATTTTCTCATTAGTATTTAATTTTCTCTATCTCTATGTTATAGTCCTTGTGTACATGTATCCTTATGTTGGTGATTTAAGTTAAGGAAACCTGTGAGAGTAACATTGGGTAGTCTTTCATTTCTTGAATTAATAAGCTGCTCTTATTCATGTGGTGAAGCTGGAATTCCCCATCTTAAGTGGTTTGGTGTGGAAGGAGAATACAATGTCATGGTTATTGACCTTCTTGGACCAAGTTTGGAAGACTTGTTCAACTATTGCAATCGGAAATTTACGTTAAAGACTGTATTGATGCTTGCAGATCAATTAGTAAGCACACTGTTTGGTCTATGTTGAATCTTGTTTGCAAAAATGTAGAAGTATTGCATTTTATTGTTTCAATATCTTCAGATTAACAGAGTTGAATACATGCATTCAAGAGGTTTTCTTCATCGTGATATAAAGCCTGACAACTTTCTGATGGGCCTGGGCCGCAAAGCCAATCAGGTACTTGTTCCAGTGTAACTCCTGCACTTCATTCTTGCAATGAAGAGAAAAACATTTTTGTCCTTCTCAGTTTGTGACGAACTTGAGGTTTCTCAAAGATTTTGTGATGAGATAAAACATCTAGCCTCAAAAAAAAAGTTTTCTTTTCCTTGATGGTGAAAAGGTCCTCTCATTGATGGTTTCTTTTTATCTCTTGATTCCAATTTTTTGTGACGCGTTTGTAGTTCTTACATGTACTACCTTAGGATTTTCCTTCCTTTCTAATTGCCTCAGTTATTGATGCTGGATGAAGAAACCTAAACTATTACTAAAAGTTTGTGATGCTCTTTTAACTATCCTGTTAGTAGAGAGTGTGAGTGAGAAGTTCTTAGTTTTATACAAGAAGCTACTGTTGATTTGTTTTCGTACACACAATTAGGTTTCAAGCAACCTAGCTATTGCAAAGATGAGCTAAGGTTATTAAATCTTGAAATGCTCCATTGTGATTTGATCTTGTTTTTTGTATGTCTAGATTCATGAACATGATCTTCATTGCTGGTTTTCTTTGATTTGTTTCCCTTAATCCATACTTTGAGTCACTAGTTCTCTTTGACCACCTTTTGTAAATTCCTACTTCATTGTAAATTTTTCAATATGCGGAGGAGATATCACTAATACTGTCTTCCAGCCATATCATGGGTATTATTTTAATTTTTGCAATAATCTTTTGTCAGGTGTACGTTATCGATTATGGCCTCGCAAAGAAGTATAGGGATCTTCAGACTCACAAGCACATTCCGTATAGGTATGTTTTTCGTATATGTGATTTTACAATTGTGTGATTTATCCCTCAAATTTTCATCTGTATATTTTCTACCTGCCTTTCAGCTCTTGTATCTACATTTGAATTTTAGCTCTTCATGTCTTTCTCTTGTGTGATTTCTTCTTTCTTGTTTACTTATGCAATTTCCTATTTTATTTTCATTGCCTTCACTGATTCTGTCCAGTGCAGAGGAGACTCATTTGATTTTTGGCTGCAGAGAAAACAAGAACCTAACAGGAACAGCCCGATATGCAAGTGTTAACACTCACCTTGGAGTTGGTGAGTTTCATTCCCTGGATTTCAAGCTATTAAGTGGATGTTAGCAAATCAGTTCCCATTGTACATAGATTTGTTCTGTGTTTGCAATGTGATCAGTATGCTTTAATTGGCAGAGCAAAGCAGGCGTGATGATTTGGAATCTCTTGGTTATGTTCTTATGTATTTCCTAAGAGGAAGGTCGAGTTTATAGTAGCCCATTCTAATTCAATCTTTTTGTTTCCTGAACATTGATCTACTTGGTATTGAATACATGTATTTAAACTTTTGCATACTAACCTTTTCCTTTCCCTTTTGACTTTCAGCCTTCCCTGGCAAGGATTAAAGGCTGGCACGAAAAAACAAAAATACGACAAGATTAGTGAAAAGAAAGTCTCAACTCCTGCAGAGGTATGATTTATGTTTTTCAATAATGTCCAACTCCTATTACTAGGCAAACAATCTAATTTAAGTTAAAGAGTATACTGAAGAAATTTTAATTTTTTAATTTTTTGCATCCTATAAAATTATTGTTTGACATGATCTTTGCATGATGTACTCAAGATATTTCAAGTTATTTGGGCAGTTCTAGGCTTCACATTTCGAACATATATCAGCTCAAGTCTGAACTTGATGCATGTAATTCTAGTATAGAATAGGTATCCCAAATTTGTTCATCAGAAAACAATGACTGGAGTCTTTGGAGCTTATATCAGGGCGTCTGGTAAAATGAGCTGTATGAATTTGGTAGTGTATTTTTTCTCAATATTGTCTTCTCCAAGAGTTATGCTTATATGATCTGTCTTTTCCTCATGAACTCGTGCTTGCATAGAAATGTGCATTTAATCTAGATTGGGTAAGTCTAGGCTGCATCAATTAATTGCCAGTAGTATAGTTTGCAGTTTTTTGTTTATGATATTGTTTTGCTAGTATAAATTGGCAAGTGTTGTTTAACAGGTGCTTTGTAAATCATACCCATCAGAATTTGTTTCATACTTCCATTATTGCCGGTCATTGAGGTTTGAAGACAAACCGGATTATTCATATTTGAAGAGACTGTTTCGAGACTTATTCATTCGGGAAGGTCGACTGTCTAAATTGACTACTGTCATTTTATACATTAAAATTTCTAGAATTTTACCCTGAATGTCTACTTGCTGATTCATATTACAGTGACTGTTATGTGTTCTTAGTGTTATGTGAAATTGTTGATGTTGCAGGTTATCAGTTTGATTATGTTTTTGACTGGACTGTTCTGAAGTATCCTCAGATTGGTAGCAGCTCTAGGGGACAGGTAAGTGATTGTAATGTAACATGAGGCCCTTAGTTTGTAGTACTCTTTGATGTTTACATATGCTAATTCTTGCTGCTTTTCAGCATTCTAGTGGGAAACCAGGCCAAGTTGGACCATCAGCAGAAAGACCGGCCGAAAGGGTCTCGGGTATAAATCTATTATAATGCATCTAAAAGTAACTGTTGCTTTTGTGGAAATCTAAACTGCAAACAGAAGTTGGATTTTTTTAAACTTTTGATTACCATAAACAGTTTTATTACATGGAAAATGCTAGGCACTGGATAAGGTTTTAATATCAAACAGTAGCCCAACCCTGATTTCAGCAAATCTGTCTTGGATTCTTATGGGAACTAAGTTATGGTTGCTAGGCAGAAGGCCGCACCTTACATAAAGCACTTGTTTTCCAACTTTCCTCTCTGTTGCAGTTGAAATCCATTTATGTGTAAACTTATGGATCCAAAGCTTTGCCTTTCCTTCTCATGTTTGATGGTGATTGAAAATTTAATGTTCTAAGCATTTGTTTTCTCTGAAATATATCCTAGTTGGAAAGGAGATTCGAGAGAGATTCTCAGGTGCAGTGGAAGCATTTTCAACAAAAAAGATCCCTAGTTCTAGTCCACTTGAAAATTCCAGGCACAAGAGTTTGAATAATGTAAGTTTGTAGCTTGATGTATAAGTTTCTATGTTTTAGATTGGAACTTAAAAAGTATTGTTCCATGCCTTGCACACGTGAACTAGGCTGATTGGTACCTTGTGCTTTTGCTGCAGTCAAAACCTAAAAAATTTTAATAGCACTTTGAAAGTTACCTTGCTGGTTAATGCAACAGAGATTCTTTTTTCTTTTATTTGCTCCTATTTGAGTGTCTTGTTACTTTCTGCTTCCATGTCAAAGACTTAAGGGGAAGTTTTGCCAATAATTGTTTGAAGGGCCAAATCATACGAAGAATAATATATAATATATAATATATATTATACATGAAGAACAAAGCTGTTGTGATTATGGTAAAAGAAGTAGATGGAGGCAATTGATTGAATCCTACAATTGTCGCATACGCATGTTGATTTCTGTATTGTGTCATGGCCTCATTCGTTTGTGGATAGAATTTCTATTCCAGTCGAGAGCTTGAGTTGGTGTTTGAAAATCTTTGTGCAGCAACCTGAACAAGAAAAAGGGCGCAGTTCCTCACGGTATGGCAGCAACTCAAGAAAAGCCATCATCGGTAGTAGTAGTAGGCCAAGTTCCTCTGGAGAACCTAGCGACAGTCGATCAGGGAAAGTAATTTCAAGCAGTGGGCGTGTGACTTTGTCTCAAAGAATGCAGCAGCCTGGCCCTGGCTACGAGCACAAATCGCCACAAACACGTGCTTTTGCTACATCTAGCAAAAGCACTCGAGACGAAACCTTGAGGAGCTTCGAATTCCTCTCAATCAGGAAGTGACTACGGTGGTGTGGTGAGTGTAAAGTATATAATCAATCGTGCCCATTCATGCACCAAGAATGGAAGCCGAATTCTTCCCCACCATGTCCAAGAGAGAATGGTATTCCTTGTATATGGGAGGGATATAAATATAACCAACACTACTGGAAATGCTATTTTATCATTCTGACTTGAATTATGCATCAGCATTTTATTTAACTGTGTTTTGGGTTGTAACAACTCGGGCTTCTTTATGCGCTGCACCACGCCTGATTGGATTGTGCTCCAATTCATTTAAACTAATTAAGGATATGTAAGGATTTTTGGAGATAAATAATTAATTATGGTGATGCTGGAATTCTCACCTATAATCTGTATTTACACCTTATATTTCATGTGAAACAAAGAATATTCATATATTTATATGTACAATTACCTGCAATAGTTTGATGTTAGCTGCATTTTAAGTAGGAGAAAATCGCTTTGTTTCTACATAACAAGTAAATAAATCAACCAATCTCCTAATTTCCTTTCATGATTATTACGGGCCCATTTAATGAGATCATGCCAGCTATTGGATGGAGGTAAATGATTTCATGATCTTTGGATCTATATCCAAATTTGAAGAGTCACTCGCAGACACACACACACACAAAAAGTGTTGGATAGTTTCACTTTCAAGTTTACAAAGGGGCTAAGAGTTAAAAATATTTTTGTATCTCTTCATCCTATCCAGAACTGCAAACTTGTCTTTTGTAGCTAGCTACATGATTGTTAAGGCTGTAAGAGAAGCTTGGTGAAACCAAACTAATTTATGCCATTTGATCTTTGGAGCTCGAGACCTCTAAAATTTCTGTATGAGGAGTTAGGTGCCAGATTGTTTTAGGTTCCATCTGGGTTGAACCTCTTTATTTGGTATCAGTCTAACATTGAGATTTAGAGGGTCAAGACAAGTTGAATATACTTTAATGGCTTTTCTAATTGTTACTTTGAGTGGGATGATGTCCCCAAGATGACTAGCAGATGGACAGAAAATTAAGGAGGTTGTGCCTATCCAGCAATAAGACAAGAAGGCAGTGGAGCTCTCATTGCCTACATCCATTGCAATACATGACCCGATTTTGTCTCTAAGTTTGAGTATATAAAGCATAGTCCAATACATGGAATTCCGAGGATTGATGTTCCAAAAATTAGTTGTCTTAATGTGGTATACGTGAATCCACTTCGCCCGTAAGGATTGCTTATCCATCATGATTCTCCAAATACTCTTACTGAATAGAATGCACTCAATAGTCCTGATGAGCACCATGGGAAACCAAATGTGAGAAAAACAAAACACTTGGAGATTGTTTAGTATGGAAATCACTAGCTATATGCTTCCTGTTAACGATAAAGACTTGTTGCACTAATTATAAATTCTAGCTTTGAATTTGTCAATAAATAGTCTGAGTTCACTACTCAGGGTGTCCTGGTGGAGACTGAAACTCCTAGTACTTGATAGGGGGTGAGGAAGCTTTTATACCCGTGATGCACTCGAGAAAGCATACCTTGTCTCTGGCTCCTTTGGCCACTATCAACTGACTTTTTTTTTAATGGTTAATCGATAAGCTTGAGAGTTGCTTCAAAAATCTTAGTGTGGTCATGAAAGCACTAACAAAATTTGATTCAACTCTAGAGAAAAGGATAAGATCATATGCAAAAGTGAGGTTAGTAACCCTTAAATCATTACACTTTAAATGATACATGAATTTCCTATTTGCCTCGATCCCTTTCCTCATCATACAAAGGAGTACTTCCATACACAAGGTAAAAAGGGAAGCGAGACAAGGTTTGCATGCCTCAATCCTTGCGTTCCAAGGAACAATTTAGTGCGAACATCATTGATCAACACTACGAAGGATGTTGTTATAGGAAAATCCCAATGCGTGCATTATATACACGTGATGTGGAAAACAAAAATAATTTGTTTCGGGACTTTCCTGAAGTCCAGGATCTATGTGCTTATACAAAAAAATATCATTATACTTAGCTGAAAATTCTCAATTCACATATATGTTCATAACATATATATAAGAATTCATGGCATTTACACAAATCAATCATTCGTATAATGACCATGTACTTTGTGTGTAGTCTCCTTCGTTCTTCATTCTTCTACTTGTCGGGTTGTTGCAAACCATCATGAGCAAGACAAACCATCTCTAACAATATCCACACAAATATCGGAGAAACTAACCGAATCAAACTCTCACTACAAGAAATCAGTGTTTTTCCGACGGAAATTACCGTCGGTAAATAACAGATTTCCGTCGGTGAAATTAATCACCGACAGAATTTGGTGGCGCAAAATTCGATCGGTGAATTGTCCGAAGCTAAAAATACCGACCGAAATATTCCGTCGCATTTTTACGACGGAATTAAGGACGGAAAGTTTGTTGTCGGTATTTATTTAACGACGGAATGGCAAGTAAGATTCCGTCGCAGAAATTTTGCTACGGTAATTTGGTCCGTCGGTGAGGCGAAGGAATCTTCTCCCACTTTTTCCGACGGTTTAGTTTACCGTCGGTAAATACCTTAGTTTCCGACGGACAATTGTCCGTCGGTAATAACTGATAATATAATTTTTTTTGGCTGTTTTGTTGTTATAATAATGTTATATTATATATATACTATATTTATTTGTGTTGCGTTATATTAATGAATAATG
>JAOSBK010000004.1:17227243-17243768 GCA_027568895.1 Erythroxylum shatona
CACCCACAACACATACATACACAAAACACCCATTTCATGCATTAACCTCAAAATATCATTGCAATTGCTCCAATTAATATTACCCAAATAAAACATTAAACACAACTTACTACATTCACTACCCAACCTTGTATATCATTCAAATTCATGAATTTTTCTTTTTTCTTTGCACATGAATAAATCACCACCAATTCCTCATTTAATTTTATTTAATAATTCCAAATTCCGAGAAAAGTTTGGGGTCCAACACATAGGATAACATAATCAATCCCTACGAGAAAAAAAAACAAATGTAATGAGAAAAATGCTTAACAGGATTCTTCGACATCAATATCACCTACAAACCAGCGTTGGGAAGCGCATCCCTCCACGGGTCTTCTAAATAAAAGATCTGTCACCCCTCTTCTTCAAAAACTAAGAGCTCACACCCTTAAAATAATTTCCCACAACGAAACATGCGTTTTGTTGTCACACCTTGTCCATTTATATAAAAAAGTAGGATTCAGGTGAGCTAGCAAAAAGTCACACCCGTGATGTGTACTATCACGGCTATGCATGGTGTTGCTCACAGTCGTGAATGCCCTAGATAAAGCTCACGACCTTAAGCCCCCTTTGCATGGGCATGACAAAGAGTGTCATGCCTATGCAACATGTGTCCATGACACATTTTTGGTAGCCATGAGAATTGTCTCACGATTGTGACAAATTCATACATGGCCGTGAGCTTCTATACACCTCATGTTTTTTATTTTCTTATCCCCTCATGCTCCAATCCTTCTCCTTCTTGGTCCATGAAGTTAAGGGAGTGTGAATCTCAAGAAGATGATTCAAATAGTGTTCTTTTGACACACTTTAGCTCTTTCAATTCTGAATTGTACCTAAAATAAAAAATGAACTAAAATGAATGTCATAAGCATTTAATAGCATTAATTAAGCATTTCATAGAAGTGTTATGGAATAAATGTATAATCAATTAGGCAAATATAAATATACTATCCTAGTTTCCGAACAAACCCTGTTTAAGGCTTAGGATAACTTTATCCTTGTTGGAAAACATTCCCTATTCTAAACATAAAATAGGTTATTCATGTATCCAAACACACCCCTCTTCAAGTTTAGAAACCTTAATTTTATAAGATGAAAACCTTAGCCACCAAATTTCTCCAGCTACCAATAAGAAACTGTTGACACTATCACGACCTGCTCCAATCGCTCCTTACGTATGTCTCTAGCCCATTTCCTCCTTGGTGCACCACCAACAGTCACCTCTCCTTATGCCTGTTTGTGCTGCACATTTCTAACTACAGGAAGCCACATCATCACTGACAGCTTCTCATATGTTCTGCTGTTCTTGCCTCAGTATGAAGCTATTGAATCCTTAGTTCTTTGACCGGCAATAGTGACTTCATCATGAACATACATCTTTTTCTAGTTGCCAGTAGCCCTCTCTTGATTCCAAAAGTGGTTCATGTCCCTATGCTACCATTGTAGATGCTTATTTAGAAGCTATTAACTTATTCAATTGCAACCAACACACAAAACCCAAAACAAAACTCCTTACACCCTTTCAATTTTTTTATTATTATAGACTTTAAATTTCTAGATTAGTCTTATAAATATAAAATTTTCATATTTTGAGTTTTTGAATTTCTAACTTTTTAGTAGATTTATGTATTGTTCTTTCAAAATCTTTGCATATTTTGAAATTTTTTGATTGCCTCTATAAGTGTTATATTGAATTCCACCTTTATGAAGGTCTCTAAGATCTCTTTTTCATATTCTTGTTCTTTTGATTTAGATAATATGTAAAGGAAAAGAGGCACACATACCTTAGACAGTATAGTTAGAGAAAAATCATAGTTTATCTTAGTTGCATCTTAAGCTGGAAATTCATCTTTCTTCTCTCCTTCTTAATGCTTTTCTACAACTATTGGTAAGGACGATCCAGATTGAAATTTCCTTCCCACTTTTCAATGTTATTACGCTCACATTCTCCTTAAGATTTTCCACCATTTGTGAAAATAATTTTCTTGTTGCTTATATTTCCAATTTACCATCATAAATGGCTATATGAGTTATATGATGTCCTAAGTTCTAAAGGCTTCCTCTTGTTTCCTGTTGAAATTGTTGATTACTAGTAGCAAGTGCCCTACCAATTTTATCAAAAAGACATACCTAAATTTAAAGATTGAGATTAAGCATGTGTAAATGCTTGAGGTTATTTATTGAAATTATGAGGTTGGTATCTTTGTTACCCTCCTTGATTTTTACAGCTAAAGTTCAGATGATCTCTCTATCCTGAATTATAATAATGATTAGAATAAGGGTTATATTTTTATTAAGATTGACCAAGAAATCTCTCTATTGCGATAGGATTTTAAAAGGAGTCTTCTTACAATATAGGACACATGTTGTGGGATGCCCAGAGAATGAGCATATTATGCACACTTAAGCCAATTGCAATTAACCAACAACTAAAGTAGTTAAATCCAAATTTTTATCCTTAATATTAGTATTACTTACCACATTCACTTGCTTAATAGCTTCATCCATCCTTACTCAAATTGTTGAGAATTTTTGGTCATATTTGAAATCAATTGCCTTGCCATTTTTGATGTTTTATTTAATAAATCTCCTATTCGTTAGAGATAACCCTTCATAAAAGTATTGAATCAAAACTTGCACAAGAATATGATGGTATAGGTAGCTAGCACTTAATTTGTTAAATCTCTCCTAATATTTGTGTCATGTTTCTCTAGTGAATTATCTTATCCCATATATCTCTTTTTAAATATTGGGTGCTCATGATTTAGGAAAGAACTGCTCCAAAAGTACCCTTTTCATTTCATTCCATATGGTCACCAAGCTAGAGAGAAGATAATAAAGTCAATCCTTTGCCTTATTTTTTAATGAGAATGGAAAGACTTTTAGATTAATTTGCTCTTCTGTTACTCCTTATGGTTTTATTATCTAATAAATAACACAAAGTTATTTCAAGTGTTTATGTGGATCTTCACCTGTAAGACTATGAAAGATAACGAGTAAGTAAAACAAAATAGATTTTAATTTGAAATCAACCTTAACATCTAGAAATCTTATATATCAGAACTGTTGATTTAAATTTGGTATAACTAACTCCCTCAACATTCTAGTTTTAGGATTTTCCATCTTTTGTTCAACTTCTTAGAAAATGGAATCTTCACTAATTGTTAGATATATCTCAACTTTCACCTTTTGAGGTGAATGCCTTTTTATTTGCTTAGTCTCTTTCCTTAAACGACACATTATCTTCTCAATCTCAATAATATATTATAGTTCACCTATCTGAGAAGAATGATTCATACAAGAAAAGAGATGACATAATACAAAGAAACTAAGAAACTAAAATAATTCCTTAATAATATTTTCAAAATTTTGAATAGGTTGTCAAAGCCCTCAAAACTCTTGTAGTATTTGTGGAACTAGGTCAAATCATAAGAGAACTAAAAACTAGTTTCTTAATTTCAATTGATTAAACTAAGTAGACATTTATGATTAATTAATTGATGAACTAAAATTAACAAGGAATCAAAATAAATCACCTAAATATAAAAATGAGAAATTCAGTTTTACTTAAGTCCAATTAAAAGGAAGGATCTCATACAATTATAAGCTTAATCATTAATCTAAAACGAATAATTTTTATAATTCAAGCAGTTAGTTTGAAACATATTAGATAGCTATAATAAGTCTCAATTTTTTCGACATTAATTGATTAAAACCCAACATTTAAACCAAAACTTACCATTAATTGATTGGTTATGGTAGCATTCCATATCAATTAAATGATAGCAATAAGCTTAATGAAAAAGACTAAACCCTAAATTAAATAATTTTGATAGCTATAACTATTCAATTTTGTTTTCTTGATTCTCATAAGTTAAATATACAAATTCATAAATAACCTATTTTCTACTTATAATAATCATTTAAGATAATTACGGAGCACATGGATTTTTGGATAGCTATAGAATAATCAATATTAAATTAGTTTTTCAGATTAATTAATATTAATCACTTATGAAATAAAAGAATAAAAAATAAATACTTCAATTAAAATAAAATATATGTTTAGAATAAAATTTCACTAGGTTATTACTAGAGTTTGAATCCCCTTGGCCACTTATGGCTTTAGTTCCACCACAAAATAGAATAAAAGATGCAAGATGCAAAAAAAAAAACATAAAGAAAAACAAAAGAGAATTATGGAGAAGGTGTGTGAAATGTTTTTCCTCTTCTTTCCTATCCTAAAAACTATTTGTTTTCAATATTCTAGAGATTATCTTATAAAAATCAAAATCTCTATATAATAGGGTTAGGAATAAGTTTCCTACTAAATTGAAAGTCTTGAGTTAAATCTGGCTTTAGTTGTAATCTTGCTTTATCCACTACAGTAATTTGTCATCTTTTTCCAAAATTTGTGGTTTTAACAAATAGTGCACCAATTGGATCCAATCTCCACTTGTCATTTAATAAAACAAAAAACATTAAAATTTTCAATTAAGCACTAAAATCAATTCAAAGCAAAAGAGATAAATCCATTAACATAACCAAATCATATCTTATTATCATCCTAAACCAAAGATGACCATTCAACCTTGTCATTATGCCCTAAGCAACTCTATGCAAGAGGTATTGATAAATATAACATTAGAGTTCCCTTTCCAAATAAGTCTATGATTCCTATTGTTGTCAAGCTTGCAGTTGAGTATATGGCTGTTAATATTGCTCCTAAGGAATTTATCCATTTATGCCTTAAAGTCTAACAAGAGATATTTCACATGAGAATATTCGAGTATAACATTTTTCAGAGATTTTAGATTAAGAACATGATATAATGGACATTATTTAGTCAACTAATTATGCCAAAAAGATACAGATTCTCCATTCACTAAGCCAAAAGAAAAATGGTCCCTTGTGGTTGAATTTGGGTTGAATGCACCACCAATTCTTGTGCTCAATATGATATGCATATAGCCATTGAATCCATTGAGCTTTCATGTCATTAGACACCTACATATCTGCTTAGTAATTAATGCTTTATTAGTAATTCGAATTGAGATAATCCCCAGACGTCCCTCTTCTTTGGGTGACACAAATCCTTCCACTTCACCTTAACTGAAACTTATTTAGTACAATCACCTAACTATAGAAAATTCCTAATGATTTCTCTAAAGTCTTTATAACATTTTTTAGGCAAGAATAGGTATAAAGCCTAATGACTATGCAAACTATTTATGACTGAATTTGAAAGTTAAATTTTGCCTGCAAATAAGAAAGAATGATTGCACCATTCAAATATTCTTCTTTTCACCTTCTCATTTAATTAATAAAATTCAACTTAATTGAGATTTTTAAAAGTAATATGGATTCCCAGATAGGAAATTGGAGGTTTCCCAACTTTCAACCCTGTAATTATAAAGAACTAGCTATAAAGAACCAACCAACTTATTGATAGTTACCAAAAAAGATTATGAGGATTTTTTTTTGTATTGATTAATAACCCTAAAATGCTCTCAAAAGTTTTCAATGTTGTCATTATAGCCTAAATGGAGCAATGATCCACCTTTAAAAATGAAATTGGATAAGCTGTAAATATTAGGTTTATACTTTTTTGCATTTTGAGTTATACTTGAATATGCTCTCATGTGAAATCGTTTGGTTAATTAATTTGTTTATTATCTCCACACCAATATTGAATAAGTCCTCTCCACTTTTAACAAGTTTAGTAGGCTCCCTATTGACAATAACACAATATGAGACTGTAGTGATGCACTGTTGTATCCAATTCATATAGAGTAGGAAAGCCAAAGGCTTTAAGAGAATTCATAATAAAGGAATAATCTATAATATCAAAAGCTTTATGAAAATCAATTTTTAAGGCACAATTTTTCCTTAAAATTTTCCTATTTAAACTTTTAAAAAATTCTTATGCTAGGATAATATTGTCCCTTATTTGTCTCCCTTTAATGAAAGCTCTTTGGGATGGGTCAATATAATTAAAAAGTATAACTTTAAGCCTATCTAAAATTAGTTTTAAAATGATTTTGTAGATGGTGTTACCTAAAAAAAGGGGTAAATTCTTTCAAGGAATTAGGGGAATGTACCTTAGGAATTAGATAAATGAAGGTCTTATTGAGCTCCCTCAAAAGCTTTCCTTGATTGAAAAATTCTATATTAGCCTCAGTCAGCACATCTTTGATCAAGGTCCAATATTTTTGGAATAAAAAGGCAGTAAACCCATTTGGACCTGATGCTTTATTTCAGTGGAGCTCAAATAGGGAATTTCCTACATTATAGGGAGTGAAAGGAGAGCTTAAAAAGTCCTCATGGTAGGATATCTGATCTTTGATAATTTCCAACAAAAGGTTTTGTCAAGATATAATTGTACCTCTAAAAACACAAGCTTTAAAGAAGAAATTATAAGCTTCCGTTATCATATCTTCTTGAGTATTGATGGTTACACCATAATCATTGATAAAAAGAGACTATTTTATTAGCGTTGGTCCTAGCCAATACATATTTAAAGAAGAATTTTGTGCATCTATCTCCTTCCCTAAGCCATAAAATTATGGATCTTTACCTAAATACAGAATGATTTATCTATACAATTTGATTGTAAGCCTACAAACCCTAGTTTCTATATTATTAAGATTACTGGAGTTTGGTATATTAGGACCTAAATTCCTGATAAATAGCTCTTTGTTTCTTCCATAGCCTTCAAAATGTTACTGGAATAAGATTTATTCATCTTCTTGTGTTCATTTTTTATGAGCCACATCTTCCTAGATAAATGTACATCTTATGACCTTACATTTCTTCCTCAAGTCTTACTAAAATAGTAGCTTCAAACCCTTCACTTTCCACTAAGTGGTTATTGAATCTAGAAGGATAGTGTTTCCTTTGGTTTTCTTAGAATAACTTGATCAGGATATGAGATTATTTCATATGAGTGGATTAGGGAAATTATTAGACTGTTTTGAAATTCCGTTAACCATTTATCATTCAAAAGAGCCTTGTCCTGTTTTTTTTAAAAATAAACAAGCTCCCTTCCTGTCTATTTGACAATGTCAAAAAACATCCATTCATTATCATGTAATTAATTGAAGATTCACAACACACTTTTTTAGTTCCCTACTGTAATTTCTTAGGTTGGCATTCCCCTTAACCTCAAAAGACTACAACAAAATAGTTATAGTTTCCTAATAAGATCTTGAAGAATTAATTGAAGCACTTAGATTGGTTATATTATTCCACAATGCATTCCTCTAGTATATATGATTAGAAGCATAAATATAGGTGATTAGGATGATAATATGTTAAGCTTTTAGCTTGATCCTCAAATATATGTATTGGTCTAAGCTGGTGTAATCCAAAATATCAGTCTTGTCTAAGTCAAAAACCACCATAGTTCTTCCATAGAAATGGTCTTTGTGGTTATTGATTATTCCCCATGTTTTCTTTAAAATAATATGTTCTGACACTTTCTTTTCACTAGTTTAGTGTTTAAAATATCTAATACGTACATATGAGACTTATTAAGAAATCCTAGTACTACATATTACTTTATAGGCCTATTAAGTCCTCTGGTATTTTATGCTAAAAGAGTCATCATGCGTGATTAAAGGAAGCTTTATTTTTCCTACTATATTTCCTTTTAGAGATTCCTTTAAAATCTAAGCCCTCCTTTTAAGTTCCTAATTGTTTTCAATGGAGGGGTAAAGATGTCTTCTTCACTAGGATTCCTTATTACCTCTCTAGAACCACTGAGGACCTCCTATATTAATAGTGAGCTATTTGGAATCTTTTCTGCTACTATTGCCTTGCTTTCTATAACTTGACCTTTATGAGTAGAGTTTGTCGAAGCTTCATGAATAGTTTTTATTTTATTACCCCCATCCACCTCTAAAATAGGGAAGGAGCTTTGTTGGTCACTCTTCCCTAATTATTGAGGGCCATACTCTAAGTTTGAATTTAGTTGGGATAACTCTTCATAACTACCTTTGACTTATAAGCTTCTGTCTTTCTTATTTACTATTGTCCTCTGGTCTTCAAGCATAAGAAACATATACCTAGTCCTCAGGAAAAGAGGCTTACGTATGTAGCTTGAAACATAACTCAACCCATCTGTAGTATAATATTCATGTGGAATAATATGAATGCTTAGCGATGAGGTAGATGATTTTGCTTCAAATTATCAACAGAAAGCCCTAGTTTTCAATTTGTAAGAAAATAGTCTAGAATTATAATGACACGGGCCTACTTTTAAGATTTTATGTGCCTAATAATAAGATTCAAACTTAAACAAAAAGATGTTCTCTTCAGTTATCAACACTTCTAGTAAGCTAAAAGATTTCCACTGAGCCCTAGCCTAAGCATTAGACCTAGAAAGAAGGGTATCTTTCCCAAGAAGAAGCCAATTAAGGTGGCACTCCATTTTTAGTCACCCTCTTGGAGATTGTTAGGAGGAGCTATAATGATCTTGCCACTAGAAGAAGGAGGAGGAAAAAATTGAGATTCAAAGTCAAGGAAAAGTCTCAAAAAAGAGTTATGACCAGGCTTTCCTAATAATGAAAATGAAGGGGGCAAGTATATCATCATAAAGGAAAGTTTGACCTTCCTTAAAATCCTAAGGCAAGTTTTAAAGTGGGGCCCTATACTGGGATTTACCAAATGTCACAAGTATTTGAGAGGTAGAGTGTGAGGATGGTATAAGGTCTTGGAAGTTGAGCAAGGATGACAAAAAGCTAAAGCTTGAGGAGGGAAGTGAAAGGGATGGAAATTTTATTGGGGCCAGATCTAGGAAAGACATGTTACCAAAAAAGAAAAGAAAGCTAGTATGAACATACCTTATCTTGATAAAGATCAAGACAAGAAGCACAAACCAGAAAGCAAGATAGGAAGTACAGATGCAACAAGGCCATAAACAGAAATAGTAATAATGAGGAAGAAGGTTGAGATAAAATCAACTAGAAATATAAAGGAGATCACGATCTTATGGCATAATTCAAGAGAGAGCTGCCCCTCATCCAAAATAAATATTAGAAAGCACGATATCAAGTTATAAGTAATTAAAATTTAACTGTATTATAAAAATAAAATTTTATGAAAAATAATTTTATATGTAATTTTAGTGAAATTATCAAAATTATTATAAACTTTATTTTTAACATTTTAATACAAAAATTTTTAATTATATCAAATATAAATAAATATTAGTGTTTGTTAAAATAATAGGACACATGAATTATTAGTTAACTAAAAATAGAAAAGTAAGACACAAATTTGCAGGCATTATGTTACATTCCAATACAATTTTAAAATACATTTCAAGTTCTGGTATAACAAAAATCCAATTAGCAATGCTTGGTTGAGTAAGGTCTATATATATAAAGACTTTAATATACATTTACACTAAACATAAGTCTATAATTGCAAAAATTCTTGTGTAGATATGCAAACTTAAAAATAAACCCAATTGAATGCCTTAAGGCAATACCAAAGCCTAATAATGTTAGAATCCAACTGTGATTGAATCACGGGGGCAGCGGAAAATAAACATTTTTACAGATTTCGAGAAAATCTCAATAATTGATTAAACTTGAATAAAGCACAAATCGATTTAGAAATTGTACCTTGTTCGCTTTCAAAATCTTTGAAACTTTTTCTGCTTGATCAATCACGAGCTGTCCAATTGTCCAGCTTTTGATGGTATTCACAGAGCAATTCCCAAATTGCTTTGAAAGGAAGAAGACAAAAAGTACTAGCTTCTAAAAAGCTTTTCTCTTTAAATAGAAAATTCATAATAGTCTTTTATTAAAATTAAATTCCTTTAATTATAATTAAAATCAAATTCTAATTCTAATTAATTTAATTTTAATAAAATCAAATATCTCATATTTGATTCCCAAAATTTCCTAAACTTTACAATTAAGTCCAACTTAATTAAATTGATTTTTCTTTCACGAATTGTTCTTTAATGTATGACCCATTAGGTTCCTAATAAATTGGCAATGATTATAAATTATAATTCTAATTCACATTTAGAATTAGATAAATTAAAACTTCTTTTAACTTATCTTTAATTCTCCAATTAAATAATTCATAATCATAAATTATGATTGACATTTAGCAACATGTCATAATTACCCAAATATTAGGAATGTCAAAGTGATTGACTTAACCTGTTCATGCATAGCTATAATATATAATTTAATCCTTTCGTCATTCAATATTCTAATTGGACAGAGCATGGATATAGTGTCTACTCTTATCATCCAATTGTGATCGTTCTTACTGATTAGTAATTGATTTATAATTGAAATTTAAAAACTCCTTTTCAAATATCAATTCACTCTAGCCAAACAATTCCATAAATTATTACTAATCAAGAATAGTAGAATATTCTCTCCATTTACTTTAGAGTGGCAAATCCTATATTGACTTACTCAACTATCTACATCTGGTTTATATTGTATCTAATTACTACTGACTGAATTATCCTAGGACGATTCATAAGTAGCATCAAAACACAGTAATTCTCATACTAGATACCTTAGTAATCTCAAGTCTAAGGATCAATTATACAACCATCATTATGAGATAATCCATAGACACATAAGTAATATTTCATTAAGAATTCTCATAATCGGGTCAGTTCAGTGACTTATTCTCTAATAATCACCCACACATTAGTTTAAATATCTCTATACTTTAATTTATGAGATCAATTACTTTCTTAATAAGAAAGAAACACAATGTGTGCTAGTTTTACCGTTTCAACAATATCCAGTCTTGATGAAACTACAATTAGGAATATTTAGGAATAACACATAAGTGTAAATTGAATCTCATATTTATAATCTCATTATAATTTCAAATGCATATTAATTATTCCAAGGATTTTATCTTTAGTATTAAAACATAAAATATTAATTAAATTAATACTTAAAGATGAATAAGGCATTTTCCTTAATTAAAGTATAATGTCATACATTAATTTGCATCCAATTGACTGGCTGCAAGGGCATAAACCAGCAATCTCCCACTTTCACTAAAGCCAATCCCCTATGAATCTAATGTCATATCCATCTATATGTCGATCATGTCTCTTTTGATACAATGGCTTAGTAAGAGGATTTGCTAGATTCTCTTGAGTGGGAACTAGCTTCAATATACAATGGCTTAGTAAGAGGATTTGCTAGATTCTCTTCAGTGGGAACTCGCTTCAATGTTATGTCTTTTCGCTCTATTATCTCCCTGATTAAGAGAAACTTCCTGAGTACATTTTTGGACAGTTGATGAGACTTGGGTTCCTTTGCTTGCACAATAGCACCATTGTTGTCACAATACAATAATATGGGCTCAACAATGCTAGGAATCACTCCAAATTCGGTGATGAACTTCTTGATCCAAACTGTTTCCTTTGCAGCCTTTGACACTAAAATGTACTCTACTTTGGTCGTTGAATCTGCAAGGGTTGGTTGTTTGGAACTCTTCCAACTAACTGCACTACCATAAAGAGTAAAAATATACCCTGACTGTGATCTACTATCATCTTAATCATAGTGGAAATTGGCATCCGAATGACCCTGAACTCTCAGCTCAACTCCTCTATAGACCAAAAAAATATTTTTAGTCCTTCTTAAGTACTTCAAAATGTTTTTCATAGCTATCCAATGACCCTCATTGGGAGTAGCTTGATATCTGCTTATTATGATTAAAGCATAAGCAACATCTAGTCTAGTACATAGCATCCCATGCATGATTGATCCAATTACTGAATCATATAGAATACAATCCGTTTTATCTCTCTCCTTTTGTCTCTGTGAGAGAGAAACCCCATATGATATGGGTAAGAATCCCCTCTTGGAATTCTCCATGTTAAACCTCTTTAGCATTTTATCTATATACATGGTTGAGATAATCCAAGCAACCTTTTCTATATATATCGATAGATCTTTATACCTAGTATATAAGCTGCTTCTCCCATATCCTTCATGGAAAAGTTCTTAGGTAACCATATCTTAACAAACTGGAGCATTGAAATATCATTTCCAATAAGCAATATATCATCCACATAAAGCACTAAGAAAATGATTGCACTCCTATTTATCTTCTTGTAAACACAAGGTTCATCTACATCTTTAATAAAATCAAACTCTTTGATTGTTTCATCAAAACTGATGTTCCAACTCCGTGATGCTTGCTTAAGTTCATAAATGGACCTTTGCAACTTGCATACTTGATCAAGAAATTCTTTAAATTAAAAACCTTCAGATTGTGTCATATATACATCCTCTTACAAATTCCCATTGAGAAATGTTATTTTGACATCCATTTGCCAAATTTCATATTCATGGTATGCTGTTATAGACAATAAAATCCTTATATGTTTAAGCATTGCTACTGGTAAAAAAGTTTCATCAAAATCAACTCTTTTTTCAGTAACCTTCCACCAACCTTGCTTTGTTATGTACATTCCATCCATATTAGTTTTTCTTTTTAAAATCCATTGGCACCTAATAGGTACTATACTTTTAAGTGCATTCACCAAAGTCCATACTTGGTTAGTGTACATGGATTCTATTTTAGATTTTATGGCTTCTTGTCATTTTAAAGAATCAATATCTGGCATTGCTTCTTTAAAAGTAGTAGGCTCATCATGTATGAGTGATACATTATCCTTTCCATGCTCAATATGTAGATCTAATCTAGTGGGAGGAGGATGTATCCTACTAGTTCATTGCAGACTATATGTCTCTTGAACTCTTTGTAAGGCCCCCAAATATACCCTAGATGAAATGTTACATATTTATGAAAGTACATGTATGATAGGTGTTAAATTGAGATAAGATTGAGAATGCCATATGACTTGAATTTTTGTTTAATGAATTATAGTTTGTGAATTAGAACTAATTAATTCCATTAGAGAATTGAGGTAATTAAATGTACATTTTTTATAGAAAAAATTATCATGTGACAAGTTAAGTTGGTTCATAAAAACATTTGGCATCATTCAATGTGAGACATTTAGCAGAACAATATGAGGACAAGTGGCATCATTCATTATGTGACAAATGGTTTGACATGATGGAGACATTTGGCAAATTACATGGAGGGCAAATGGTTATTATGCATTGGAGACATATGTTAATGATTAATGAAGACACCTAGCAACTTAGTGTGTCAAGCCTTTACAAAGAAACTTCTGCGGTTTTCGTTTGGCTCTCTCCTCTCCACCAAAATAATCTCTCTTCCTTTATCTGAATTGTATTTTGATTTTTGTTGTACTATCACATTAAAATCCTTGCCATAATCTACATGAAGAAGCTATTTCATGCCATTTTCTAAGCTAATGTATGTTGGGTGTTAAAATCACAATACATCTATCTTGATTTTGGAAGTGTATTCGTTGCTTAGAAGGGGCTATAATAGTTGGTTCTTAGGAGTTGAATTTGAAGTTAAACGAGGTAATGGAACTATAAACTTGGTAAACATGTGTTGTTGAATTTTTGAATTGGATCGATTGTATACTGAATTAGGAATGAATTGAGGTTAGATACATGCTAGAAACTAGTTAGGAAGAGTAGTTCCACTAGACAAGTATAGGTATTTTAGCCCTATCTTGCCCTGTAGGTATCCAAATTAGATGAATTTAAATTCAAATTAAACTAGAAACGTATATATAAAACTTTCATAAAGAAGTAAAATTTTATTTCTATCACTAACTATGTTAAAATTTGGTTTGAAGTTGAGTTTATGGATTCTGTTAGTGTTTGAGGATAGTCCATAGTATTTTGGGTATAACTCTCAAACTACTAAACCAAATTGCATAAAGTTAGTATTATTAAAAACTTGAGACATAAAGGAACAATGTTATAGAAGAATATTTGGCCTAAATCCTTCTTTTTCATTGTCAAAATGACAATGTAAAAGTGACCCGAAAGTCTATTTTTGGAAGAGCTGGAAAAGTTGGAAATAAAGGTAGTGCGCGATCGTGACTCTAAGTGATCATGAAGGGATTGCACGATCATGCTTATGCACAATCACGACATTGTAGGGTCAATTAGAAGTGCATGATCGTGCATAAGCACCATCGTGCATAGTGAAGGTGTTCTGCTATCTGACAACTTAAACACCCCTCACTCTTTCGACCATAACTTCTTCTCTCGACCTCCAAACGACTTGAAAAATGAACCAATAAACTACTAACACATTTTTACTCATATAAATTAAAATTTATATTGTCATTTGAATTCATTTTGGAAAGATTGATTGATGAAGTTAGGATGAAAATGATGAAGCCTGCTGGGTTATGATAAATGAAGTGTTTTCACCGAACATGCTTCAGTATTTGGGCTATATTTTGATCTATATACATCCAAATAAGTTTATTTTTGATCCAGATTACACTAGATACATATGGATACAACTTTTCTGAAGAAATTGAATTGTAATTATGTCTTTACGAATTTCAAAACTAGGCTTGAAGATGAGTTAAGAGTGTTATTGCAATATAAAAATAGTCCGAAGAGAATTTGTCATTAAGTGTGAATTGTCGTTTACCATATGTTCAAGTCTGGAATTTTGGAGATGTCATATCAATGAAAGAGAGTTTGGATGTTGTATGATATGTTAGTTTTTTTGAAAATCTATGATTATGTCAAGTGAACAAAGTTATATGTTTTGCAATATGTTTCTCACATGAAATGTTTGAAATGAACTTGCTTTGTTTTAATACTATTAAGTCCTAGTTATGGGTAAATAGGCATGCCTAGAAGGGTCTATAGCTGTTCCTGTGACACTTCGGTGTCTTTTGTTGGTGTCTCCTGTTACAGACACTTCAATGTCTTTTGTTATTGACACTTCAGTACCTCCTATTATTGAGACATAAGTCTCTCCTGTTCTGTGATATTGATCACAATATCTCCTGAATGAGTCTCGTTACCCACTTCTGTAAAATAGATTAATAGTCTAACTTGTTTATATTTTGATGCATGTTTAGTTTTGATATAAAAAATTTTGTTTTGGTTCAAATCATGCTCCGATCTGAAGGGTTTATACCCTATTCTGTTATTCAGATTTAACATTTGTACATTCTGATATAAGATTTAAATGATTCACTTCAACATAAGGAATATTTTATATTGATTGGTTATATTTGATTATGAGATACATTGTGTTTGAATTTTGATACTGGTGAGTTTTGTTTTGGAACAAATATATATTATATTCTGCTATGTTTTATTCTGTTTAGTGATTCATGGTATTTAGATTGCTTTAGAATATGTGAATGTTTTGCTGACTGTTAAAGACATTTGTCAATATATATCCTGTTTAGTTATTCCCTACTAAGCTATATGCTTAGCACTGTGGATTTGCCCTATGTAGGTTCAGTTTCAGATACAAGAGTATAAAGACTGGGACAAAGACAACCACAATGGCCACTGAAGAATATGTTATGTTTTGGAAGTTGTTTTGATTAAATCATTGTTGTGTTTAAGTTTAAGATCTATTTCAATGTAATGAGACATTTTGTATATTTGTGGATAACGTTTGTAATATCCTATAAGAAATTTGTAATAACATTTGTATAGGTTGGCTTTTGAAATTATGACATGTATTTGGATAAATACAATATGTTTTATGTGTTTTATTTAAAAATAACTTTTAATGAAAGGTAATATATGTTTGTTTAAGTTTCTGGGAATGCATGTAATGTTGTTTTGAAATGTTTTGTTGGTATGGTATGTGTAGCATCTGCATATCCTCCCAATGGGTATATGAGTGTTACACTCTCGGTTGTACATCATATGTATCAACTTAAGGTTCATATTCCATTTCGATGTGAATTTGTGACTCTTAAACTTCTCTAAGTTCAACCTCACTCCCGCTACTTTCTTTGAGAATAAATTCTCTTTCTAAGAATATAGTATGTATTGAGACAAACACCTTTTGCTCAATAGGATGATAGAATTGATAACCAATACATTCTTTCTGATACCTCACAAATATGCATTTATCTGATTTAGGTTGAAGCTTATCAGTTGTAGCACGTTTCACATAAGCTTCACATCCACAAATCTTTAAGTGTGATAATCTAGGTCTTCTATCAGTCCATATCTCATATGGTGTCTTATCAACCAATTTGAGTGGAACTCTATTTAAAAGATATATTGCGGTTTTAATTATGTATTCCCAAAAGGATATAGGAAGGACTACATGACTTATCATGGAACATACCATATCTAAATAGTGTACGATTTCTCCTCTCAGAAACTCCATTATGTTGTGGAGCTGCAGGAGGAAACCATTATAAGAGAATCCTATTCTCTTTTAAGTAACCAAGAAACTCGTGGTCTAAGTATTCACCACCTCGATCTGATCTAAGTGTCTTAATACTTTTGCCAGTTTGTTTCTCTACCTCTAGTCTAAATTCTTTGAACTTTTCAAATGATTCAGACTTTTGTTTCATCAAGTACAC
>JAOSBK010000004.1:17289781-17303933 GCA_027568895.1 Erythroxylum shatona
GGTTATCCAACGCATCTCGTTTCGTTTCTCGACCAATCTTCGTTACCGGATGTCGGACACTTGTTTCCGATTCGCTTTGATGTGTAGTCCGTTTCGCGACGTTCCGAGTTTTCTGTTTGCTCTGATTCCGTACTTTGTTTCGCTTTTCGTTTTTCCGTTTCCGTTTTCCGGTTGGGATCCGGTTCCGGAGATTGGGTCCCAACAAAACCATTTAATAAGTTCTATTTAATACTTTAGGATTACTCTCCCATTGATGTGGTTATTATGATTAGAAACCACTTTCTGGTCTTTCCCTAAGAATTATAAACTTTTCTCCATTTACTCCTTTTTGTTTTGGTTTCTACCAACAAAATCTGCTAGGTTGTTTTTTATCATATCCCTAATAACTAGTTGTTTATTTAAGCTATTGAGCCCTTAATGTTCCAAATAACTAAGTTCACTATTTTTTTTCTTTTTCCTGATTTTTTCCTCTTTAATTTCCTACTCGCACTAGGAGAAGCAATTTCATTATTATGCTTAGCACCTGAAGTCTCTCTTTTCTCCATCAAAGGAACTATGTTTGCTTCTTCTTCTTGGCTTTTCTCCACATAATCTACCATATGTTTACATTTTTCTGGCATATTATTCTCTTCTTTAATATGGTTTTGGTTGATTTGTTCAATAATTGGTTCTTGGTCTCCTCTATGTGTTCTGATCCTACCTCAGTTATCTTGTTTCCTTTTGCTTTTCTTTTCTTTTTTCCTTTAGATCAACCTCTCCTCTCTAATTTTTGGTCTCCACATATAGATTATAAGGTCTTCTTCAAGGTTACCATCTTCCTTTCACTTCATAATCCTAAGAGAATCAAGAAATTTCTTTATGATATCCATATCTATACACACCTTAGCAAATCGAATTCTTTTCACCGTAGTAGTATTCCCATCCATTCCTAAGGGTGTACCTATCTTACTTGAAATATAGCCCATCCCCTCAGTAGATCAATACTCCAATGGGACTTTATAAAAATTCATCCAAAATGGAATTGTTTTCAGCTTGCTCCTATCTAATGTTACCCCTGGATGCCACTTGTTAGGAAGGATTGGATGTCCAAGCATATGTTAGGGCCCTACCTTCATCAATCTTTATGCATTCTTGTCAGAATTAAACTTGAAAACAAACAATTCATCTTTATTAACCATTATATTCACCAATCTTATATTCCTTCAAGTTATCACCCATTTGCTTACTACTAGAAATGCCAACTTTTTTCTCGAGGAAGAAGCTTACCAAGGATGTGTTCCACTTCTTTGCTCCTTGCTGAAGCACCATTATAGGAGTTTCTTCACAAGTTGATTCCACAAATCTTATCTTCCTAAGGCTTCTAAAGTCAACTACTATTGAGCTTCATATTGTCTTTCCCTTCTTAAGTTCTTGTTGTCTTTTTTCTATGGTTTCTATAGGGTAAATCTATTAGATTGATTTGGTAAGGCAAGATTATAGTAGCTGGGATGGTTTTTAAGATTGTTGGTGGGTTCATAGTGGTAGCGGTTTAGTTTCTATGTATGGAAGGTTATTATGGTAGGGGTTGGAAGTTAAAGGTTCAATATTGGTTGGTAGGGAACAAGGCTATCGGTTAATGGCTATCGAGGGTTAGGGATGGAGATTGTCATCGTAATATTATATCCTGATTCTTAATGTTGTTGTTACCAATTCATTAAGCATCTACATGTTTCTTTAAGTATCTTCGTACTTCAAAATATGAGATCGACTACTTCATTTATAAGGAAAAATATATCATGCGCTAGTCTTTTTACATTTTATTAATATCCAATCTTAATAAATCAATGACTAGGAACAATTTAGGGATAACACATAAATGCAATATGAATTTCATAATTCTAATTTCATTTTCAATGTATATTTATCTCATAAACTTTATCATATACATCTGAATATGTATAAAATAAAGAATGCCTTTAAATTATTTTATTACTAAACTACAACCAAATAATTGATTTTAGTGCATAAACTAGCAATCTCCCACTTACACTAAGCTAATTGTTTAGGTATCCTATACCATATCAACATATGATGATAATGTTATTATTGGGACAATGGTTTAGTGAGAGAATTCTACAAGATTCTTTATAGTGAGCACTTGCTTAAATCTTATAACTTTCATCTTAACTATCGTCATAATTAAGAGAAATTACCTAAATACATACTTGGATCTTTGATGAGACCTTAACTCCTTTTGCATGCCCAATGGTTCTTACAGTACATTACTATCTTGACCAATGCAAGGAGTTGTATCAAGTTCAATAAAGAACTTATTGATCAAAATAATCATTTTCACTAATTAAAAATGCATTTAAGCTTAATTACTAACTATTACTATATTAGAACCTTTCTAATCTCAAAATTATTGTTTTGGATAAAATATACCTTAATCAAGAATTGATTCTAAAGTTAATATGCATATATCCTTGAACTCAAATATCAACTCATAAATAGAATAATGGATGTCTTTAATACATTATAATTATCAGTTATCTCATATACTAAACATCCTTAGTACATTATCTATATATTGGGGCTTAAAATAGGTAAACAGCTTCCAATCTATCTCTATAGATCTAATTCCTATAATTAAGTTGTTAGCTTTTTATATCTAATAAGAGTTGTTCATAGACAATTATATTTTTGACAATTTAAAATTAGAATTGTTGTTCTCGACAACCAATATATCTCTACATAATCTCGCTAAAGAGGTAAATTATACTCCCACTAACCTTCTTCTATAAATGAGAAATTCACAGTCATCTCTAAAATAAACTATTTGAATTCATCATGAAAATGGACCTTTCAATGTCTTGTAGCCTTTCAACTATTCATTTAATGTGTCAAGAAAGGCACTAGTTCCAATTGGATGTATTGTTATAAAATTTGAAATTTTCAAATTTCATCTTACTCCCACTACTTATCTTGAGAACCATTCTCCTATAAGTATACATTGGAACAAACAATTTGTTTAATAAATCTATAAGATTATATCCAATCTTTTGGATGCCTCATAATATTTTATTAACTAATTTAGTTTTAAACTTAGTGGATAATACAAATTTCAACTAAGCATCAGATCCTTCAATCATTAACTTTGGCTATTTCAAAGTCATACCATTTCATATCTAATGTGAAATCTTGTTCAACAACAACAACAAGCCGATAAAAATCCTGTTGAAATCTTATTAATTAATTTAATTTAACTTTCAAAGATAAGTTGTAGTAGCATTAGGCATAATTATAAAAGAAATAAATATTGCATCATATAATATCTTGTACTGTATATTCCTTCTTACACAAATTCATACTCTTACAAAATTTAGTTGTAAAGATATTTACCAAAGAATCTCATTGGCTATAAATAACCAAAAAATTTAAATCTCATTTTGTCGATCTCATCGAAGTGCTTTAGAATTCTTAATGCTTAATTTATATTTAAATTTAAATAGTTTGATCCCTTTAGAATTTTATATCAATATTTTATCAAATACATATGACCGTATCCCATAAAGTCATTAGTAATCTAATGAAATATAAGTATCATCCTTTTATGAATTGTTATTATATCTAACACATTAGTTGTACAATATTTAAGAATTCAATATCGTCATTATCTTTTGATTAAAGATTGATTTGGTTTTTCTTCAACCTAACAAGTTTCATAAATTTCATATGATTTATAACCAAAAGGATACATATATCCTTGTATGTAACTATATGATTCTCATTATGTTGATTTAACTAACATGGAATAAAAGCATATTCTCGATTATTAAACTTTGCATTCTTGCCACTCATGTTAATCATAAGTTTATCTACTTCCAACATATACAAAATATTTGTATAAATTTGGATTAATTACTTTTGCTCAACATTCTATTTCTTATCATACATTGAACATTGTAGTAATGTTGAATCCAAATTCATTATCATATATTCAAATACATGAATTAGAAATATATATGTTCTTTATTATATCACATATTGGCAAGAAAAGTCATGAAATCATTTTTCATCTAATGATAACTTCATATGTGAGCCAATACCTTGAATTGTAGTTCATATTTATGCTTTTAGTAGGCTAAATTTTGAGTGGAACTTTTCTATCAAAGTATTATACCTTTCAGCTCTACTTTATGTAGCCTTTTGCATTGTGCTATTATAGTGTTAAGATACATCTTATATGTTATCATCAAAGTTTATAAGACATTGATCAACTCAAAATGTCATTATATTTTTTCATCCATATGATTTTGACATATCTCTAAAACTTTAAAATCAAATCCTCAACATAGATTAATAACAAAATTGTATAACGAACATACAAATTTTCCTTCCGACTTTGAGAAACTCTTTTCACATATAACTTATGTCTAAGAAATTTGGTTCACTAACTCTTAGTATCAAGTATAATAAACAAGGTAAATTCTACTTATAACAAAATATAAATGCAATAGAATTAAGTAATTGGTTATATGTCATGACTACCAAATAAGATCATGACCTTAATCATACATTTAGTTAATTCCACTATTTTATTTAAAATAATAGCTCTCACCACTATTCGAAAAAATTACTCTCTCTTTAGTGTGCTAAGATCTCATTTAAATTTAGATGACCTAGAGCTACTCAATAAATGAACTAAACTTAAATTAGGTAGATAACATCCTTATCAATCATATATCATGTGATTCCTAGATTTCTTAGCTGACAAATATTGCCAAAACATATCTTATATGCTAGTTCTAACATTACCCCTAAATTCATATAATCATGAGTTATTCATACAAATCATACATATTTAATTAAGTAGGACCCGTTGATTTAAAAAAACATTTGGGTCAATGGAGTCTTTAGTCACTTAATAAGCCTTAGAATAAACAAAACTTTAGTTTTATTCTTAAATAATAGAAGACAATAATCACATTTTCAACGTGTATTCAATATCTTAATGAGAGATTTAATTTTAAATAGTCTCATTAAACAAAAAATGCATGTAAAATAACACACACACACACACACACACACACACACATATATAAACACGCAATTCAATATGCATTTAATATATATCAAATAGATAAATAACATGTAATTTCCCATGCCAATACAATCAAATTATATGCATAAAATATTAAGCTTTGTTGATTTTAGTTATTGATCTTCATAATTTAAAATAATATTTTCAGCTATTTGGATAATTAAATTAGATTATACTTAATGATTCTTAAATTAACTAAATTCTTATTCCAAGTAGAAAATTAATTTGATTGGAAACAACTTTCAAATTCAATTGGAAACTATTTCCAATTATCTCGACTCATTTAATGTAATTTAAATGAAAATAATTTTCATTAAACTATGTCCCTTACCTGTGATAATTAAGGAAAACTCTTTTTAAAAATTTTATAGGTAAAACATTCAAATCTATTTAGAGAATTACACAAATCTATTTAGAGAACTACTTGTAATTTCATTAGAAATAACTTTCCTCTATTAGAAAACTATTTTCTAATATTAAAGGAAATCAATTTCAAAATTAAATAAAGAAAATTTTTAATTTAATCAAGAAAGTTCTTTGCATTATTTATTTAGAGATTAATTTCTTAATTAATTAGTTATTTATTGAATATCTCATATATAATCATAAAATTTTTTCAAATTTTATAATCAAATCCAACTTGATTAAAAGATCTTTTCTCTCTTGAATGCATTCTTTATGTGTGACCTATTAGGTTCCTAAATATATTACCACTAGATATAAATTATAAACGTAAATCACAATCCTAAATTAACTCCTTTAATTTATATTTAATTCTCTAATTAGATAATTTATATCCCTATACATAAGTAATATTAATACATAAAAATCATTATAAAAGAAACTTTGGTGATCTGAAGTCAAAAGAATACTTATACAATCATTATAATGAGAATTTCCATAGATATACAAGTAATATTCTAAATAGATTTTATCATATGTGGTTAATTTAGTGAATTTGTTCTCTAACAAACAGTCACACTTTTCTTTAAGTATCTTCATACTTTAGTCCACAAGATCGACCACTTCCTTTATAAGTAAGAAACATAATATGTGCTAGTCTTTTTACGCTCTATTAATATCAAGTCTTAATAAAACAATAACTAGGAACATTTTAGATATAATATATAAATGTAATATGAATCTCATAATTATAATTTCATTATAATTTCATTTGCAATGAATATTTATCTTATGAATTTTATCATATCTATCTAAATATGTATAAGATAATGAATGCCTTTAAATAATTTTATCACTAAACTACAGTCAACTAGTTGGTTATAGGGTATAAACCAATATGCAACAAAGTAAGAAACTAGGCAATTAGGGAGGACGGAAGCAATTAGTGTCTAGTTGGTGGAGCCTTAATAATGGGTTGTTAGTGATGCTTTTATCCTGTTGATGTCATCGGAGGAGCGTGTCATATCGAGTAACTATTGCATATAGTGGTGGTGCTCTCTGACACTTAGCATCAACATCTTTTAGAGAAGATGACAGATGGTGACACTAGGGTTTCAATATGGCTAAGGCATCTAAAGCTAAAGAAGATGGGTATTTAGACACACGTTATGTTATTTTTAAATCAAAATAAAGATGTTTGACTATTACAATACGCTATCTTAAATTTGGAATAAGATTTGTTTGATAAATTACTTTTGATATCTTCGATTAGGAATAAGGTATTCTTCAACTTAATACAAGTGGTGTTTGGCTATTGAGATAATCTCATGTTTCTTATCTAAAGGAGTAATCAAGACTATAGAGTAAGTCGCTAAGAGGTTTTCTCAAGGATGGTGACTTTAACAAAAGAGGATTTACTAAGCTAAAATGGTCTAAGGTGTACAAACCACATACTACAGGTGGGTAAGGTATAATTCCAATAGCTCTTGCTAATAAAACTCTTATAGCTAATAGACTATGGAGGCTACTGATAAACAATGAGACAATTTTAGTTTAAAGGATACATAATTATTTCCTAAAAGGAAGAAGTTTGTGGGAAATTAATATTAAAGCTAATCATTAATAGTTTATGACCTAAATACTCAAAACTAGGGACTTGATATTCATGAATATAGCTTACAGAATTGGTAATACAAAGTAAGCATCCTTATAGTTTAATAATTAAAGCAATTTAAACCCTTTTAGTTAAATAAACTTCTAAATAAAACTAGAAACACCTCTACCCTAATCACTCAAAAATGAGAATGATCGTTATTGGAATAATTAGGTTCCTATTGCTTACATGTTAATGAGCTACTTTCCAAATTATGAATTAAGATAAGGCAATATTAGTTCTTATATTTGGCTGAAACACTATAAATGGGAATTTACAAATACTTCTTGTAGAAAATCATTAATGCCACAGGTGCAATAAGATGCTTCCAAAAGTTTAGTTCATATTATGCCTCATATTCAAACAAAGGCTTATGACTTGAGATAATATGAAATTCATAAACACTTCCTAACCTTGCTGGCTTTGTAAACAAAATAGGAATCCTAGCTCATCTATTTTTTAACTGAGAGTTCTACTCCTACATTTAAAGACGCATCATGGATCATTTTATCCATTAATATCCTTAACTACCAAGAAATATTCAAGGATATACAACATAAAAGATGCATTTATCTGGGTAACAAGACGATAAATATGATACCTTATGGGAGCACTATTACTACATCTAGCATAAAAGAAACTATAGATGTTTTCAAGCTAAGAAGAGATCTAAACACTTGGTAGTTTGGGAAGTAACCTCATAGATTAGATAGAAAATATTGGCTAACTATCTATAAGAATCTAGATTTTTATTAGGTTAGCCTTTACAGTAGATGGTTTATTAATGTCCTTTTTATGTAATTTGGTACTTTGAATGTTATAAGGGTTAGGTTGAATTGATAAGATGTTTGATGTCAGAATTGAATCCAGGTGTAATTACCTTGTACCTTGATTCTTTTGTAATTAATTAATTACTTAACTTCCAAAAAAGAGTTTTAGTGAACTAAATTTCTTAAGCATATGTTAGGTTTAAGAACAACTCTCAAAATAAAAGGAAAGTTATATGTTCATTATACAATAATGTTATTAATCTTTGTTGAGGATTTTAATGACAAAATTTTATAAATATGTCAATATCATATAAATGATAAATTATAATGCCATTTTGAATTGACTATTATATCATAAACTTAATGGATACCTATACCAAAATAGTACAATGCAATTTTCAGCTCAAAGTGGAGCTAAAAGGTATAGTATCTTGATGAAATTACTTCACTTAATTTGGCCCACTAAAAGCATAAACATGGACTAGAATTGAAAGAATTTATTATAGTATATTAATACTTGTTATTAGAAGAAGATAATTACATGAATTTCTTGTTAATACATGATATGATATAAATCATATATATTTCTAATTCATACTTTTGAGTATTTGATATTGAATTTGGATTCAATATTACCATGTTCAAGGCATAATAAGAAATAGATTGTTGAGTTAAAAGTAGTTGATCTAAATTTTTACAAATATTTTACATGTGTTGGATCAAAGAACACTTATGCTTGATATAAATAGCAAGTTATAAAAAAGTTAGATACTGGAGACTATCTTTTTATGCCATATTAGTTAAATTAACATAATGATAATCATAGAGTTATATACAAGGATATATGTATCTGTTGATTATAAAACTTGTAAATTTTTTAGGTTAAAGAATAACCAAATCAAACTTTGATGAAAGGATGACTATGGTATTGAATTGTTAAATCTTATACATACGATGTATGTGATATAATAATACTTTTTGAAATGATAAAAACTTGTATTTCATTACATTTATTAATGAATTTATTTGATAAAGTCATATATATTTAATGAAACATTGACTTAAAATTTTGAACAATTTAAATATTTTAATCTATGTATAAATTAATCACTGAGAATATTGAACACTTTGATGAGATTGATGTCATAAGATTTACATTTGCTTGGTTATTTATAAGGAATGAAATTATCTATTGAATACCTTCAAACTAAGTTCTATAATTTTTTGGTTTTATGTAAGAAGGAATATAGAAAATGACATATTGTATAATGTAATATTTATTTCTTCTATAGTTATAACTAGTAAAACTACTTGTCTTTAATAGGTCCCATTAACTCAATTAGCAAGCTTCATACTAGATATGGAATGTAAGACTTTGAAAGAGTCAAAGTTAATCATTTTAAGATGTGATGCTTAGTTAAAGCATAAACTATCCAATGAGATCATAACTAAAATGAATAATAAAAAGCTATGATATATCCAAAAGGTAAGGCATAATCTTGAAATATCCAAAAGGATGAGTATCACCTTACAAACCCCATTGAATAAAATAGTTTGTTTCAATATATGCTTATAGGAGAATGGTTCTTAAGATAATTAAGAGGAATAAGATGAAGTTTGGAAAGTTCAAATCTTATGATAGTACATCCAAATAGAACTAGTGTAACGTTGAACTTTCTGAGCCCTTTGGTGATTATTCTGTATTTGGAGATACTACTGTATATTGATATATACATGGCTGTATATGAGTTCAAATATGAATTTGAATTGTTTTGGTACGTATGCCAATGATATAATGTTATATGCCCTTACATGAACTTAGAGTTCATCGGTATGTGAAATCCTGGAGATTTCCGACAAATAAGCTTTTAAGTGTGAACTTGAATTGTTGCTTAGAATGACAAATAAAGGCCTAATGTTCTTGGATAAAGATGTGCTTAATTATGTTTTGAAATGAGTAAGTTTGGATTAAAGGCATTAAATTCCTTAGAAAATGCAAAAGAGAAGCTAATGTGATGGTGTATAAATACGAAATTTATGTTTAAGTACTATTTTTATCGTATGCCTTTTTATGTATAAAGGCTCAGAGCTATGAATCAAGGAACTCATACTGAGGATTGTTAAGGTTAAGAGAGAGTATATCTTCTTTGAGGTGAGTTGGGAAGACTATATTTCTCAAATAGGATTAGAACATCCTAAGACAAGCATGATGACTTGTATGTGAATTTTGAACTTAGGCAACGTATGCTAGACTTGAATTTCAAATGGATGCTAATATGCTTAGATATTTAATAAATGACATTGTTTTTAATAACTATTTGCATTTGGAGTGCGGTTGATGTTTTTATTATGAATTTTGAGAAATGATATTGTTTTCCACCAATCTGAACTTGAAATGTAAAGGACAACGTTTTATTTACTAATTTGAACAATTTTGCATTTGGAGTACAAAATATGGCTTTTATTTCATGAAATAATGTTTTGAAATTTACATATGCATAATCGAGCCATGTATGATGCATGTTTTTGTTCTCTTTTGGCTTAGAGTCATAGCACGGTTTATTTTATCGATTGGACTGATAAATAAAGGCATGGTGCCTTATTTGATTTTATGCTTAATAATTGGACATGATTTGTTTTGTGATTGGTGAGAAAACGATTAGCCAATCGTGTGCTAGGCACAACTGATTAAGCGATCTCCGTACCCTTGACGCTGGTATATGAAAGTTGAGTTGTTGTATCGACACTTTTCTACGGGGTGATTCTACACCTAAGGTCTGGACACCGCCGAGGTTATCACTTAGGGTTATAACGCTTTTGTTGACTATAGTTCGGACTCACCACGGATCAAAGTTGAGCCAACACCGAGTATCGGTGAGTATGCACATTAGTTTGGCTAACTAGTGGTGTCACACATGATTGTTTTGGCTTATCTTGATATTGGTTTTCCTATCGATATTTGATTTATAAATATGATTTTTTATGATTTTCTGTACTAGAACTAGAACCTCTGTTCACCGGATGAGTGAATTAATAGGCTAGGCCTATATGGTTCCTAACCAGTATACGTTAAGTCATATGCTGGGCCTATATGTTTTCTATGTGATATATGTTTGCTTCATAGGTTATCTACACCATCTTGATATGAATCGAATTCTATTTATGATATATGTTTTTCCTGCTCACTGAGTACCTAGTGTACTCACCCTCTCTGCTTTCCAACCATGCAGGTTAATTTAGTGAGTTTGAAGCTCTGAGTGGATCATGTGGTCTTTTGACATTTTTGGGGTTTTACCACATGTGAGTAGTTTCTTAGTTTTTATTTTTGTTGTATAGTGGCTCATGAACTGTTTTACTGTTTTATTAGTTTGGTTATGTTAATATACTTTATGATTATATAAACTTAACATTTGACTGTCTGTTGTTGTAAAAGACTTTATGTATAAACTTTCAATACTATTGTTGAGATTGCCTTGAGTGGACTTTAAAGTCCTAAAGTTATGGTTGGTTGTGAATATATAAGTGTGTTTGAAATTGTTTACAGGTTTTGGGATTTTTAAAATATAGTCGTTATGCTGCCCAAATTTAAAAAAAATAAAAAAGAAATATTCAGTTAGCCTTGCATAGTTAGATTAAAGATACCGATAGTATTCTTAGCCCGGTTATGCGGCAGTTGTCATAGGCATGATGTCATATCGGTTCGTGACAATTAAGTTGTTATCAGAGCCATGGTTTTACTCTTGTAAAAGTGTTATTTTCATTTTCAAAAAGTTCATGAGCCTTAGGAATTGAGTCTGGGTGTCGAAAGTCTTTTGTCGAGAAGTTAAGTCTCGAATCGTTAAGTTAATGTCCTTAACGGTCAGATGATTTTGACTTTGATCAGAGTACTTGTCGATATTCCTTAGGATGTTTGGGATATCAGATAAGCTAGGCTTAGTTCGATCTATTTTATTAAACAATGTCTTTCTCTTTGAATTCATATATATAGCGTTCCCCCATCTATTTGATTAGTCAAGTAAGAATTTTAAGGATAAAATTATTTTTATGGGGAAAAGTTGTAATATCCTGCCTCCTAAAATTTTTAAGAGATTAAAATGTTAGATTGAGTTAGATGAGTTATTTTAGAAAACATTACAAGATCATGTATACACTCATTTGATATGTTCCAGGGTAGGAAAGGTTTTTGTGTGTTGATTTTGTCCTGAATTTTATTTTGATGGATTTTAATTAATGAATTAGGAAAAGCAAAACCGTGAGGGCTTAGCTAGATCAAGGCCTAAAGCGGACAATATCTGTAAGCGAGTGATCTGGGCTATTACAGTGGTATCAGAGCTAGGACTTGAGTCGATAGGACTGGTTGGAGAGTTGGACTCTCCTCCAAAGATGCGTTCTCCAGAGCGAGAGTTCGGGAGGAACAAAATTGTGAGGGCTTAGCTGGGCCAAGGCCCAAAGCGGACAATATCTGTGAGCGAATGATCTAGGTTGTTACAGGAGGTATCAGAACCAGTACCTGAACCGTTGTGCCCGCTAGGCTGGACTCCAAAAGAGGGCTGGGCCCTAAAGGGGGTAGAGAGTGTGAGATCCCACATCGATTGGAGAGAGGAACGAAGTACGCCTTAAAAGGGTATGGATACCTCTCTCTTACAGATGCATTTTCTATGTCCTAACGTACCGAATCCCATTAGAACTTTGAGGTTAAATGTGCTAGGGCGAGAGTAATTCCAGGATGGGCGACCTCTTAGGAAGGCCTTGGAAAAAACAAAACCGTGAGGGCTTGGCTGGATTAAGGCCCAAAGTGGACAATATCTAAAAAGCGAGTGATCTAGGATGTTACAAATTCCTACGCTATAACCATATCCTCATTTGAGCAATATGACTCTTATCTTTATGTTAATTAACTAAAATTTCTTTCTAATCAAAGTAACCTAAGAACACATTAACTCATCTTATGAATTTCTTTGATAAATTCACTCTGAAGAAAGATCATATAGTCCCATCTCTAGTAACCCGTTCAATTCTCATTATTTATTTCATGATTTCTTCATATATATTTTTTCTTGAACCTAATATACCAAATTTCAAAATTGAAAATGCTAGCATAAATTCAAGTAAACTTAATATAAACATGAATATTTTTAATGAAAACTAAATTATCTTTTTAAATTAATAATTCAATCCAAAATAATAAATCTTAGGGTTCTTACTATCTAAATTTACATCCTAATTAGTTAATAAAAATATATAAAAAATAACTAATAATAACGAAAACAAGATAAATTAATAAGCTCTTAGGGATATAGGATATGATATTTCTTGATTAAATCTTGATTGGAATCCCCTCTTTCCTCCAAACATGCTTTCTTCTTTTCGCAAGACACTTCAAATGAATTATCTAGTCCTTCTAAATGGCTATCCTCTCTCTCTCCCTCCACTATGTTTCTATCATTTTTATCATGAAATCTTAAAAATATTATCAATCACAATCTTGTTTTGTCTTACACTCATCTTAATTTTTATGTAATAATTATCCCCAGCTCGATGCCATATTAACTTCATATTGGGTTTCTACCTATTCTTTTTCCATTTGAGACTCCTTACTTGAAACATGGGTCTAAAGCTAGGGAATATGATACCATATAGGTTCCATGTTAATGAACACTGTCGCATGCCCAAATCGTGTTCTTCATATAACCAAATAAATAATGAAGTATAATGCAACAGTTTGTAACATAAGGTTAAACAAGGTTCTGTATTATTGCTACGTTTTGAACATGGGACCATATTAAACATGTGTTAATCTAAAATTACTATAAAATTTTCACATATTGACTCCATCTTGCTTAAATTTGTTCCTTTTATATTGAAGAGCTAAAATATTTGTTTAATTTTTAAATCTATCTTTACCATAAGTATACAGGTCCTATATTTATAATATAAACAACATCGTTGCCATAAAGATTGATTTAAACACGTAAAAATATTTGTAACACTTTATTTAAGAGAAACAATATGGTAATGTAATTAGAAAATAAACTAAACTACATAAAATTGATAACTGAGGAATTAACAATGTTAGCCCCGATTTTTTTTTTTAAATTGAGCATGATTAGATTAATTGAGTAAGTTGTGTTAGCATTAATTAAGTTGACATTAATTAGTATGTGACAGCATTAAAGAGTTAGGTGTGAGTTAATGAGATTAAATGTGTTAGTTGGGCCTTAATGAGGTAGGAAAGGAAAAGAG
>JAOSBK010000004.1:17304033-17317820 GCA_027568895.1 Erythroxylum shatona
TTAAAGGCATTAAATTCCTTAGAAAATGCAAAAGAGAAGCTAATGTGATGGTGTATAAATACGAAATTTATGTTTAAATAGTATTTTCATCGTATGCCTTTTTACATATAAAGATTCGAAGCTGTGAATCAAGGAACTCATACCGAGAATTGTTAAGGTTAAGAGAGAGTATATCTTCTTTAAGGTGAGTTGGGAAGACTATATTTCTCAAATAGGATTTGAACATCCTAAGACAAGCATGATGACTTGTATGTGAATTTTGAACTTAGGCAACGTATGGTAGACATGAATTTCAAATGGATGCTAATATGCTTAGATATTTAATAAATGACATTATTTTTAATAACTCTTTGCACTTGGAGTGCAGCTGATGTTTTTATTATGAATTTTGAGAAATGAAATTATTTTCCACCAATCTGAACTTGAAATGTAAAAGACAACGTTTTATTTTCTAAAACTACATTTTTGAACAATTTAGCTTTTGGAGTACAAAAGATGGCTTTTATTTCATGGATAATGTTTTGGAATTTACATATGCATAATCAAGTCATGTATGTTGCATGTTTTTGTTCTCTTTTGGTTTAGAGCCATGGCACAGTTTTATTTTATCGATTGGACTGATAAATAAAGGCATGATGCCTTATTTGATTTTATACTTAATAATTAGACATGAGTTGTTTTGTGATTGGTGAGAAAACGATTGGCCAATCATGTGTTGGGCACAATTGATTAAGCGATCTCCGTACCCTTGACGCTGGTACATGAAAGTCGAGTCATCGTATCGACACTTTTCTACGAAACTCGCGGGTGATTCTACGCCTAGGGTCTAGACACCGACGAGGTCATCACCTAGGGTCATGATGCTCTTGTCAACTGTAGTCCGGACTCACCACGGATGAAAGTCAAGACAACACTGAGTATCGATGGGTGTGCACATTAGTTTGGCCAACTAGTGGTGTCACCCATAATTGTTTTGGCTTATCTTGATATTGGTTTTCCTATCGAAATTTGATTTATACATATGATATTTTTATGCTTTTCTGTACTAGAACTAGAACTTATGTTCACCGGATGAGTGAGTTAATAGGCTAGGCCTATATGGTTCCTAACCAGTATACGTTGAGTCATAGGCTGGGCTTATATGTTTTCTATGTTATATATATTCACTTCATAGGTTATCTACACCGTCTTAATATGAATCGAATTCTATTTGTGATATATGTTTTCCCTGCTCACTGAGTATCTAGTGTGCTCACCCCCTCTGCTTTCCAACCATACAGGTTAATTTAGTGAGTTTGAAGTTCTGAGTGGATCATGTAGTCTTTTGACATTTTCGGGGTATTACAACATATGGGTAGTTTCTTATTTTGTACTCTTGTTGTCTAGTGGCTCATGAATTGTGTTTATGTAGATACGCTTTATGATTTTATAAGTTAACTTTTGATTGCCTTGTGTTTTATAAATGACTTTATGTATGAATCTTTTGATATTGTTATTGAGATTGCCTTGAGTGAATTTTAAAATCCTGAAGCTGTGGCTGGATGTGAATATAGAAGTGTATTTGAAATTGTTTGCAGCTTTTTGGGATTTTTAAAACACAGCCGTTGTGCTGCCCTAATTTAAAAAAAAAAGAAAAGAATAGATATTCTGTTAGCCTTGCATAGTCAGGTTGAGGATACCATGAGTATCCTTAGCCCGGTTATGCAGCGGTTGTCATTGGCCCGATATGATACCGGGTCGTGACAATAATGTCTTTATTGATACATTTGACGTATCGTCGAAAGGTTACATCATATTGAAAGAGAATTTTTATGATATATTTAGCGAGTTTAATTTGGAGATGCTTATAAATTAATTATGTCTACAAAAAGGTTAGTAGAAGTATATTTGTCCTCTTTAATGGAAGTATGTAAAGATATATTGCTTATCAAGAACCATAATTTACATTTTTTTAATTGTTGAAGATATGGTAGTTTAAGAACAACTCCTATTGGATATGAAAAGGTAACAACTTAATTTTAAGAATTAGATTTATAAAAATATATGCAAAAGTTGTTTACTTATTTTAGTCCAAGTACATAGACAATACACTAAAGGTGTTTAGTATTTGAGATATTTGATAATTGTGAAGTATTAAAGATATCCATTATTCTACGCATAAGTTTATATTTGCATTAAGGTTATATGGATATTAACTTTATATTGACAGAAGTATGTCCTAGTTAAGGTATGTTTTACTTAGAATGAAATGATTTTGAGATGGAAAGATTCTAATGTAACATTAGCTGCTAATCGTTCAATGATGTATTTTTCATTTAGTGGAAGTAATTATTTGGATTAAGAAATTCTTTAATGATCTTCGCATGATTATTTACATTGTTGAAATAGTAATTTGTTATAGAATAACCGTTATGCAAGAAAGGAGTTAAGGTCTCATCAAAGGTTCAATTATGTATTTAGGAAAATTTTTTAATTATTATGATAATTGAGATTAAAATTATAAAATTTAAGTAAGTGCTCACTGTATAAAATCTTGTAGAATTCTCTCATTAAACCATTGTTTTAGTAGTAGTATAATAATCATTTAATGATATCATATAAGATGTTTAAATAATTGGCTTAGTATAATTAGAAGATTGTTAGTTTATACCCTACAACTAATTGGTTAGTGTAGTTTTATGATATAATTATTTAAAGACATTATTTGTCTTATGCATATTTATTTGATTAATTGAAGTATAAGATAAGTCCATAAGATAAAGATACATTGCAAATAAAATTATGATGAAATTATAATTATAAAATTTATATTTCATTTATTTATTATTCTTAAATTGTTCTTAGTCATTATAATATTAAGAATGAATATTAATAAAGTAAAAAGATTAGTACATGTTATATTTCTTCCTTATGTAGTAGTTGTTCTTATAAAATAATGTATAAAGATATTTAAACAAATGTGTAGCTGCTTATTAAAGAATAAGTTCGCTATACTAATCCTATATAACTATTATATTTGGAACATTACTTGTATATCTATAGAGATCTTTATTGTAATGATTATACAAGTGATCATTTAAATTAAGATCTCCAAAATATCTAATATAGGATTTTGTTATATTGTGTGATACAACTTATGACCTATCCTCGACAAGGCTAAATCAATAATTATTAAATATAATACAAGCTATATGGAGGTGGTTGCAAGAATAATACAAGATTTATCACCTTAAAGTGATTACAAAGAATGTTTTATTGTTCTTGATTAGTCTTAATTCAAAAAAATAGTTGGCGAAGGCAGAATGAAAATTTGTAAAATAGTTTCAAATTTCATTAATAAATCAATTATTAATGATGGAAAACTAACATGATTAAACTCAAATAGAGTAAACATTAATTATGTATTTTATATCTAATCAGAATATTACATGATGAAATAGTTGAAATATAAGACAAAAATTATGTACTGAAAGGTTAGTAAAATTATTTTGATATTTCTATTATTTGGGTTGTCATAATGCATTACTTGATATCAATCTTGATTTACGGATATAACTTGTTTAATTAGATAACTAAAGAAAATTAAATGAGTTTAATTTATTTAATCTTAAATACGATTTTAAGGTTATGATTCATATATATTGTCAACATATTTAGGAACTTAATTAGTCACATACAAAGAATGATTAATGAGAGAAAAAGGTAATTTAATCAAGTTGAATTTGTTTTTATAATTGGAGAAACTTTAAGAATAAATAAGAGATTTTTAGTAAATAAGGATCAATATGAGATATTGAATCTTATTTGAGTTAAATTAGCATTTAATTAGTATTTTTAATTCTAATTAAATTTCAATTAAACTTTAATTAGAAGTACAACTAATTCTAATTAAATGCTAATTCAACCCAAATAAGATTTAATATCTTATATTAGTTCTTATGTATTAGATATTTTATATTTAATCCTAATATTTCTCAAATTTTAAAAACAAATCCAGTATTGAAAAATCCAAACCCTATTATATACAGGCATATGCGCTAAAGGATATAGGATTCCTTGCTTACATCTCTTTACACCACTTATATAGCTATCTTAATTTGTTCATGTTAATACCGTTGAAGGTCAAATAAGTGTACATGGTTATAGTGATTATGATAAACGAGTTTTATAAAAATGTTCGAAAGAAACTATAAGAAAATGGATCAAATTACACAATAATGTACAATTTATGTTTACATTTTTTCATGTTAAAGTGATTTTGACTTTTTGATAATTAAACCAAAAAATTTCATATTTCTTTTGCTACATGGGGGATGCTTTGATTTTTTAACAATTCGACACTAAAATCAAAAGTTGGAACTAATGAACATAAAACATTATTTTATTAGTCATTTAAACAAGCCCTTGAAGTAGTTACATATAGATTGGAAACATTAAACGTTTCTAAAATAAAATTTAAATTTTGTATCGATATACATAATAATAACTATTAATTAATTTACAAATATAATTAGTTCTTTTTACTTTTTAAACTTGTATGGATAGGAATGACGTTGGATCGAACGAGTAAGACCCGTGTGAAACTTCGTTGAGTTTGAGCCACATAAGTTCAATTCGCTTTAAAATGGTATCGATTTGGTACATCGAAACTGTGAAACGATTTGAGTTTTGGACAGGCTTGTTCAATTAATTCGAAGGTACAAATCAGGTTGCCAGTACACTCGGGGTTAGGAAGGAGCCAACTTACAAATGAGAAAAAAGACGATAAAACAAAAAGCACAGAACATAAAGCTTATCCACTAATTTGTTTGACCATTGGTCCCACCCAAACTGAAAAGAAGTGGAAAATAAATAATCACATGGAATGGGAATTGCATAGCATAGTATACATACACAAACTCTCCTATCATGATTATTCTAAGTCCAAAGAATCTGTCTTCTGCACGCAGAGTTTCAATTGCAGTGGAAAAAACTAGAGATTAGAGAAAAACACTCTTGACTCGTCTCGCTGTCCTGTCTCTGGGTTTTCCTTGTAACTAATTGTCTTGTATGTTTCGATCTTTACCAACTCTCGGACATCTCCAAATCCAATTCACCCATTCCTTGTCTCCGGATTTCCATACTTTGCTTACTTCTAGGGTTTTCTCCATTTGCCCCAGACCGCACATGATTCTTTATTCAGTTTCATACTCTCTGGTTTTGTCGGAAAATGGTTGCGGGGGCTCAAGTTGTGTGTGAGGAATTCAAGAACTAAGATTTGGGAATTACTATGGAGATTGATACGGTGGGTGGAAATGATACTTATTTAGACCCTCAACTTTTGGAGCTTCCTGAAGTTTCTCCTTTTGCTCTCAAAGCCAGCCCTCAACTCGCTGAGGACTTGTTCTCTCAATGGCTTTCACTTCCAGACACTATCGCACAGGTGTTTTCAAAAAATATAAATTCTTGCCACATCTATTGACTTGTACAGCATTGTGGGATACTTAATTAGCTTTTTTTCTTGGTTGGTGAAACAGATCTTACTTGGCTCTAATCCATGTTTTGGATTAGATTCAATTTTTTTAACTAAAATTTCCTGTTCTGGACTATTTGTGGAATTTATTTATCTTGTTTAGGGTTTCTTACTGTTGACACGAGTGCAGGTGAAATCATTAATTGATGCCGCGAAATCTGGCAACCCGATTCATGTTCTTGGCGTCTCAGCTAATGCTAGTGCCAGTGTAGGCAATTCGTTACCCTCCTTGTTTCCTGCTGGCAATGTCCCTCCACTTTCACCCAGAAGTTCTTCTGGTTCTCCACGCACTTCTAAGCATAAAACTAGTCCTTCATCGGGTTCTCCGTTAAAATTGGTTAGCGAGCCAGTGCGAGAAGTTATACCTCAGGTTTCAATTTGTCGTGACAACTTCTGTTTCTAGATGTTTACATAATCGGAATTAACTTCTTTAAAGTTCAAATTCTCATTTTGCTTATGTCATCTCAACGTATCGTTTGCCTGTAGTTCTATTTTCAAACTCTCATTTTGCTTATGTCATCTCAACGTATCATTTGCCTGTAGTTCTATTTTCAAAATGGCCCTCCACCAACAACTGAACTAAAAGAACAGTATCTTTCTAAAATTGATCAGCTTTTTGATGATCATCCAGATGGGCTGCAACTAGATGGTTAGAACCATGAATTGTTTTCTCATTTCTTTCTTCCCGCAATCAATTAAGTTGCCTTCAATTTCTTGAAGTTCCTTCTATCTCACCCTATATATACATATATTGTCGTTTCACAGATTTCAGATCTGTTGTAAAGGAAGTATGCAAGCTACCGTCCTTCTTCACCACTGCGCTTTTTAGGAAATTAGATGCTGGCTTTACTGGCACCATCACCAAGTAGGCATTTGTATTCCCTTTCCTAATACTTATGTGCAGATGATAGGCATTGGCCATAGGCACTTTAATGAACTTCTATGTTGGATGACATTTTTTGTTCTTTTATTTATAGTTTCTCAGGTTCTCATTTGTGTTGTTTATTTTTAGGGATGTATTTGTTAAATATTGGATGGATGGGAATATGCTGACGATGGATATAGCTACCCAAATCTTCAATATTTTAAAGCAGCCAGGTTGCAAATATCTTACTCAGGTTTGTCTTGTAATCTCTGTATATTCTGTGGTTTATTGTTGTGTGTCTGACTTTTTGCTTAGTGATTGATAGTTGCTGTATCGAAAAGGTAAGCTGGGTATTAGGAAGATCGCATTATTTTCATTCTTTAACTCGTTGGCCATGTACAGGCGGACTTCAAGCTTGTTCTGAAAGAGCTTTTGGCAACCCATCCAGGATTGGAATTCTTACATAATACGCCTGAATTTCAAGAGAGATATGGTATGTACATATCAGGTGGTTAAATAGTTTTGGTTTACTGCTAGTCTCTAAGGCATGATTGCTAAGAATATACTATAAATGATTAGAAGTTTCTGGCCCACATTTTAAGTACAAATGATTGCAACTTCCAAGCCCCTACCTTTGTTTCTTCAGAAGGTGTCTTATAGTCTTCTTTCTATTCCTCATTATAATATCCAAAACAAGGACTCAATATCTGTAGCTGATTCAGTGACAGCATTATTCACCATGTACCTGAGTTTTACCTTGACCAGATAATTATGTCACTTGTGATAATGGACAAGTCTTTCTCTACAATAGAAACAATCAAATAAGCAAAATATATCTTTGTTGTTAGATTTGTATGGCGGGGGCTTCCAGACAGAATAAGAGTCTTTGGGCTATGAGACATGATCATGTGTTTGCTACTGTGTTTAGTTTGGTGTTTTTACATGGTGGATTGTTAAATGTAAATTGAAGTAAATAACAAACATGAATTTGTTTATGAGTTGAAAAGTTGTCTGACGTATGTTTGGCTGAAATTTATATTATGTGTAGAATCATACATATGTGTGTGGTGTACGTAAATCAATTTATTTCCATCTTAGAAGAAAAAATCATATTCATCTTCTATGAAGTTGTTGATTGATCTCTTAATAATTGTGAAATTTAAATAAACGTATATCATAGCCACAATACTCTTGCTCGAGTCTCCTGTGAATCTGGGCTATTCCTTTTTAGATCTACGAAGGCAAGTATTAATAATCGATAGAAAATTGAGAAAATTTACTCATTCCCATGAACAATTACGAGTCTCGTCTTCAACACCATTTGCTGAACCTAATTTTTTTTTCCCATTTTCATGTAATTGACAGTTTTCTAACATAATTTTAGTTGAAGCCAGTTGGGCTGAAACAGAAATTCTTTCCACTGCATGATTGCATAGCCACTTAGTGAGTGAATAGTTACATTAGTACTCTCAAAATGATTAAACCTTTATTAGAGAAGATGCGTCTACTATGAGTTGCATCCCTATTATAAAATTACGTATACTTTTAATTGTTATTTCTTCACTGATTTCTGTTAGTGACTTTAATCTGTAATTCCTATCTTCATCACCCAGCTGAAACTGTCGTATACAGAATATTTTTCTACATCAATAAATGTGGAAATGGTCATCTTACTCTAAGGGAGCTAAAACGAGGCAATCTCATTGCTGCCATGCAACATGTGGATAAGGAAGATGACATAAATAAAGTTGTGAGGTTGGGGCAGTAATGTATTCTTTTGCATGGCCATTGTTTTGAAATTCAACTGTATGACAACTAGTATCTTATAACTGTTATATTCTTTTGCTCGTTTCAGATTCTTCTCTTGTGAACATTTCTATGTGATATACTGCAAGTTCTGGGAAGTGGATACGGACCATGATTTCTTGATAGACAAAGAGAATCTCATTAGATATGGTAACAATGCGCTTACTTACAGGATAGTTGAAAGAATATTTTCACAGGTCAGTTTTATCATGCATTGCATTATTGTCTCCTGTTTAAATAAAATAATTAGGAGGCATGCTTGTCTTCATTCCTAAAGTAAGTTTTGACTTCTATTGGGGTATTAGATACCAAGGAAATTTACTAGCACTGTTGAAGGAAAGATGAACTATGAAGATTTTGTTTACTTCATACTCTCGGAGGAGGACAAATCATCTGAACCTAGTCTAGAGTTTTGGTATGCTTTCATTTCTTTGTTTAGTTTGAAATGTTTTAATTTGTGGACAAAAGTTTTATACAGCACTAAACTATGGAACCTCACATAATTCGCTGTAATTTGAGTCATGAAATAATTGCTTATCTATTTAGCCAAAAACAGATAAATCGATGCAGCTTAATCTATTTAGTTGAGGATATTTGAACTGTCTAGTACATCCCTTGCATGAGGAAACTGCAATCTCTTAACTTAGTTTACCCAGGGCCCTTACATGATAGGCTGTGTTAGGCATGCTCTTTTTATCTAAATAGAACCAAAAACAAAGAGTTGTGTAGCTGGCAGAATGAAGGATGAACCATGAGAGCAAGAACTGTTCTACTTTGTCAATCTTTTTTAATGCAGTCTGGAAGCTCTGGTTACTGTATTTATTGGTTCTACTTCCCTCACATCTACCTTCCCTAGATAATTTATTTCTTAACAAGGTCCACAGATAAGCTGTATCATTTGGATGCTTCTCCAATTTCTGAAATCATTTCAAATTCTTTCATCTGGGCACTTACTATTTAGGAATTAATATTCCAGGTTCAAGTGCATTGATTTGGATGGAAACGGTATAATAACACCCAATGAAATGCAATTCTTTTATGAGGAGCAGCTGCATCGAATGGAATGCATGGCCCAGGAGCCTGTGCTTTTTGAAGATATCTTGTGCCAAATAGTAGACATGATTTCCCCAGAGGTCAAACTTTATAACCTCTTACAATCTAGGTTTTTCTCCTCATTGTCATGCTTTCCTTGACACAGTTATATTTGCAGCGAGAAGGTTGTATTACCCTGCGTGACTTGAAAAGAAGCAAACTTTCAGGAAACGTTTTCAATATACTTTTCAATCTCAATAAGTTCATGGCATTTGAAAGCCGTGATCCATATCTTATTCGCCAAGTACAGTAAAACAATTTGCTAATGTTTCATTTATCCTTTTGGCATTGCACCATAACCAGGGTAAGAACTGATTTCCATGTTTTGGTATGAGCAGGAACGTGAGGATCCATCATTGACTGAATGGGATCGCTTTGCTCACAGAGAGTACATCAGGCTCTCAATGGAAGAAGATGTTGAGGATGTCTCAGATGGAAGTGCTGAAGTTTGGGAGGAATCATTTGAGGCTCCTTTTTAAGTCATTGAGGTAATTTTAAGTGGAGGACAAGACATGAATTGCACTTTCTTATAAGGAATTGTTTTAAATCCTGAGAAGTGCTTTACTGTCAGTTGAATTTCATTCTTATGTACATTACCGTGTTTGGTTGTGGGAGTGGTGATACATGATTTATGGTGGAATATTTTCGACTTGCTTCATATGTAGGGAATTTCTTTTGGAATTTTTATCATCTCCCTGATTTCTCAAGAAGGGAAGAAGTGCTTTGTTTGTTGCAGCTGGATATTTCAATTGCCAACTTCTGGATAAAATGCATTTTAGACTTATCATTTATTTGCCAATTCTGCATAGATGCACTTCACTCTTTACTATTTATCCTTTAGTTATGGGATTGTACCTCATTGTTGTATTGTCTGTCCGTTCCTGATGAGTATTTGTGGATCTGCAGCAGCCAGTAAAATATCCCTATCTGCTTTCGTTGTATTCAACAGATGCAAATACCTTTTCCTGATCAACTACCTCAGTCGAACCATACAATATCGGCACAGCAGGGATGCTTTGAAGCTTTGTCATGACTGAAGTGCATATTGATATGGTGGGCTACACGATGGCTTTCGAAATTGCTTATGCTGCACTTCAAAGAGTTATAAGGTGACAATTTCAGGAATGCTGGATGGTCCTTTTGATAGGAGAGATGTCTTCTATCTGGTGATTGATAATCTCCCAGGTAAAAGGAAAAAAAAAAGGTTATTACGGTTATTGTGCTTCCAGTATATGAACTACATTTGAGGTTGATTTGTCTTGTTCTTCAAATGTCTGTGGGAAGGGGTTCTGATTGAGTTTCTTGTTCTTGTGTTCTTCATGGAAAGGGACTCTGGTGTGCTTGACATGTAAAAGCTTGTAATGGCTTTAATTTGTCAGCCTGGACGCTCTTCTTGATCCACCTGACTACAGAGTTTTTCTACACTGCTGCTATATTTTTTCATTGGACCTGATGAAAATAATAATAATAAAATGTATTCTTGGTGAAAGTCGGAAATCCAACGCCTGATGTTACTTATGAAATACTTTACTTTTACGTGTAGTATCAATAATAAAATAGTACTTATGAAATACTTTACTTTTACGATTATTAGGATCTCCACCTCAAACTCAATCGTTGTTTGTTTGGATGTCTAACGAGAACACAATGATTCGTTGAAGAAGAGAAATGACATGTTTTTGAGGACAATTAGTTTCTTCATGACGGGGCTTGTACCTTCCATGCATGTAACTAACGAAGATAACTTCTCTACTCAATTGACTATTTTCAACAAAAAATTTAGAAGGAAAAGGACTACTTTCTAATATGTTACAGTAAAAATAATCCCAGGGTAAACGCATCAACTCCGCCGGACTTTGTGATGCAATCCGATAAGGGATATACTATAAAAGTTCAATTAGTTCTCCAGCAAAGGAATGTGAACTAAATGTCAACCACAAACATTCTGACCTCGTTCATTTACGCAATCCTCTCTCACTAAAGGAAATTTTAATGAGAACCAAAATTTACCCATTAATATTGAAGACAATGCAATCGGCACATAAAAATGTCTGCAATCATTAATGCGTTTCATGAATGTTCAAAGATCAATGAAGACCACCAAAAATAATAGATTTGAAAATTGGCTTTCACGAAAAAGGCCGAATTTATGTAGTCTCCTTTTTGAGTTTTGCGAGCTCCTGCCTTATGATTCCTCCTCTCTGCAAAATGAGCATTTAAAATACATGTTAAACTTGGACATCTACAACGTTCATCAAGTTGCGTTCAGAGATGACACTCCACATTATAATATTTTCGCAAAGATAATGAAACATGTATGCTTTCCTCTAGAGGCTCAATTTTATATGCAATGCAAGCAAATGGAAAAGAAAGTCAAATCAGGTTCTCTCGTTCAAAGCCTGAGCTAAAGCACCCGATGAGGAGACGTTAACGAGATGGTATCTTAGGGCACTGTTCATTGAAAGTACAGCATAAATGCTACATAGAGGCAATTTGAAATATCTACTGTGACAAACTTTAAATTTTGAAACATCTACTGTGACAATTGACCAGTTGATCATAAGATTTTTATTTTAGAAAAACTCCAGAGTTTGTTGGAAGTCAGACCTGAAGCAAATTATTAAGAAAAGATTTAGATATGCTCGTGCATGTAGATGGGTTAAAACAACACAGCCTGGGGGTCTTGACCTGCAAAAGTACTGTAGTTGAACCCAACTCACAGATACAGTGCATGTACGTAGTTCAGATATCTTTTTCTGCCAGATATACACAGCTCATTCTCTATTACAAGAATATGAAAATTCTTCTAACCTTGATCTTTGCCAGCATGAGCTTGAACCTATCGAAATCATTAAGAGAAGCCCTTCTTTTCCGTACAATGAGCTTCCTGCCCCATGAACTATTCTCCCACTTGTTCTTGACATCTAAAAAAGATTGTAACCAAAAAGTTTAGGCAAAAACATATCAGATAGGAAATAAAGTTTAACAGCTTGAAACAAACCAGCTTTCTCCATAGCTTCAACCAGAGTCTTCTTCTTTGCAACCCTCTTGATGTCTATCTTGATATCAGTAAGTGAGAGCCTCTTCAAGTTCATTTGACTCCTAACCATATCGGGAGCATCAACAAGGGCCTGTAACAAAGAAAGAAAGAGATATGTGTATTAATGTACAGCCTGCTTACCCACCAACGTGTATTAGAAAAGTTAAGAAACTAGCCATAAACATTTTAAAGTGCCACCAAATATGAGATCTAGAGAAAGTAACTTAGCCACAAAGTCTAATAATATTAGACCAACAAATACAACCCAACAATGATCATCATGAAAAGGAATGAGGTTAACCCACGAGAACAAATGATTTAAGAAAACCTGGCTCTATCATCTTTCCAATCTCTCGTTTTAATAAAAGGGGAACAATGAAAATACATAAGATAATCACCATATTGCGAGCTAATTGCCAAACTTACTAAATGAAACACATATCTCTACACGTACACAAACAATTTCTCACGCACAAACCACATTCATTAAAAAGGTCATCTATTCACGCTTCCAAACAGGAATCCAATAGTTATGTGAGAGAGAGCGAGTAAATACCCTGTTTTGGTCGACAACATCGACAATGACAACAAGCTTGCCATAGTCCTTGCCATAGTTGACGAGGGCAACTCTACCAATCTCCACGTACCTCTTGAAGGGCTGCACCATTTAACCGCATAACAACAATATTACTCTTATCTTTTCTTGTACTTTGCTTGTTAACTTCAAAATCATTAAATTGAAAAAACGAAAAGACACGGTCTTTTTTCTATACCCGAAGTTCTAACTAGTAGTAGTACTAATACGCGAAGAAGTAATCAAGATCAAAAGATTCTATTGCCATCAAACGTCAAATATAGACAGAAAGAAAGCACTGTCTCACCATTGTTGGGAGACCTGCTGTAAAGTGAAGAGGGAGATTGAGCTATGAAGAGCGGCGCTAGGGCTTCACGCCGACGTGTTTTAAGTTTTAAAAACAAAATTTGGGCATTTTTCCCTGAGATTTTTATGACGTGTCACTTTTCTGTCGGTGGCAACTTAGAAACTGTTGAGCTGAGCATGTTATACATTGTTAAGTAAAGTTTATTCTGAAGTGAAAAACGCCAAATTGGTTGTCCACGGCGCCATTGTCGGAAATCTTGACGTGGTTCCACAAGTTTACAGGCCCTAAATAGTGTAGTATAATATTATTTTATAAGGAGTAATTGTATAAGTATTAGCCTTGAATTATTTAATTAATTGGACTAAGCAATTGTGTAATAATGAGGAATTAAAATAAGAAATTTAACTATAAAAAATAACAAAACTAAAGCTAAAGAAAATTTGCGAATATTTCTAAGAGTTAATTCGAATGGAATATGATAAGCTTCAAGGATGATTCCACTTTTAACGTTTTCTATGGACTTTACCTGGATCAATTTATGAGGTGAATTTTGGTTGATAGAAGGTTGAGCCTAGAGTTTCTTAAATCCTT
>JAOSBK010000004.1:17338460-17352168 GCA_027568895.1 Erythroxylum shatona
TGCCGAGATACGTTTACACACTCGTAACCCATTCCAAATTACCAATTTACCCTTCCCATCGGTAATGGGATGTTACATGTTACTTTGAAGGATCACTCCTTATGGTTACAATGTGATGTTTACCATTAATTTCTGTTAGTGATTCCTTCTAATTCCTTTTGCTTCATGTGATGTGTATGTAAGCTTGAATCTAAGTTGTAAAACATAGTTTTTGCATTCATCGTAGTCAATTTTGAATGAATAATAGTTTTTTTCACTTGATGTCAAATTGAGTATTTTTCTTGCTTCACTAGTTTTGATGGCTTTTTCACTACATTATCCAAATATATCTCACCTTAAACTTCGCCCATATTACAACCTTAAAAATTCCTTTGATTCATGATTATGCATGTGAATCCTAGTGGTGGAGGAATGAAATGATATGAAAAGTTATGGAATGTTTTGATCATGAATGGTGATTGAGCGTAACAAAAGATCTATCTCATTTAAACATATTTTTTCAATGTTTACCCTTAGATTGTTCAGTTTCTAAAAGGAATGATTGTTGATTGATCATGAATAGAGGCATTTAATTTTTAGTTTTTGCCACAGTTTTGAAGGTTATTTCTCTTTTTTTATGACTATCTATTATTAGAAAATATGGAAAATGTGGAATTATTTTGGCTTGTGACTTTGATCTTGTTGTTTTGCTATAGGACTATCAAAAGCTAAGTGTGGGAGAACTTGGTATATGCTTAATTGATTATATATTTATTCCATAATACTTATTGATTAATGTTATAAAATGCTTAAGATACTTTTTGGTTCATATTTGATTTTAGGTACAAGTTGGAAGCATAAAAGCTAAAATGAGTTAAAAAGCACATTCCTTGAACCATCCTTTTGATGTTCAAACTCATTTGTCTTTGTGGAACAAGAAATAGATATATTAGCGTGAAGATTGGATAAGAAAATGCAAGAAAATAAAGAATTTAGCATGACCTATAAGATATATGACCTTGTATCCATTTACATAGACATTTATAATCATAAAATGGGTGTTTTTATGCATCCAACTGTGCATCTTCACAGAAACGCAATTGTTGCTATAAATAGACATTTGAGCAACCAATATAATGTGAATCATTTTTGGAATACGAAAGGATTTAGAACATATACTTCTTTGAGATTGATGGAGGGCTAATCTTCCTTCTTTCAATTGATAGGGAAAATTAAAGTCAAAGATCACATTTGGGCATCTCTTCATTTTGTATTATTGATTCTCTCTCTCTATCTAGAAATTGTTTATGATATTCTTAGCTTAATGTTTTGGGTATTCATGTATGAATGATTTATATTCTCATTCTCAACATAATGTTTATGTATGAACTCATTGCTAGAATATGAAATTCAATACATAATAGTTATATTTTTAATTCATTTATGGTAAGCTAATCGTGACGAATCATTAGGGATAACATGACACAGGTTATGTGCCCAAGCTTCTGTGATGGTTGGGTAAATTAATCTATTTTCCTAGTTTGTAATGTGGTCGCCTTACTAAATCTAGAGAGTTTATTTAGATTAAACACAAGCGAAGGGAGAATTAGGGTTAATAGAGCTTATTATTAACCTACGATTAATAGTTTCTATAGAGGTATAAAATCAACAAAACAATGAAGTATGTTTATTTATGTGTAGGCTGAAATTGAATTAAGAACTGGGTTCCAAACTCATTCATCAATCTTCTCAATTTTATACTGTTTAATTTGAATTACTTTCATTATTGCAATTTTACTTCATTTTGTTTGTGATTTCAACCCAACCCCCTCATATCCTAAACATCAATTCTTTTCATTACAAAAGCGTCACGTACACTCCCTGTGGATACTATCCTTAGTTACCATTGCTATAAATCTTAGTATGCAGAGTTATTTTTATTTTTTGTTGCATTCGACACGCATAATTTATCAGTAAACTTTTTTTGACTTATGCCTAATCCATAAGGTATAATATGATCTATTGCACAAGATTATAGTTTGGAGATTATCTTTGATGATGGAAAAGACTTTTAAGTTGCATTACCACTAATCACCAGATATGATCTCTTTTACCCTTGCATCCTCAAGTAGCATATATCTAATTGACGACATATGTGGAATCTTGTGCAATACTCCTAAACCACTCCAATTATAAATTAAATCTATGTATTATAGCCATTGACCATCATTTGCTTTGAGCTCTTACCTTATGGATTCCCTCATGTTTATCATCTGGTTTGAATTCCATGAATAATTAGGATTTTCTTTCAAGTTTCATAAACTAGTAGCTTTTAAATATGAGAGTTCATCCATCTCCCTTATATGTACTCTTTATAATTGAATAATTTCTAGATTCTTTTGATGGTAGGCATTTTGTTTATAACATTGATATTATCAAACCTTAATCCTCCTTTTTGCTTTGGAACAAAAATGTCTGACCATTTCACCTTTGATGATTTTCCTTTACTTGCATCCACTAATCGTAGGAAGTTCTTTATTATCTTCTCAATAGATTTAAATGAATCCCTTAGTAACTTGATATCTAATATCTATATATATTATTAATAATTAAGACCATTAGTTGCATTATACCAACATAAGATAGGAATTTATTTTCCCAGCTTCCAATTCTCTTATTGATCACATCAAACAATGGCTGGCAATTCCTGAATGTTGGTCTTTTAATTGTAATTGGTATTCCAAATTACCTTAAAGGGGCTTGATAAATTTGACATCATAAAATTCTAACTAGATCCTCAACTAAATTAATTAGTCCTATTGATACATAAAGTTTACTCTTAATGTAGTTATTTCTCAAATTAGACATCCTCTCAAATGGTTACATGTCACATCAACATATAGGAAAAAGAGGTTTCTTCACTTTATTTCAGAGGCTCAACTAATATCTATGATATGTTGTGACATTTGTGGGAGTAATTATTACAATCTTGAATGTCGGGCACTGACCTATATACAAGAGAAATAAAGTATGTACAACTAACCTCAAAGTAGTAACTCGTACACTTATGGATGGAATAAATATGCTCCAGCTGAATATTTACAACATGAAGTGCTTCAAGTTAAAGAGTCAAGTCTGGAAGAAATGATGGAAAATTTTATTTGAGAATAAAAAATGAGGCATTAGAGAACAGAGGCTCGTATATAAAATATGGTGAATCAAGTTAACTAAATAGCAAAAATATTATCTAACAAATTGTAGGATAGTTTGCCTAATACTACTAAAATAGATCCTACAGGACGTGGAATAACAATCACCTTTAGTAGTGGAAAAGAGCTCCAAGAAAAAGAAGAAAATATTACATATAAAATAATGGAATTCTTGGCCAAAATGAAAGCTAATTGATGCGAATTGGAAGAAAGTTTTTCTTCACTTGAGTATCTTAAGCATAACAGATAATATTATTTAGGCTTATTAACGCAACAGAGTCAAGAAAGGACAAGGTTTGGCTTCACGAATGGAGTGACTTTCCAATAAGAGCTTCCAGAAGAAGAAGCCTCTATCCAAGAAGGAGAATTAGAGGGATGGCAAGAGATAGTTGAAGAAGAAGATGAGCCAGAAACCATTTTGCAAGAAGAAGAAGAAGAAGAGTGGGCAAAGGTGGTTAAGGAAAAACTGGAGAAGGAAGCAAATAAGGAAATTGCTACTGAGTCATTGATAGCCACCTTAAGTACCCAAAGTTTCCACTTCCTCCAAGATAAAATGCTTAAGCTAATTAACTATCCAGGGAGTTTCGTTATCCCTTATTTTATAAATAATTTGTCATTAAAAAGGGCATTAATGGAATCCATTGGAATTATTAATTTGATAAATGATGCTCTTATTATCATCTTACAATAAGTGGCTTGCTTACAAGCTACGAAATCACGATGTGGAGAAATATGTAAAAGTAAGCCACTAATCATGAACCCAAGATGAGGGTATCATGTAGGATATCTCGAGCTAACGACGTTAAATAAATGTTGCATGGGAGGTAACACATGAATTAAGATAGGTTTTATTTTAAATTTTTATGTTTTTTTATATTTTTATATTTCATATTTATCTTCTTTATTGTTATTGTTATTGTTATTTTCTTTTCTCTTTTTATCCCTTTTTATTTATATTTTGCAGTGGATAGTGCCAAAATCAAAATCAAAAAATCGTATTACTCAAAGAAGTACTAAATGCCACTTTCTCACTTAAAACATATATACTTATATTATGTACATTAAGGATAATGTATGGTTTTAAGTGTGGGGAAAGGGATTATGATTTTCTTAAGCTTATTATAATCTTTCTTATTAGATTTTATTAACTGATATTGTGAATTAGTTGAAATATATCCATAAATACTTTATTTCATTATTAAGTATTGACTTGAATCAGAATATAAAAGGATAATAGCTAGAATAAACTTACTTTTGTAAGTCATATTTTTAGTAATTATTGAGATAATCAATTTGAATGAAAATTGCATACTATTTACACACAATAAGACCCATTTTTTGTGAATTTTCAAGCTTAAGAGCAAAAGTTTAAGCTCTTTTATTCTTTCACATGTTTTATGATGTATAGTTGAATGATTCTAGAACTTGCTTTTTTATGCATATTGAGATCACATTTGTTAAATTAGAAGCATTAAAATGATAAAGAAACTTAGATTCAACATTTTGTTTTAGTCTATTTCTTTGATAATTACCTTACCATAATTTATCTCTTAGGAATAACCATTTTAAGTCTTAACCTTTTTCATTAATTATAACCCTATTATTAACCTTTATCTTGTTTTTTTGTTGAATCCTTTTTATCAATTTAAACCCTAAAGGTTATTTACATTACTTAAATGTTTGAAACTTGAGATTTTGAAAGGTCCAATATTTCTTAAATTCTAGTCCATGATGAATGCTCGAAAATATTATTGTAAAAAAATTACGAGCATAGAAAAATTGTGGTTAAAAATATAGTACCAAGATTTATATTGAAAGGACCTGTGTCTATTATGAACAAGTTTTTTTGTAATGTCTTTATAGTAAATTTCCTTCAATCAACCCTTTTTATTATCTCAATCATACCTTACCTAAGCTCAAATATAACTCTTATAAAGACCCTTTGATTTTGGTTTCTAGTTTACTCATAAGTGGTGGAGATGTGATAATACTGCAAGCCTACGGTAAGAATTATACCATGCATTAATTTAAGAGTTTGATCATTTTCACCCTAAACAATTGAGTGTATTAAGTGAAATCTTGGTAAATGAGTAAAGGTTTATGCTTCTGAATTTAATGAGATTATTGGCATAATTACTATTAATATTAACTTATAAAGTTAGCTTTAGGATAACTTAAATCTACTTGTATGATAATTTGATTAATATGATATGATGGTTTAAAGTATAAATGGACAGGTTGAAATTAATGAAGTATAGACGTTATAAAGTTAATAATTTAGATTACGATTTGCTTGAGGACAAGCAAAAGCTTTTGTGTGGGGATGTTTCATAGATGTATGTTTGACTATAATTATACACCCATATTTAATGTATTTTGCTTAATATTTTGTAGGTTTATTGTCTATTTAGTACTTGATTTGCTCCAAGTGCATTTATAGATTATAATTGCCTTCACAAATCAAAAGGAGGCAAATTTGAAGCAATTGTGACATAAAATGAAGATTTGAAGCATCTTGGAGATACATGATCTTGTATGTGGTCGTATAAGTCCCTGTAAATATGTAAAAATCACAATTTTAGGGGGTGTGGAACTATACGGGCACCTAAAGGGTGATGTAAGTGACCGTGTATGTCTTGGTAACCTTAGTTTTCACTATAAAAGGATGTAAATTGAGGTAAACTGAGGAGAGATAAGGGATAACGTTGATCAAGAAACATAGAGAATGTGAAGAATTCATCAAGAGATCCAATATATTACAACATGAAATCTCAAACTAGCAAGAACATTTAATAAAAGAGAAAGGGATTTTTAGAACTATGATTCCTTTGTTTTCTATTCATATTGGTTCCTGTTTATCTTTAAATTCATTTTCTATTAAGTGTAACTAAATTTATGTAGTGTCTAGGTGTGATAAACCCTAGTTGGGATAGCAATATGTCTTAATTCTTTTATTTAATGTAATTATTTTGATTGATTTAATGTGATTCAATTATGTGTTTTATGCATTGTCTAATAAATTTAGAATATTAGTGCGTGATTTGATTTCATATCATTGATATTGAGAAATCCTTTGTATGAATAGATCTAGCATAATTAAAAGAAGTTAATTGCAAACCTAGAAATAGGTAGACATAAATTCTTTGGATTAGGGTCAAGCCTAATAACGGAATTTATAAATCAATAATGTCATCCTAGGATCTTTAACTAGAAAGATTTCAATTAATCCACCTATGGACTAATTTTAAGTATTCTCGAGAGAGATATTAATATAACATAGGCATTTCCACGGTCCAATAGTCAATAAAATAATTGCTTGGTAAAGGGTTAATTATTTAATGATTTTTGGAGAGATTCATCACTTAGACATTAATCTTTGATATTGAGTTTTTAAGTAATTTCCTCTATTCTTTGTTCATTATTGTTTCTTATTTTATTCGATTTGTTTAAATAATATTTTTAAATCGAAATTTCAATTTAGGCTAGATAACAAGAGAAATGTAATCACTAATAATTACTATCTTCATGGGATTGACTCCACTTGCTTATTCTATCTACTGCTATGTTGTGAACTTGTTGTTAATTTAAATATTGATATCTAAAATATATCAATCAAGAAGCCAAGACTATCAATCTAGTAATTGAGATATATCTCCACACATTTATAAGTGATCATCCCCATTATCAAACAAATCGTTTTTTAGGCTGAATATTCATATAACGCCAACTACCATACATGCTTAAAGCCATTTTTTGAAATAATGTATGGTCGCTCTCCTCTACGTTTATTATTTTCCTTGGCTTTTCATGAGTTATTGCTATTGATATTGATTTATAAATGTTAGTTTATACCCTATAGCCAATTAGTTAGTTATAATTTAGCAACATAATTATTTAAAGGTATCATTTATCTTATACATATTCAGATGCATATGATAAAGTCCATGGGATAAATGTACATGCAAATAAAAATTATAATGAGATTATAATTATGAGATTCATATTATATTTATGTATTATCCATAAATTACTCATAGCCATTGTTCTATTAAAAATGAACATTAATAGAGAGTAAAAGGTTAGCGCGCATTATATTTCTCCCTTACGAAAGAAGTAATCAATCTCATATAATAAAGTATAGAGATACTTAAACAAATATATGAGTATTTTCTAGAGAACAAGTTTATTGAATTGACCCCATATGAGAATTTCATTTTGAACATTGCTTGTATATTTATGAAAATTCTTATCACATTGTGATAATTATATAAATAATACTTTGACTTGGGATCATCAAAGTATCTCATATAAGAATTTCTATATTTTAATATTATTTTTGACCTAATCTAGTCAAGGGTAGCACGATCAGTAGTTATTGAATATAACATGAACTATATGAAGGAATTAAAGTGATTAATATAGAATTCATCACCCAAAAGTAACTAGGGAGAGTATTCTGTTGTTTTCGATTAGTATTGATTTAGAAATCCTTGACCAAGGTGAAAGGACACTTTGAAAATATTTTTCAAATGTCATTAATATAATAAAATACTAATGGTAAAAAATAATATAATTAAACTCAAATAGAGTAAACGTTAATTTCATACTCTATGTATAATCAAAATATTGTATGATAAAATGATTGAATTATATAGAAAAATCATGCATTAAATGGTTAGTCCAAATCATTTTTGACTTTTCTAAATATTCAGATAGTTATGACGCATTGTTAGACACTAATCTTGATTTGTGGATATAAATTATTTAATTAAAAATTAAAGATAAATTAAAAGAGTTTAATTTATCTAATCCCAACTATGATTTATATACATTACTAATATTTTTAGGAATCTAACGGATCACACACAATGAATTGGTTGGAGACAAAAAATATATTTTGTTAAGTTGAACTTAATTGTAAAGTTTAAGAAACTTTATGATTAAGTATGAGACATTTGATAAATAAAAACCAATATGAGATACTGAATTTTATCTGAGCAAAATTGATATTTAACTAGAATTAATTATAATTATAATTATAATTTAACTAAAATTATGATCTTATTTCAATTAAATTATTAAAATATTCAAAACCTATTATAAATAGACTTAGACTTGAAGAAACCAATATTTCTTGGCTAACCTTTTTTATAACAGTTGTAGAGTTATCTTAAGCAGATATCTGAATACCATTAAATATTGGACATTTGTGCTGCTACAGAGGTTAAGATTAGTCAATTTTAGAAATGACTTGAGGAAAATAACATAAAAAAGGTCAAGCTTAAATATGAATTATGATTTATACTTTATATGTTTTATTTGTTAATTATGTTATAAAATTTTAAGTGATCTTAGCTTTTAGAAAGTCATTCGAAGTATGTTTCTTAATTATTCGGCTATACACGGATCAGATCCCGCTCAAATTTTCCAAACCTAAGGTTCTTTTAGAAGATTTAAAAGAAATTTGTGATCTAAGTATTGCGATGTCCGGTTTATGAAAAATGGTTTGTTTTGTTGAGATTTCAGGCTTATTGACAATTATCTCTTGCAAATAAAGGGATGCTAAGTTGTTCCCTCGCTTTTATGCCCCATTTTAGTGGAGTCAAAAATTGAGACATTTTCAACCAAAAAAAAAAAATTGAGCCATTTGCTTACCGCCTTTCTCTTCCACCAGAGGCCCAAATTCGTCTTTTATTTTAAAGAAATGCCATGGAGAAAAGCCCACTCATTTTCTTCTGTTAATGGTCCACAAGGGTGAAGTCCAATCCACTCCCAAATGTATCATTTATAAAGATGTTTTTGTATTTTACTCAGTTGTTCCTTAACCGAATAAACTCCAAGATTAACAAATTTTATTCTACTTTTTGAACTGAGCTGCACTCTTTAGTCCAATGATACGCAATGCTGCTCATCTTCATAACATTCACTATTTCATATGAGCTCAGTTGGCATGGGAAAAATCCTACTAACTTCCAAGAGTCTTAACACATGTATAAGCAAAAACCATGGAGAATCCATTTTGACCTCATTTAAACGCACTCTTTGTCATTGATTGTTCCAATTATTACTTATCAATTCCATTTCACTTTGGTCGTTATCCCTGTACAAGCGACGAGATAATCCTTGTCCGTACTGTACGGTAAACAGTTATGTTGTAAAAGCTCGATGTTCGCTATACTCCAATCATTTTAGAACGCTGAGAATAAGATCTCGCAGTCAATGAGTTTTGAGTTGTCACAAACCTCTCCAAACAGAAAAGAGAAGAATGCTCTTTGGATTAGAACAGTGGAATGCTAATCTCATGTTTGATAATCATATACCTTTCAGAGTCATACAAGAGCTCCACCACTATTTGGAAGCTTTACAGAGTGAACATTTACTGCCAAAAATCATGCTCTATGAACTTGTCACCTACTGAAGCCATAATTACATGCTTCAAGCCAATCATTTCAGCTTAAACTCCATATCTCCTACCCAATTCAGTTTAAGTTCAACCTACTCTGTCAGCGATCATCCTTGTTTATATCAAATTGTGAAGGAAAATGCAAAAACAACACCAAATAGTAGAGGAAGGTATCCCCAGCACTAACGAAGTTGACAAAGAAACAGGAGGACTGTCTTTGTGAAGAACGGGACTAAGAACATCCGATTTGTTACAGACCTCCAGTTCCCCAAAGCTGTCACGATTCTTTCCATAACCCAAGCCGAAGACTTTGTCAATGCACAGCCCTGAATTGCCCTTCAGCTTCAATTTTTGACCAACCATAGACGAAAAGTTAACAGAGAACGGGACTCTTCCGCTTAAGTTGTTATTCTCCAGGTTGATCTCGTTAGCAAATTCCAGAAGTCCAAACTCCTCCGGCAAATTCCCTTCAAGCTTATTATCGTCAAGTCCTAGATAATTCAAACTCGTTAGATACAGCCCCATTGAAGCAGGAATGTTTCCTACAAGACCAATGCTGGAAAATCCTATGCTTGAGACGCTTCCCAGCTTTTCCCATATCTCTGGAATCCGACCTCCAAGTAAATTCCCACTCAAGTACACTTCTTTCAACCTACGCATTTCTCCCAAAAACTTGGGAACTCCAAACTTACCAAAATGGTTAAAACTCAAGTCCAAGAACTCCAAGCTCTGTAAGTTTACCAAAGTCTCCGGTATGTTACCTGAAAAGAAATTAGAGCTCAAATCAAGCTTCAAAAGCTGAGACAAGTCTCCTAAAGACTCGGGGACGATTCCATCAAAGTGATTTTGGCTCAAGTCGAGCACTTTCAGTTTCTTCAACTTAGCTAGTCTATCAAATGAAACCCCACCGCTTAACTGGTTTCTTGACAATGTAATCTCTTCAACGTTAATCAAATCTCCCACTCCATCACTAATATTTCCATAAACACCATTTCCAGTTAGAACCAACCTCCTGAGATTAATGAAAGGAGCAAAAATAACGTCGAGAGACCCAACCAAAGCCGGGTTCTCGATGAACACAAGTTCCTCTAGATTGTTAACCACGACGAATGAAGTAATATTAGGCAGTAAAACGCGTTCTCCGGTGAAGCACTTATAGAAAAACAGCTTGCGAAGGTACTTAAAGGAGGTGAAGAGAAGAGGACTAAGAGCGGAGTTTGGAGAACAAGGAGGGTTTGGCGTGTAATCGGATACATACCCAAAGCTGAGTTCAACAATATGAACCGTTTGAAGAGGGGCAGAGAAAGAGACATTAATAGCCGATGAGGGGGTGTGCTCAGTGAAGTACTCGCAAACGACGCCGTGAGGGGCGGAGAGGCAGAGGTCATCTGGGAAAAGAGAGCGCCAAGAGACAGCGGAGTTAATGGAGTTAAGGACCTCAAAGACAGCGTTTTGTTCGGCGGAATCAAGAAGGGGCTGTTGTTGTTGGGTTGAAACGAAAAGAAGGGTTAGGCATAGGAAGAGAATGGGGAGAGAAAAGGAGTTGGGCATTTTCCTTTAGCATGTGTGGAGCAAAAGAGTTTCTGTCGGGGATTTTAATGAAGTTTTGAGGAAGTAAAAAGGTTTCAGTGGGCTAAAAGCGGCATTGCGTGTAGAAGACAAGGTCAGGAGAGTTTGGGTGCAACGGTGAAATGACAGAGGTGTCTGTGACTGTGAGTGAGTGAGGAAGCAAAGGCAAAACAAACAACAGGCATTGCTGGTTTGGCGGTTAGTTGGGGATTATGAGTTAGAGTTCGTTTGAGGCCGAGCAATCTATTTAAAATTTTACAATTTAATATAATCAGAAATAATTAACTACAAACAAAGACAAGCACAACATTTTGTTCTACCATTACCTAAAATATAGGGACACGATTTTCTGTCTAATTTTATAATATTTTATTCTGTCTCATAAATTTCAGTTATTTATTTATATAGATCTCGTGTTTATTTATACAAGATAATTTTATAATATTTTATTCTGTCTCATAAATCTCAGTTATTTATTTATATAGATCTCGTGTTTATTTATGCAAGATCTATGCAAGATTTATACAAATAAATAACTGAAATTTATTACACAGAATAAGACATTATAGATTTGGACAAAAGATCTTATCTCTGCAAAATAACCTTAAATATAATAAGAAGGCAGCATGGCCATTTTGGGTTTATACGACTAGCAGCAGGGCCTTACATTTTTTTCCAAAAAAAAACACACAAACGCATTTGGCATGTAAAAACACAAACCAATGATCAGACTTCAGAGCAGAATCAGAATGACAACGCAAATCAGTAACCAACCAGCACATTCTCGTGAAACCATTCGCCCTTTAGTCCGTAAAGCACAAAAGGCTTATTTTGGCTTGGGCAACACTGCAGAAAAGGGTGGCCACGCTGACAGCCAACTGCGGAGGAGCCGACAAGTAGGCGCCGCAGCCGCCGACTTACAGATAACGACAGTCTGCAGAGAAAGCGACGTTTAACGGATCCCATACCGAGGTGAACGTGTCAGTGTCAAAGTTACTGGACCTTGCCACGTGGTCAACGGTACGGAAGATCGTTTCCGTAAATGACAGAGCATGCGAATACCATTTCCAGTGAATGGGCCCCGTCTTCTCGTCTTATGTTTTACAAAGAAAACGCAATCTTTGAGTTTTGCTGGCTTAGGTTTGTGATTTTTCACCTTCTTCTTTGCTTGTAGAAGAGTAAGCAAATACAGGGAGTCCTAAAGCTTTCTGAGTAATGGTTTCGTTTTCTCGTAGAAAATGCCAAACTTAAGGCCTTAAGGGTCGTCTAAGTTTAATTTCACTTTCATTTGTAATTTGTATTTGTATTTGTATTTTTATTTTTGCTTATAAATTAAGATCTATTTAATTAAACTTTATAATAAAAATTAAAAAATTATTTAATTAAGATTTGTAATAAAAATTTGAATTTTTTTAATTTCATTATTCAATGATTATTTAATATTAAATTAAAATTTTAATATATTAAATTGTATTATTAAAGTAGTCAATCCCACTATCATTAGAACAAAAAGATATGAATATTTAATATAACTAAAAAAGTTACAAATCAATTTTATATAATAAGAATTCATAAAATATAAAAAAGACATTAACTTATTCTAATTAAATAATAATAGATGTTTATCATGCTACAATGCCTTAAAACATAATATTATTATCACTTATAAAAATAAACATAATCTAAATACAATTTTCATTAATATAGTCATTTCACAATTTTTTACAATTTTATGTCACTTTCGAAACATAATTTGAAGTTCTGATGAAGCGAATTTATACTCTACATGAAAAATTACATCTTTATTAATACTTTCTATAATCTACTCTTTATTCTTAGCATAACTATTAAATAATTCATCACTTTTTAGATGCATTATAATTATGTATAACATAACAAACAATAACGATATATTTTTGTTTCTTCATGTCATAATTTAGCATGTTCTAATGTAATAGGAAATTTTGCTTTTAAAACTTGAAAATATATTTCAATAAAATTTCTTAATCAAGAATGCCTATAGTTAAATAATTCATATGAGCTTTGTGGCCTTCTTCTTTATCTATAAGCTTGCAAGTGATACATCTCATGTTGATATGGTGAAAATTTTTTTTGGCAAATTAATGTAATTTGAGTTAACTAAATAGAATTTATCTAAAAATATAAAGAACGTAATATTAAAATATTAAGAATTAATTATAATCACTAAATTTATTTAAATATTATAATATTTTGTGGAGGCATAGGAAATTAGTTTGATAGATTATTGTTTTTAAAACAACTCGAAAGTAATTTGTAATACTTTCTCATCTAATTATTACATATGTGAAATGAATATCAAATGAGCAACAACGTATAATATTTTAGGTTAGATTAGTTCTTTTATCCTTGAAACATGTGGATCAATATATATGTCATCTATTTTTTTTTGGGAAAATTTGTATATGTCATCTATTGCTGCTATGTAATCCTAATAATAATAATAATAATAATAATAATAATAATAACAACAACAACAACAACAACAACAACAACAACAACAACAACA
>JAOSBK010000004.1:17353893-17365894 GCA_027568895.1 Erythroxylum shatona
GGGATTTATGTACAGACAGTACAGAATGACAGATGTATAAACTCCTTGATTTTGATGAATGAAATGAGGAAAACGTTAGTTTCAAAAATTAGTGATTTTTATACTGATGTTTTATTATTATGATGCCAAGTGAAGTACAGTAGTGATTGTTCGTAGCTCACCTTTATCGTATGATATGTATCGGAATGACCTACCGGCGTCCCGATGTGTACCCTGCGGTAAGGGGGCGCTACACTCAACACATAAATCATGTAAGGAATTCAAATATTCTATCATTATATTAGTCTTTTAATTAACTAATGATACTTCAAATCCATTATCTATAGTGAATGATGTTCCAAAAAATTTTTATTAGGTAAATCATTCTTTCTTTTCAATTATTCACCAATGTAATCAAGAAATTCTCTTAAATGTTAGAGTATGTTTTCTTAGGAGAACTTGCAACTTGATCTCCTTTTTAATTAAGTGAGCAAACTTCAACATCATCAATTATGTATTCCTCTTGTGTACCATTTGATGGAGATTTAGTAGATGGTAATATATGTAAGCTAGTTATGTCCTCAAAACTCCTTACATTATTTTTTCTTAAAACTATAAGTCATTTTATGCACATATAATAATAAAATATACATAAGGAGAAAGTTATAATAAGATATATTTGTAATTAAAGATATATTCTACCTTTAAAAAATTTTCGAACAATTATTTGTAGCATTAATTTCATCGGTGAAGGAGTTGTAACCGAATCCTATTTCTTGAGTAAGTTCTTAAATTTCTTTAATCTAGCCCTCAACACATTTTATTTATTCTTTAATTGAACATTGGTATACTCGTTATTGAATTTTGTTTGAAGATATACCTTAATATCCTTTCAACTAGATTTAAAAAAGATAGTAGTTGTTTAATTTTCCTTCTTCACTTCTTCACTTTTTCAACCATTAATGACTTTAAATACATCTTTTTGAAATCATTCCACTCCACATCATTTTCATTTATTTCCACACAATCATTGGAATAATTTAGATTATTCAAGGCTTCCACCATTAAAAGTAATTATATGTAAGTGAAAATAAAAAAAATTAACAAGAAGATATTATTTCAAGCAAGAATTTTTTTAAGAAAATAAATGAAATTTTGTGTACTAAAACTTAGCTTATACAACATTACAATGGCACAATATTAATAACTGCAACTAAAAATTGATCTAAGTGAACAACATTACAATGACACAGTATTAAACTATAACTAAAAAGTGATCTAGGTGAATAAGATTAAAAGAATTTTATGAGCCTATAAGTATGTCATACTTGGGAATAACGTTCCCCTATAGATTCCTTGGGATTCTCATCCTAGGACTAGCTTTTCGCTGATCACCATATGCTTTGAGTATTTCCCTTATCCAATTGATTGTGTTTTTAACTAGGATGTGGTCTTTTACTTCAACTTCATTATAAACTCTATAGATTCTTTCCCTCTAGACAGAGTATATAGAGCAAATAAAAGTAGTTTTTAAAGATATCACCATCCTACTTCATGGAACAAACTGTTTTGGTAGCCCATTCAGGTATGTTTTCCTAGTCTTTAGCTTGGTAGCAGATTTGCATCATATGCTAAACTCCAGCCTAAATAGCCTATGAAAATTTTTACACAACAACCAAATATACTTAATGTTGTTAAACTGTCTATCATTTATCCTGAGCCTTTGTTTGATCACTAGTTGACTTATAAGTGAAGCTTTGGGAATGAGAGTTTTCTTCTATATTAGATCAAACCAAAAGATCTTAAGTGAGTAATGTAATATACTAGTTCAATAATTGTACTATGTAATGTGTTGTACATGCATTTTATAAAATATGCTCTATTTATGGTATAGTAAAGTAATTTAAGTGTTTAAATATATTATTGAGGTTATAACAAAGATCACGGATAGACCAAAGATAATTCCTCGACCAAAAATTTCTCGAAAAATTCTGAAAACTCCGAAAAGCTACAAAATGAGTCTGACCGAACTTTAAAAACCTCAAAATGTACTTTGAGGATTTAGGTGATACTTTTCAATGAAATACAAATGATTTCTAGATGAATAGTGAATCTGATTGAATAGTGATTTTGGGGACCTAACCCCAAACATTAAAACATATCCGAAATGGGTATTAGAGTTTAATGATCCTAAAATGGTTCGAAAATAAGTCCGATCAAATGAATTTTAGGAGTTCCAAAAGTTTAGGGTAAAAATGCCCTTTTTGGAAAATAATGGGTATTGAGGATTTTAAACCTATTCGAATTTTTTTAAAGCATCCAATCAATAAGTATTGACCCTAATTCAAGTATTTTATGGTCAATTTGATGATAAGACAATTGTAGAATATTTTCATAATTTAATTTGGTTAGTTGGTGAATTAAATACATTAAAGGACAATTTGGTTTTTTAGTATTCATTAAAGGGCAATTTGTTATTTTTACAAGAAGCTAGTGGAATGATGAGTCATTAGAAGAGACCCAATTAAATGGTAACAAGTGGCATGGGTAAAAGTATAAATATGAGACATTTTGGTAAAGTTGTAATTATAAGATGTTATTAAGGACAAAGGTGTAATTATAATGGAAATGGCAGCAGAATTTTCGTCTTCTTTAAGCATTGGTAGCTGACCATTGATGAGAGGAACGTCGAGAAATAGAGAAAAAAGAAAAGAAAAGAGAGAGGAGAAGAGAGAGGTTCAACTATGGCCATGGAGGAGTGATCCAAACCATTTTTCATGCTCTTCTACCTACAATCAAGCATCTAACAAGATTTCATAGCTATCCGAGTGAAGAGGAAGAAGAAAATGGGTAGGTAAGCTTACTTATCTTGTTGAAAAAGATTTGATTTGTTGGGTTATAGGTTAGATTTGGCTTTGATGGTGTAAATTACACCCTTTTGATGTAATATCAAGGTTTTATTACATTGGAAGCAATTGGGAGAAGAAAATCAAGAAAACGTCAAGTGTGAAGCCTTGGTCAAACTTAGTCAAAGGTGAGATATATTGCCTAAAGTGTTTTATTTTATCCTTTGATGATTTATAAGTAATGAATGACATTAGGAAGTTAGTTTAATGATGAAAGAATGAAAGAAAACCATGGAAATGACAAGATGAGTTTTCAACCAAGGTTAGGGTTTTTAATGTATTATGATCCAAAATTCTATTTTGATGTTTTATGATGTTCATAGCATTATTTTGATGCTAATGAAGTAAAGAAATGAAAAGGAATTGATTTGGAATCAGTTTTGGTTGAAATTCCACTTAAAGTGCTTGATTTTGTAAAATTTTTGTTAATGAGATTTTATGGCTTAAATGTGTGTAATACAATGTTATGGGAGTGAATTTGTATTGGTTTTAAGTGTTAGAAATTAAATGAAATTGAATTGGAAGAGTTTAATGTATAATATGTTAAGTTTAGCCTTAAGGCATTTTTAGTATAAAAATATGGTTATGAAGTAATAACCATCTGAATGTGATTAAGGATGTGGAAAGTAATGAAGTTTACATGGTTTATGGTATATTTAATTGAAAATGTATTAAGGAGTTGAATGTATTAGTATTAGGTTTTCGGATAAAAAAAAGAAGCCAACTAAAAGGTTTCGAAGTGGTGAAAAGGAAACAAGTAAGTTGTGAGTGTATTTTAACTGTTTTATTTTACTTAATTCTTTGTAAAATAATTGATGACAAATGAGTGTTCTTTAAATTGAGTTTATGCAAACGGTTTTCATTTGATTATGAAATGAATATTTATACTGAGTTTTATGTAAATGATATTTTACAAGTGGATATTGCTAGCATAAGTATATGTTTTGGCAATATATGAGTTTTAAATTGAAAGTTAATAATTAAATGATTGGGAGTTACATTGAAATATTTCAATTATAAATCCTCCCAAACTTAATTTAGAAAATAAGATGAGTTGTAAATGTAAGAATTGCTTTTTCTTATGGTACATCGCTAGGCTATGTACAAGTTACTAAACCGGTATATTTATAGTGGTTAATCTATTACAAGTAAGTAATGTAGAACTAGCTTCATAAATAGTGGTTAACTGGTCATGGGTAAGTGATATAGAACTAGCTCCGTGACTTGATAGGGGCAAGTAATGCAGAACTAGCTCCATAAATAATGGTTAACTAGTCGCCGGCAAGCGATGCAGAATTAGCTCCGTGACTTTATACCTAGTGTACCGTATGGTAAAGAAACTTGTGGTAGGCTATGTTGAGTAAGGAAAGTCATGAAAATAGTATTATCGACACTATTTATGTTAAAACTAATTTGAGAGGGACCATATAGTACCAATGCTAGTGGTTGGCTTATTTTTTAGTAATAAAGTTTTCAGAAAACTTATTTCCATCACCGTTTATTGATTAAGGAAAATGGGAAATGGAAACTTTTATATGATGAGTTTAATTTCAAAAAGCATTTCGAAATAGTTTTTCAAAAAAATTTGAAATTGTGTTTTACGAAATGTTATGTTATTATCAAATTTGATGATGCACGAATAGATTGTTATGGAGAATGTTTTACCATGTATGGAATATTGCAATTATATTGTCATGAAAAGTTCAATTTTCTTGTAAATCAATAACACTCATTGAGCTCGATTAGCTCACCATTATTTTTATGTTTTTAAACAAACCACCCCAAGTATGCATATAGGTGCTGCAGTAATTGGGACTCCGCCTCAAGATTAGTTGTATAGTCGGGTGTTGTTGTGCTTGTGTTATTTTGCTATGTACGTCTGTGTAAAAATTGGATGTTTATAAAAGCTTTTAAATGAAATGCATGAATATGTTTTAGCTTTTAAAAGTTTATTGTAGTGACTATTGAGAATTATTTGTTAGGGTTGCTTGTTAGTGGACTTAAAGTCCAAAATTTGTAGTTGAGAAACTGGGGTGAATACCAAAGTGTTTTCAAATTTTACAGGGCTTTTAAAAATTTTAGGAATGTCAAAATGAAGTCGTTATGTTTCCAAAATTTTCAATAAAATGATAGAAAAAAATTCCCACTATTTCCACGTTTTTAAATATTAAAGTATAAAAGTTTTAAATAGTTGAATGACTTGGCTTTGTGGGAACCCTTCAGTCGAGTTAGATATTGATTGGAGGGCTACCATGGAGTCGCCATAAGACCTCCACTCAGGTTCTAGAAGAGAAACTCTGGGATGTGTCCTTTCAAGTAAGATCTAAAAATTTGAAAGCAGGAAGAGTTAGTGAACTTCTGTGAGCTATCCTCCAACCAACTAATCCTATCTTCCTCTTGAGTTAGGTTATACCATGGTAAAAGATTAATAATGTTGTTGGAATACCTAAAATTGCATAACCAATTTTCCCTTTAGATGCTCATCTTAGCCCTTAATGTAATTTTAATAGTCAAGCGACTCAGCTCATTCCTTTTGAATAATGGATTGAAATTAGTATAATTTTTAATCCAAAACCAAGTCTTGTTTTCATTCCCTATATCGTATTTGAAAAAGAATAAAGTTGCTCTCTTATCGTTAGCCTTTTAATAAGACTTTATGATTGTTCACTATTAATGCTCAACTGTCAGATGCTTATTTCCCTTAAGTAATACTCATTGATCCAATTTGACCACAATGTTTTTTTATAAAATTATTGAGAAGTCTCCATATTTCTTAGACTAGAACAATCTTTGCATAACCTGTATAGGAACTAAACCAAGGCCTCCCTCCCACTTAGGAAGACATAATTCATCCCATTTCACCTTTTATCTTTTAGAGTCATCAGTTTTACCATTCCAAAGGAAGAGTTTGATGCATCTTTCAATCTCCTTGATTATTTTCTTTGGCATAAATAGGCAAGCAGTGCAATGAATGTTTATCAGAACTAAGGAGATTAATTGTAATCTCCCAGCTATAGATAGAAATTTATTCTACCATGCATTGATTCTATATTTGAATGTTTCTAATAATGGGATGCAATTTTCATATTGTTTGCTTAGTTTTAATGTATGAAATACTACAATTATATGAATCATATTTTGTAGTATAAAAGATATTGTTCACACGAAGATTGGATTAGTTACCTAACAATTTGAATGTACTTTTTCCAAGGGAATAAAATATTGAATTAACTAAAATTAAAATAAATTAACTAAAATTAAAGTATACTAATAAAACTAAATAATTGAATAAATAAAATTAGGAATAGGAATGAAGTTAATCAATAATGAAAACTTAGCAGTTATTCTATCCTTATTTCGTCTTTCTTTATTTTATTAATTCAATTATGATTGATCCTAGTTATCCTAATGTTTTGATTACCCTCCCTGGAGATCTAATCAAGTAATCTTAATTGAAATAAATAATAATTGAATTACAACCTCTCGATTCACAAAACTATCTTAACTACTTAATTCAACTTGAAGCAATCATAAGGATAATTAACTCACAATTAAGATCTTTCTTTAATTGCTTATTAATATGATATTTATTGGTCTACTAAGATACTAGATCTCATTGCACAACTTAGCACATATAACTTTGAATCAATCTCTCGATTTCTTATTAAGTATAAGCATAACAAATACCACAAAGTAATACTATATTAAATCCAGCAAGAATAAAGTTAAACAAAACAATTTAAGAATAAACATTAATATAGATTTAGAAATACATAGTCATGGTCAACATATCACTAATCAGAATTAACATCCAAGACAATGAAATATAAGAAGAGAAAATAAAGAAAATAACTTTAAGTCTTGATCTGGAAATTTTGAAAATTTGGAGTTGATCTTGATGTTTTCACTTTCAATCTCTTTGTTTATGATATGCAGCCTCCTCTTTTGTGTTTTTCTTTGCCTTAAATACTTCTTGATCATTCTAGGATTCTTTCTAGGGTTTTCCCACTTATTTTGCTTTTAAAAATAGCCTCGAATCATTAAAAGTATAGAAAACTCGGGATTTAGAAAAGCTGAAATTTGCTCCATATATGATCCACTATGGTGCATAGATTTTATCCAACTCTCTAGCATGATCATGCATGGAATGCACGATTATGCAAGAGGCTCTCTAACCTGCTGCTTCCTTGTGCACTATCATGCATCACCGTGCAAGAGGCTATTTAACCTGCTGCTTACTTTGTGCACTATTGTGTTTGGCCAAGCACGATCATGCCATACTTATTTCTACAACTTTTTCTTCATATTTTCGTCACCTTTTCCTCTCTCCACTCATAACCAAACACATCAAACAAACCTTGAAATATATAATTAAGATCAAAATCTTGACTTAAACAATAATTAAACAAACAAAACATTAACAAGAACATAATTCTAAGTTCTAAACATATGATTATCATCTAAGAAAACACTAAAAATACACTCTAACACCTAGAAACTAAATTCTACACTTATCAACATAGCATACTTAAATCTTTTCTTGTCCCCAAGAAAAACTAAAACTATATAAAAAAAACAAAACACATAATCATTTAACATTATAATAATGGTTCAATAGCATCAAATCTCATGGAATTAATTTAACCTTAAATGTCAACCACTTACCAAGTGCCGACATACTAACTTATTCCATTCATGTTTAGGTGTTTTGATTTGTATATACATATCAATCAAAATATTGAAACCTTATTCATGCACCTAAAGCACACACTTATTAATATTCATTAATTAAAAAGGTAAAATATCACTAAGTAACCCTTCAAAAAAATTCGTTCTATTTTTAAAAGATCAATAGGTTTAATTTTATTGTAAACACCATATTTTCAATTTTTCTTTAATGATCGCCTAATGTTTTGATGTAAGGAAAACACCTTGTCAAGAATGTTCCCTTGGTTACTCAACTAGGTTAATTTTTTTATTTAGTTTGGTTATAGTGTCATTATAGTCTTTTAACATGAAAACAAACATTTTGTTAAGAATGCCCCTGGTTTCTCAGCTATATCACAACTCTCAATTAGATATCAGCTCTATTCTTAACCCAATTGTTTAGTAGAATAGGAATTTTATTTAACACTCTTTTTTTAGAGGACCTTATTTCTTCATAGTCAATCACTCTCATGAAAGGTTATTAATGATGCCCACCAATTTAAATGAATGTAATTATAAATTTATCCAAACAAATGTATAAAGTGAAAGAATAGATGCCACACCCTAATTAACATGCATATTTATCCTATAGAAACTTAACACATAGATGTCACACCCTAATTAACATGCATATTTATCCTATAAAAACTTAACACATAAAATCTACAATCTAATGTACCTTTATAATTTAAATGACCATGTTTAAAAGGAAGCCAATTCCATTCAATTCATGACATCATCACACTCACACAAAGCACACATCATGCAACCAAATGTTCACACAATGCCAACCTAATTAAAAACTAACATAATGCAAAGGCAAAATTCATACACACAAACGATATGTAAGTGCATATGTGTCTCCAAACTTAAACAACACATTGTCCTCAATGTGGAAATGACACAAAACTAAAAACACGTAACAAATGTAACAAAAAAAATAAAAATAACAAAAAAAGGCAAGAATACTTATATGGATTATGACGGTGATGACGCTGGAGAAGGAACTTGGATGAACTTCTTGCCAAAAACATCTGTCAATTCAACTTTACAAAATAAATATAAAATATAAAACTAACAAAGCATTAATAAAATAAAATGAAAACAAAAACAAAACCTATCCTAATTCTTGAGTTGCCTCTTAAGTAACGCTTGTTTAACATCATTATCTTGATGTACCCTTTATGTTTACCATCAACCTATGTCTATAATTAGTGACTTGCTTTCATCCTTTTGTCCACATAATAGTTTAGTTGCCTATGAATAAGCTACATGTTGTAAAATAATAATAAGGACATAATTTACCAAATTAATAAATCCACGTGATTTTATAATTATAGTTTTCAATAAAAAACTATCAATAAAATAAGGAATGATGAAACTCTATAAATCTTCAATTGACCCTAATAGTTTGTCCTATAAGAATGTGACGTACTCTTTTCCTTCCTCAATCACCTTTGTCCACTCTTTTACTTTCTGTTATTTCACTTCTTTAACTTCTATTTTCTTTGTCCATTTTTCTCCTTTTTTTTCTTGAAAAAAAACTTCATTCATGACATTGACCTTTGTCTCCTCCTCACTTTGAGGAATTAATAGGCTCCAGTTATTATATTCGACTTAGTATTAGTATGTTCATATGATGTATTATGAGACAAGTTTTGAATGCAATATGGATTCTCCCACATATAATCTGGTGCTCGAGATTCATGGTTATAATGGTTAGCCCTACAAATTTCTCAACATAACATAGATATTGGTTGTGTTTCCATCTTGCTTGGCAGACCCCCCACATTCCTTGTTTACAATGTATTGGAAAGTTGCCCAACTTGCACCTCCAAGTTATGTAGAGTAAAGGAGTAGTTCTTCATTATTTGATCAAATTTGGCTTCCATCCTCTTTCGAATTTCATCTTGGCTATCGAACTTGGAGCTTAGCATGTCGATTAACTTGTCTAACTGGGACTTCAAGGATCCAAGCCTGTCCTTCTGAACACTTAGTGGACCTTGTGCTCTCATATTATTTCCTACATTGTTAATCCAAGAATAATTTAGTTGGTTTTTTCACCCAATATTATGTGTGTTAAAGTAACTTATATTCATTTCGTATTGCCTAAATGGGTTGGAAGAAAAGGCCTTAAGGTTGCTTAATTATTACTTATGATTCTGGTGTGTATGCATCTATAATCAAATAAGAAGAGTGTTATAGTTCTTAAATCAAAAGAATTCAAATTGAATAAGATGATAACTCAATCCTTGACAACAATGCCAAAAACTTGTTTTCTTAGTTCTAATGTATGCAATATTCAGGTATACGAATCATATATTGTAGTATAAAAGATATCGTTCCCACGAGGATTGGATTAGTTACCAAACAATTTAAATGCACTTTGTCTAAGGTAATAAAATATTTAATTGATCGAAATTAAAATAAATAAACTAAAATTAAAATAAACTAATAAAACTAAACCATTAAATAAATAAAACTAGCAATAAGAACGAAGTTAATCAATAATGGAAACTTAGGGGTTATTCTATCCTTGTTTTGTCTTCCTTTATCTTATTAATTCAATTATGCTTAATCCTAGATATCCTAACGTTTTAATTACCCTCTCTTGAGACCTAATCAAGTAATCCTAGTTGAAATAGATAAAAATTTAATTGCAACCTCCTAACTTACAAAACTACTTATAACTACCTAATAGATTTGAAGCAATCTTAACGATAACTAACTCATAATTAAGATCTCTCCTCAATTATTTATCAATATGATATTTATAGTTCTATTAAAGTACCAACTCTCGTTGTGCAACTTAACACATATAACTTTGATCCAATCTCACAATTTCTTATCAAGTATAAGCATCAAAAATACCACAAAGCAATATTATATTGAATTCAACAAGAATAATGTTAAACAAAACAATTCAAGAATAATCCCTCTATTATGGATTTAGAAGTCCATAATCATGTTGAACATACCACTAAACAAAATTAATATCCAAGATAATGAAATATAAGAAGAGAAAAGAAAGAAAACAACTTGAAATCTTGATCTAGAAATTATGGAAAATTGGAGTTGATCTTGATGGTTCCACTTTTAAACTTTTTGTTTATGATGTGCAACCTCCTCATTTGTGCTTTTATTTTCCTTAAATACTTTTATATCTTTTTAGGGTTCTTTCTAGGATTTTTCCACTTATTTGGTTCCAAAAATAACCGTTAATCATCAAAATTACAAGGAAAAAAACTCGTGAGTTAGAAAAGCTGAAATTTGCTCTATGTACGATCTTGCATGGATCTTCTCTAGCTTTCTAGCATGATCATACATTGGCTCTCTAACCTGCTGCTTCCTTATGCACTATCTTGCATGGTCGTGCACGATCGTACTAGACTTATTTCTCCAACTTTTTCTTTATATTTTCTTCATTTTTTCTTGTCTCCACTCATTACCAAAAACATCAAACAATCCTTGAAATATATAATTAAGATCAAAATTTTTCCTTGAAAATAATTAAACATACAAAATACACAAAAAAACTAACAAAAACACAATTCTAGGTCCTAAACACGTAATTATCATATAAGAAAATACTAAAAACACACTCTAACACCTAAAAAATATACTCAATTTTATACCTATCACATATTTAGATAACATAAAACCTTATATGATGACTCATCTAGTAATCTTATGTTTAATTTATTATAATTTTCATAATTCTATAGAAGGCATGGATCATACTTTTGACATAGTTTTTTTAGTTCCTTTGAAATGAAGGGTTTGCTCCTATTCTATATATTAGTGTAACTTGTACCAATATAGTGAGATTGATCCTACATAGAAAGCAATAATCATGAACCACAGTTAATGGAAATAAAGAATTGAAAATAGGCAATATAATAGAAATAATATTCCTAAGATTACATATTAGTGTCCATGTTGAAAAACTACTATGACATAATATGAAAAGATGATTAAAGAAGGGGCACAATAATATTCCATTAAAATAATACTCTTATTTCATAAAGCACTAGATACTTACATTAGATTTTATTACCAATACCATATAATTACAAAAATTCATATAAACATAACCATTATTAAAGTCATGTTTAAGGCTATATACTACGGACAAACTTTAATAAAGCATCATATAGGAATAAACATGTGTATATTTATCACCATGTACTTATACCATAAACTTTGAAGTGAATCACACATTAGTACAAGGCGTATGATACGATATATGAATGCACAAGAAGGGGGGGTTGAATTGTGTATTCCCCTTTTTTGAAAACTCTTCGAAAACGTTTTTGTTAAAAGAGAACTTGATCTTTTTCACAAGAACTACTGAAATTCAAAGTTGATCGTATTCTTCAAAAACTTGTTTGAAAACTTAGTAAAATCGA
>JAOSBK010000004.1:17365994-17377895 GCA_027568895.1 Erythroxylum shatona
GCAGAAACTTTGACTGAGTTTTTGACCCTCTTAGAGTTTGAATTGGATTGGGAGGTCTTCTTGAAGATTGTAGTTCACGTTTGGAGCTTTCTATTGGTATATAATATGTCACTTTTGGACTTAGGATTAAGAAGTTATAGGGTTTGAAAGAATGTTGTTACTGTTGGAAAGGGTTTTGTCCAGGCAGTATATTTGGAAGGGTTTTTCACTTCCTTCATGAAAGATGTAGATTGCCTTTTATTCTTTCCATTGATGCATGATATGCCATTTTTGGGGTTAGGAGTAAGAAGTTATGAGTTTGGGAAAAATTTAGTTATTGTTTGTATGGTCATTTTATAGGTAGTAGTTTTGAGAGAGTTTTTACCTCCTTTAGAGGCTAAATTGATTTTTGCATCCTTAATAAAATTTGTAAATCGTCTTTTTATCTTTCCATTGATGTAAAATGTGACATTTTTCGGCCATTGTGTTGAAAGTTATGATTTTTCGAATTTCTGTCTTTGTGTAAGATAATTTTAATTTGGGCAGTTACTTTGAAGTAGCTTTTGAATCCCTTAGAGGACAAATTAGTTTTTGAATCATTCATAGAAGTTGTAGAGCATTCTTTTATCTTTTTATTGATACCAAATTTTCGAATTTTGGAATTTTGTGTGAAAAGTTATTAATTTTAGAAGTTAGTTAGTCAAAGGAAAAAAAAAAGAAAAAAATATTTTCGGAACTCGCAGGCGCCCTCGCGAGGGCGAGCGCTCGCGAGCGAGACGACGCCGTTTGTGGAAAAAAAATTTTGTTTATTTATTTCTTTTCTGCTTTTTCTTTTCCTATTTTCCAAATTTACCCTCCTCTCACTCTTTTGCTTGTAACTTTTTCGTTTGACCTTCGATTTACTCGATTTTTGAAGCATTGGTTTTCTAAAAAAAATTTCTACCCTCTCCTACAAAATCTAAAGCTTTTGGGATTAAGTTGAAATTTACGAATTAAATCAAAGTGAGTCAATTGGATGGAAATTTTGGACATGCTTCCGTACTTTGGTGATTTTTCAATTTAGAGAGATCCGATTGGGGTGAATTTTTAGTTTTCAATAATTGGGAGGCATGAAATTTTCATTTTAGCTTAGGAATCAGATTTCAATTTGGGCCCTAGGTTTTTTATTAAATTTCAGGAGGGAAATTAGGGTGAATCTTTCGAGATCTGTTCGAAAGTAATTAAAATGGGTTCGTGTTTAAAGTTTGATCTGGTGGGAAATTCCTCCCTCGTGGACGTTGGACCCGTGACTCACCAGGGTAGGGTTTCAACAATCTTCACTATGCATGTTTTTTTCCTTGATAAATTTATTTTTAATGTTAGATGCACTTTTATAAATATATTCAATATTATGCCTATTATTGGCATTATTTTAAACTCATATTGTGCTTTTTAATTTTTCATTTCCCTTAGTAAATTTGGACAAGGAGTCTTTGAAAGCATTGATTTCCTTCTTCAACATCTCATTCTCAATTTTTGATGCATCTATATTTCATTGTTTGCAATTACTATACTCTTAGATGCTTTAATTTTATATAGTTCACTTTTTTTCATCTTTTCGTTCTTATTGATTCATTCATCTAAAAGTTTTTTAGTTTCTTTAAGTTTGGAAGATATTTTATTCCTTTTCATGCTCATAATTTCTAGACTCTGAACTAGTTCATCATAAGTCAAATCAATATTGCTATCATAATCAGAGTTTGAAAGTACCTTAATATCAATGTTTGTCATAAGCACATATGAGTTACTTGTACTTTCAAATGTTAACTTTCAGAATCAGTTGATTCATTGTAAGATGAGGCTTTGAGAGCTTTCTTTCTTATTATCACTCTCCTTATTCCTGTTATTTCTTTTATATTTTTATTATCTTTTAGGATAGGGTATTGCGAATTCATATGAGTAAGTTTCTTATACTTAAAATAAATAATGTCAAAGGGTTTACATTTTAAATTAACCTTACTTCTTTAAAGCCCTTCCCTTTGAAAAAATTGCCACTTTTGAAAAACTTCTTGAATTTCCTATAAATAAATTTGATTTTTCATCATTTCTTATATTTAATTATGTCTTGTCTTCCTTACTTGATTCATCCTTTAAAGCTTTGATAGTCGGGTTTTTTCCTTATAAGTGTTATATTTTCTTATGTTTCTTTTAGCCTTATTTCATAGGTGAGGAAAGATCTACTGAACTCTTTCAATGGTAATATTATTAAGTCCTTAGCTTTTTTATGGTTGTCACTTTTGCTTCCTAACTATTTGGAAGTGACCTAAGCAACATTGTCACCATTTCAACATTAGTATAGATCTTTTTATGGCCTCTGAGAGCATAGATGTATAGATGTATTGTCATTATATTTTATTTATGGAAATTCATATTAATGAGTTAGTATGCTTACTTTACTTTCTTTAACTTAATTAGTACCCTTATATGTGACCTCAAGTGTGTGTTAAATTTTATGATTAGTTTCATATATAGATAATCTATTAAATTCTTTCCCAGTAATTGCATAAAGTAATATTTGAATGACTTCGTTATTCTAATAAGTCTCTTATCTTAAGATTCCCATTCTTCCTTTAATTTAGGCTCCATTTTATCATCTACGACTTTTATAAAAGTGGAAGGGGCACTTGAGACTATTTTATACAAATCAACAATCTCAGCTATTAAGGAAAATATTATCATAATTTTTAATAAAGATAGTCATTACCATCAAAGAAAGGGGCTCTATTAATGTCTTGTCCCTCTTGGTTGGATGAGGATGATGGTAGACCTCATTATGTCATTGTGATCTTTAGAGTTTCATTTGAAACACAAATATAAGAAACCTACTCTCATACCACATATTGGTCCTTATTGACAATTAGAGAAGGGTGAATTAGGTGTTGGCAAATTTGAATAATTATTTTATAATCTAATGAATGTAATTAAATAGGGACCAATATATGATGAAATCAAGAAATATATTAGTATAAATTAATCACAAAATTAGACAATAATTTAAAGAGTATAAGGAAGAAGAAAGCTATACCAATTTAGGGGTCCCAAAGCCACACAAAAGGCTCCAACACTTGAAGCACGTTCAACTCGAGAGGCTGAGCACAGGGATGGTTCAGTTAATGTTTTTCTTTTTGAATCAAACCTGTTTAGAACAATTAAAACTGACAAAACTATAAGTGGAATTTTGTTTTGCCCTTAAGTGATTAGATGCAGACAGCGGCGATGCGCTAACTGCGGAAGGCCCTAGTAATGTTAGGGAGTTTGATCAAGCATATTTGTAAGTTAGGTATAAAATTGTTTGATGAGAGTAGAGATACCAAAAGTGCCCTGATTTGGTTGGATTAGGATAAGAATAATAAATTTAAATGGTTTGGATATAAAAGGAAGAGATGAGGAACATCATTTAGTCAGAGGTCATTCAGACCATCTATAGTGTCCAGAGACTCCTAAAACACTAAGAGCTCAATTCCAAGGTGTAGCTAATGTGGAAGAAGACCACTTGAATAGGCTGGGGTAATTGTAGTAACCCAGTAGGATGCTGAGGATACATTCAGTATGGTGATAGGTATCGGTAGTGATGAATATATTAAGATCAATGCCAGAACTATGTACTCGTATCTACTAAAAGATTACGTTAGATAGATTAGTGTGAACATGGAGCTTTTAGAGTTCCATATGATAATAACTACTTTCACTAAAGCTACGTCAGTAGCATAGAATGCTCATAGAAGTAGTTATATATTACTTAGACTTAGAAGCTCTATAATGAGTTGATCTTATTAGATATCCATGAATATGAATTCATACTAGGAAGGAAATTAACTAATATTGCATTCTTTCGATGTGGATTGTTTTTAAAGGAAGTTAGGATTGGTAAGTTAAATATAGTATTCAACAGGAAATGTAGAATGCTCCCATTTCTTAGCATGTCAACCATGATAACTAGAAAAGTATTAAGAGATTACTATACAACGTATTCAGTACTATGACTCAATAATATAGGAGTTTATTAGGTTATTCAACATTTTAATGTTAGAAAAGTAATTTTTGAATATATTTGGAGGATGAAATTGGTTATGATTATGGAATTAGGTGAGGATGAAATTGCTTATTGATATGAGTAATTGGTGACTGAATTTTAATATGCTTAAATGCTATGACCTTATAGAGTGATTGATTAATCAATTTTAGCATAAAATTTTGTTCTTAAGGTCAAGTATATTTTGAGTATATGATGATTTGTGGATTCGTACCAAGTAATGTTATGGATGACATTATGATGGAATCTTTAATTAAGATTGATGATTGAACAATATTTTTGGAGCAATGATCAGTTTGATGTAAGCTTCCAATTATGTGTATATTAGTATATCGATTCTAAGGGTTGAACATTGATTATTTTGAGGTTCTTTTGACGTAACTCAATTGTTTTCTTTCTTGACAATCAGGAAAGTGAAAATGGTGGTAAATTTTGCAAGGAAATTTTAGTAATATGTTTCAATTCATAATGGAGAATTGTCTCATTAGAATTTAGATCTATTATTTTACAGATAATTATGTTTGACGATTAGAAGAATGATAAAAAATTATGCATGTGATCTTTGAATAAGTATAACATGGAGATTTTAGATGATTAAAATTCCCATATTGCTTTCTGAGGTACCTAAAATCTCATAAATGTTTTATATTAGAAATGGAAAAATAAAGATATTTTATTGAACATCATAGTTGCACAGTGGACGTATGAGGTATACTCCCTGCTTGAAGAGATTGAGGTTTGATAAGCCCAAAATTGCATTATGAGATAGTAATATTTGAACTCTGAGGTAATTGAATGGTTTGAATAGGATATTATGTTAGTGTCTTACAATATGATCTTAAATGATTGATTTGCTTCTAAAGAATATGATGGAAAATGACAAAGTTACAATAAATAGTTCACCCACAGATATGGATTTAATATTCGAAAGCTAAGGAGCCCATGTGAGGCATAAGAAATACAATAAAAATATTATTGAGTTTTGTTTATAATTAGAGACAATGAGAAAGGAACAGTTTATTATTCAGAAGTACAAGAGAAGAATTATTTTGTGGATAACCCCAAGAAAAAGTTTTGTTAGTAGTAATCTACGTAGATGTGAATCTTGATAGTGTTAAATGAATGGTTTGATGTATAGTTAAGTTAGCAAAGTTGTGACTAAACTGAGTATTAGTGAGAAAGAGAAAGCAATGATTTTGATAAAGGAGTTTCATATGGAGATAAGTTGCAAATTCTAAGAGTATTTTATTAAGAGGTAACGTTACGTTGCTGCTAGGTCAGGAATTGTGTGTACTAGTTATAACTAAACTTAAGGAAGAAATTATAAATTAAGCCACTCACTAGTGTATGCTATGCATCTGAGAAACATAAAGAGGCATCATACCTTGAAAGTGCATTACGATCAAAAAGTTATGAAAAAGGGTAATAGTAAAGTGTATGGTCAAATGCTTGTTAAATCAACAAGTCAAGGCTAAGAGCCAAAGAACCAATATAAAAAAAATTACTCAGCCACTCCCTATGTGGTAATGGAAATGGAAGTATATTATGAATAATTTGATAGTAGATATAGGATATAAAGGATCAACTTACAAAATCTTCCCATTTCTTAACCATCAAAAGTAATTATCCTCTTTGTAGATTATGCTGTAAGTGATTGAAAGTATAAAGCTACATAGAGTGATGGTGTATGAGGATGAAATAGATGAAAGAAATTTGGGTGGATTGAATTAGTTTAGACAACCATAAATAAGATCAAAAGTATGTGGGTCAAAGTGATTGTTCTTAAAATGGACAGCAGAGCTAGGTGTGGAAGTTAAGGAAGAATTTGGAGTTTAAAGTTGAAAACAAAAATCAAGGAATTTTTGTGAATATCATTATGGAAATGGATAGCCTATTGTAGACAATGTGATAAGTTAAGCCCATGATATATTTGTTCCTATGAAGTGATTGACAGAGTAGAAACACGAAGAATGGATGCAAAGTCAATATTCTTATTTTTTAGATGATTAAATTTGTTTAAAATTTCGAGGACAAAATTTCTATAAGGAGGGGAGAATTTGTAATATGATATTTTGATTACAGTGCTGTATAATATGTCGTACATGCATTTTATAGAGTATGTTATATTTATGATATACTAGAGAAATCTATGTACTTAAATGTATTTTTGAGGTTATGATGAAGATCACAGTTAGACTGAAAGTATGGAATAGATCGAAAATTTCTTTAAAAATTTCTAAAAACTCCGAAAAGATACAAAATGAGTCTGAATAAGCTTTAAAAATCCCGAAATGTACTTTAGGGATTTAGGTGACAGTTTTGAATGAAATTTGAATGATTTTGGCGACATTTGGAAATTTTCAGATTTAACCCGAAAATGCTTCAGGGCAACCAAAAAGGTTACCGAACAATTTCAAAATATGATAAAAAAGCTCTTTAATTAGCATTGGAGTCCTTAGGAATTAAAATGGTAAAAAAAACAAAGGTTGTTCAAATAGAATTTGGATAATTCAAAAATTTCCATATAAAAAGACCCGTATTGAATAATAATGAATTTTAGAAATAATGTGCTTAATTAAATTGTTCTAAGAATGAAATTGAAAGGTTTTAGGTTTAATTAGAGTATATTAAGGCAATTTTGTGGTTTAGAATTATATATAATATTTTTTGAATTTACTTAGAAAATTTTATCGGTTTAATTCGGTAAAGGATAAAATGGTTATTTTGGGTTTTAAAAGTTTTTATACGTGCAAAACTCGTGATCCTCCCTCTCTCTCAAATAATCACCATCACTGTCCTGTCGCTCTCAGTCTCTTCTCTCCACTTCTCCTCTCTACTCATTTGATTGCTTTCTTTTCTTTTCTATTTTTTGGGAGACCAATGGGTGTAACTAATTTGGCTTCTACTTGATATAGTACACAAACACCGTTATGGATTTTTAGTTAAGCTCCAATTACTTTCCAATCATTATGCATCACCTTTAATGGTTAGCCAAGAATTTGGTCCTATCTTCGATTTTGTTGCCTATGTGGGTAGCTCTACTATTAATACAACATTTCAGAGCATAAATTCAAATGGGTACTCGTCGTTCAAGTCCAATTTTCTCTTCTTTAAGAGCTTCAGTTGTAATAAGAAGAAAAAGATCGCTGCTTCACTAAGCTTGAGTATTCTTAGAGCTTTAAGTCTCAGAACAATTTGGAGTAAGTTTAATAAGGTTATTAGATTTCATTGTGACAGAATATCTGTTGGGTTTGCTTCAATTTGCGTTGGTTTAGGAGATTGTCATAGTAATAACAACAGTGGGTTGAGTGATGATGGTTGCAGAGTTATGGTGAATGAGGGCTTGCCTACTAACGGTGTTGAAACTGAGAACCACAAGAAAGTTCTCATTTTGATGAGTGATATGATAGAATTTTTTCATTAATTTTGTGGACTAGCATAATAAATATAATTTTGTACAAACCTCGATTAATTTGATGTTAAGATAATTAGGCTTGTTAATTCTCTCTTTAACGTGTCATTGGGCCTGTGTTCATAGGCTTACTATGATGGGTAGGTTTGGCCCATGCTTTACAGTGCACAGGAGGCCCTATTGCTAGCCGACCTTAAATACAATCGCCCCATTGAAACTGTATGTGTTTTTTGCTGATTAGGGTTTGGAATAGCAGTAGTCAATCCTCTACATCTCTATCACATCACTTCACAGAAAACAACAATGGAATTATTTGTTCCACAATTTGCAGGTATTTGTCTATACAATTATTGAATCTAGTATGTTGCAATCCTAGGGCTAATTAATTGTGTTAATTAATTACAAAATTAATCTGAAATTTCATGTTAAATTTTACTTCAATAGGTATTAGAGCCAATTAACCCTAATTGTGACTGCTATTTTTTGGGTAATTTTGGAGATGTTTATTTTCATGAAATTTGGGGTTTCAGTTTTGTTAACTGTTTTCTTTGAAATCTGATTTATTATTGTTGGCTTGTTTTGGATTGGCAAATCGTTCGGTAAGGTTGTTGCATTTTTCTGTTGTCTAACATTCAAAATCAGAACTCGAAAAAAAATGCAAGCCATTAACATTTGGTTTCGAATTTTTTTCGATCCTTTTCAGTACCTTTTTTCATCATATTGATTGAGGGCTTTAATATATCATTAAATTCTAAATCTACTAACACCAATTTCGTTGAAAACGGATCAAAATGGAGTAAGATATGACGATTTTCCAAACCAGGCCGGTTGACCCAAATACCAGGTTTCCAGGTGGAGAAGACGCAGCCTAACCCGACTGGTCTTCTCCCACACGCGGTGGTGACGCGTGTGAGTGCGTGCCATCGTCTCCGATGGCCGTTTTTCTCCAAATTTTTCTAGTTTGCTCCACTTTCCTAGTTCTATTTTATGGTTTTTTCTAGAATTTTTTGAATACTATAAATTTTATTTTTATTTTTCTTGAATTTTAAAATTAACAATATAATGTACTCTCCGAATTTTTTCTTGAAATTTTTTTACTTGTTTCTAGTATTATTTGGGCTTGTGGGTTCTAGTGTACTCTCAGTGTTATGTAGTTATACACCAAAATTAATTTTTGATGTAATTTATGTATATAATGCTACATTATATGATTAATTTTGTAATTGTGGTACTAACTGAACCTATGGGAACTGTAGCACCCCACTCCCGTAAGACCCGAACTTGACATCGATGGTGACATCCAAATCCGTGCCCCGCGAGAGTAACGTGATAAATCACTCAATCATTCAAAAGTCCACATAATTTTTTTTGGATTAACACATCAAACACAATATGTGGAAATACAATTCAATACAAAAGAGAGAAATGCAATGCAGACGTGAACTGATCCCGACCTCTATACTTCACTTAAATGATGTATGTATACTCTCGTTGGCCTACCGGGGTATTCTTTTGATCCTAAAAAATATTTGCAAATTTTGGGTGAGTTTTCCGAACTCAATGAGTGACCACCATTGGTGGCTCACCCAGTCACATAACACTTAATTCACACATCTTACTTATTTCACATTTCACATTATTTCACATTCAATACACTTAATCATTCATATTATGCATATGCAATGCACATGAGACTCACTTTCCATTTATTACTTTGTTGTGACCGAGTACCTAAACTATCCCATATAGGGCTCATTGATAACTGTCCCTTATCCACTTGAGGGATACAGGGCTATTTTCCAGTAAGACTGAGGAGTTCAATGAATATGGACGTAATCATTTATTGCTCAAACTAAGGATGCCCACCATGATCAATGCTCATCATCTACTCTTATCCAATGCCATTAGATTTCAATTAAACATTTAAAATACAACATTGTCAGATACAATGTTTCATTAGTTTGAGCTTCATTTTCGGAGATGTAACCTCATACACTCTGTAATTCCCAGGTTTTGAATGAACTTTACTTACATTCCAAAAGAATCATATTTTCATATCATAACTAGTTATTTTCATAAAAATATTTTAAAAATAAGAGAGATATCTTAGTTCTACCATTATATTTTTCTACTAAGTTTTAATGTTAAATCAGTATCTTGTGAATATGAATAATAAGAAAAGAAAAAAATATTATAGTGAAAAGGATACCTACCAAAACAAATAATTAACGAGCTATAACTTACGACTTAGTAAAAACTTATAAAAAATCACTTAAAAAAGAGTTATAAATAACAATAAAAGGGAAATATTACTTAAGACATGTACTAACAAAGTAAGATCAAATTTTTGAAACATTACAACAAAGAAGGGAAAAGGCGACTTTGTTTTAAATCGTAGCTAAAGTGTTGGGACCCGTTTCCGGAACCCAACTCTTATACGGAATCATAAAGCGTGTGTACAGAATTTTTCGAAAATCAGATCTTGAAATCCTAAAGCGTGTAGCTTAAGGTCAAAACTTTTAACTCCGACATTCGAAAACGCATACTTTAGAAAAAAAATGTTGGAAAACTATAAAGACAAGTTACATCTTCCGAGAAGACGACTTGGTCGAGACCAATCCAAATCGGTATAAATTTTTTTTTCTATCACAACATCATTCAAAGCAATTTATCTTCCAAATGGAAATCATCAATCCCACAACCTCAATTCATTTGATTTTTCATATTCAATCATATCTCATCGTTTAAAATCTTATTTTTCTTTTCCATAATAAAAACCCACACACATATCTATATACGAACAATTCATATACAATTTCATCAACTTAAACGGAAAACTTCTTCCGTGTTGGACCCCGTCTCTGAAGCCCAACATTCGGAAGCACAAAAGCATGAAAGACCCAAAATCGACAACATACTAACCACAATTTGGGGAACTTTCAAGAGAAATTTTGGATCGGCTTCTTAAGATCAATTGTTCCCCCTGTTCTAACGATTCCGGCGCCACCAAAAACGCTTAATTTGGATTAGAAATGAAGAAGTTATGACCAAAATACTGTCTTAAAGAAAAACAAGCTAAGACTGAACACTCTACCAACTTCACGTCAGAAATTGAAAGTCTTAGAGGCTAGATTGTTGTTCGGCTCCTTCATATAATTTGTAGATCTATGTCTCTAGTTTAAATTGGAATAAGAATCGCCTCAATCGGAGCTCTATAGCTCAAGATATCTCCAAATTACAGAGGCATAGTCAGACTTTATCAACCGATCGCTATACTTCTCTTCAATCCACCTTTTTTGATTTAATAGCACTACTGATCGATCAGGTGTGGAAAGATATAAAAATGTCTTAGGAGTCTATCGCTTCAAAAATGAGGTCGATCGGAGGTCTGAGCAAAAAGTTATGGCCAAAAGAAGGAAGAGGGGTCGGTCGGCCAAGAACCGACCCCAAAGACGCGCACCAGGTGGTCATGGGCCCGCGCCCCGGGCAAGCACTCGGATGCGCGAGCGCCTGGGCGCTCGGCCTCACGCGCTCGCCATAGCGGGTGAGCTCGTGCGCGCCCGCGTGGGCGAGGGGCCGAGCGACCTGCCCAGCGATCCGACCCTCCTGACTTCTAACTCTCATATCTTTTGACTCCGAGCTCCAATTTTGACAAGATTGGTATCGTTGGGAAGATAGGAGACAGATCTAAAATTTTCAAGAAGGACTCACAAACAAGCTCGGTCACTAATGGAATCAAAAGTTTACTCTAAGACCGATCGACTAGCTCCTCACAAACAGTACTAAAACTTGTAAACATCATAACTTTTGACCCAGAACTCCAAATTTAGTAAACTTGGTGTCTATAGAAAGGTAAGAGAACGCTCTACAACTTCCATGAAGATCACGAATCCCACTTCCAACTCTATCAAGGTCAAAAATGGCTTCAAAGTTTCTATCTGTGGTCTGCCATTTAGACAACACCTACACTTAACTCTATCAAGTCACATTTTGCAATTAATACATCCAAAAATAGCTCATAACACATCATGGAGAAGCTCTACAGCTCGTCTACAACTATCAATAAGACTAAATGGTCCCATCCGATCCAGATCAGTCCAGAATTTGCCACACTACTCCCAAATCCAACAACTCATAAATCATTGCAAATTTCCAGCGAGCTATCCCAAAACAAGATCCCAACAGCTACTCAAAAATTAAAAGACTCATACACGTTCCTTTTTCAAGATCATACACAGATCGCAATTCAACACAACACATGAAGGTGAGAATACTAGAGTTCTCTTTCTCTTTGCCAATCATAGAAGAGTTCATGCACAGCTTTAATTACATATCAGCATATCCATCAAAATCAAATACAAGATACAAAATATATGAGATGCTCAATGCTTGATATGCTTATAAAGCTATTCCAAAAGCTAGTTACTAACTTAATACA
>JAOSBK010000004.1:17377995-17398816 GCA_027568895.1 Erythroxylum shatona
GTCTCCCTCTGATAGCCTTCTCCCGGCTGCCCGCTAGTGGCATAGGAGCTCCGATTTCGGACTCCCCTCCGTTCACGACTGCACAGAACCGCTACGCGGGAATGTGCAGTTCGTTCTGTTAGGACCGAACCAAACCATTTAATGTGATTTGGGATTTGTGTTGGATGCCGCGGTATAACCCGCAAACACACGCCGGGGTATAACCCCCAAACACCTACGGGTGGGGTGTGGGGTCCAACATCAAATCACTTGGATATGTTATGTATTTTTGATTTGTTACTTTGGAAAGCATTGTTATGTGACCTTTGAAATTATTTATGAATGTTTGAAAAGTTGAGAAGTTTGAAAAATAAGCCTTTGGGCAAAACTTTGTGTAAAATGATTTCTGCTTATGTTTTCTTTTTATAAATGTGGTACCCATTGAGCTGTCAAGCTCACCCCACCTTTCATCCCCATCTCCAGGGTTCGAGCAGGAGATCGGATGAGGGAAGGTCAAGACATTTGTTCGATTTTGCTCTTTTTGATGTTTGGTGACTTTTGGGATTTTTGTATAGGTATTGAAGCAATTATTTCGGGATGTATTGACTTATAACCAGGTATACCAAATTGAGATATAAATGTGACTTGGTCTATGTATTTTTGCTTTCGGATTTGTATGTAGACGTATGAATGGTTTTGGTATGTGAATAGAATGGAATATAAATGGCAATTGAATATAATTATAACTTGAGATATGATTGTGAATGTGTAAGAATGAAGCGAGATGATTATGTTGGCTGTTTTGAGATCATTGAAGTGGTTAAGATTAGATTTGCGTTTGTTGCTGATGAATATGAGTGGATTAGATTGAATCTTGCATTTGTATTTTGACGTGAGATGTATATGAATGAGATTGAGTTCTGATGATAGATTTTGGTTTGAGAATTATTGAAGTGGTGTAGTTATTGGTTTGCGTTGTTTCTGCTGGAAATTCCGGACGGGAGGTCCGATGATGGTTGTTATGGTTGGATGTGATTTTAGAAGTGTGTATTTTTGATCTGCAGATTTTTGGGCTGTTCAAAATACAGCCGTTATGCTGCCCGATTTTCGATAAAATCGGGTTCTGGCAAGCTAGAATAAGTTTAAGAGTTTTAAAGATGCGATAAAAAAATGCATGATTAAGAGTGTTTTTGAGCTAATGGCAAAGGATAGTGAGATTAGAATAGGAGAATTTCCAAATGGGAAATTGTATTGTTTTGAGTTGTATGCGTTTGATTAAAGAGAACATGAATGACACAAAAAAAAAAATTATACCGGTTTCGGATTAGTTTGGACCAAGTTAGTCTTAGGGTATCCAGTGCGACGTTGTTTCGAAAAGTTTTTCTTCGCGGATGTCGGAATCTTGCCACTCAGTTTGTTTCAGTTCGTTTGGAATTCGATTCGAATTACTGTGCTTCGTTCTTTTGAATCCGTTTTCGTTCGCTTCGCTTCTGCGTCCCCGTTTTCATTTCGTGTTATCGAATGCTTTGATTTACGATTCGAAATTTCGATGCGAAATTTTCGTTTCCTTTCGCTTTCGTTTCCTTCGCTTGTTTATTTTCCGGTTGGGATCCGGTCTCCGGATCGGGTTCCAACACCAATGACACGTTAAAGAGAGAATTACCATTGACAGCTAATTAATCGGGGTTTGTACAAAATAATTTTTATTATGCTAGTCCACAATTATGATAAAATTCTATCATTCTTTGTAGTAAATCCTCTGCGCCTCTGTCATTCCGCTTAACAAAAATAACAATGGATTCAATTATTCCACAATTTTTAGGTATTTATCCATTCAATTATTGAATCTAGTATGTTGCAATCCTAGGGTTAATTAATTATGTTGATTAATTATGAAATTAATTTAAAATCTTGTATTAAATTTCCTTCAATTGGTATCAGAGCTAGGTTAACCCTAATTGTGACTGCTAATTTTGGGTAATTTTCGATATGTTAATTTCATGGAATTTGGGGATTTTTGTTTTTGTTAATTGTGTTTTGTGAAATTGGTTTTGATGTTATTGACTTGTTTCGATTTGGTGTCAAAGCATGTGATAGGTTGCTAAATTTGTTGTTGTTTTTTGTAAACCTCAAGAACTGAACCATAACCGTTCCTCTTTGATTTTTTCAAACCATTTTTAGTAGCCTTTTTTGTGAAATTGATTGAGGGGTTTGATAGATCTTTAAATTATGATTCTAATGACACTAAAATTGTTGAAAACAGATCAAAATTGAGAAAGCTATTGAGATTTTTCCGAACCAGGTCGCGAATCGGGTCGAGCAACTCGGATACCAATTAGCCGGGCGAGGAAGATGCAGTCCGACCAGGCTGGTCCTCACCCATGTGTAGCGGTGGCGCGTGTGGGTGCGTGCCGCCGTCTCCGGTGGCCGTTTTCCCCCAAATTTTTCCAGTTTGCTCCACTTGCCTAGTTCTATTTTATGGTATTTTTTGAAATTTTTTTAATGCTAGAAGTTTTCTTGAAAAATTTTGTAATTATTCCTAGTATTATTTGGGCTTGTGGGGTCTTGTGTACTCTCAATGTTATATAGTTATGCACTAAAATTAATTTTGGATGTAATTTATACATATAATGTTGTATTATATGATTACTATGGTTAATTTTGTAATTGTGGTGCTAATTGAACCTATGGGAACAATCTTGGGGAATATTATTGGACTATTATCATTCATTTTGTGTAATTGTGAACTCGCCTATCGTGAGACGAATTATTACAAATTGTTGTTGTGATGTTGTTATTGGGCATACATTAGATACTATGTTAATAATGCACTTACCCTATCGGTTTGTCTTTATCAATGTGGTTTCTAATGTTTTGTTTAATTTATTGAATTATGTCTTTAAAGTTTTCAATATCCTATCGATATTAGCTTTAGGGCATAGTTTAATGTTCTGGTTGATCTGTATTGTAATTCGAGACCCTTAGGCAGAATTGCAATTGCATGAGAACCTAGCTGTGTTGTTTGCCCAATTTTGATAGTTGTTGATACATTTGCTAAATCTCCCTACTTTGTATCAATTTCCAGCTTTGAATTCTTTGATTAAGTTGAATGGGACCAATTATAAGGACTAGCTTGAATTCTTGAATCTTTTTTTAGCAGTTTCTAATGTTGATATTGCTCTAATTGAGGATGAGCCTGCATAATCCATTGCTGAGACTTCCGCTGTAGATAAAGTTAAATATGACAAGTGGGTTCGTTCTAACAAGGTCTGTTTAATGACCATCAAGTATACAATAGAGAAGACTATTAAAGAGAGCATTACTGAAACTGAAAATGCCAAAAATTATCTAGTACAATATTTAGTGGTTGATTATCTAGTACAATATTTAGTGGTACAATATCTTCTTCTGAACTTGCCCAATCTGAATCAATATATATTTCAATTGTTCTTTGATCTTCTTTCTTGAATAGCAGTCATTTTCTTGGAGTACCTTTTAGATACCGTAAGATCTTATAGATTGCCTCCAACACTCACGGTAAGTATTCAATACCATTGTCAGTATGAAGGATTTGAATACTAGTTTGGAATTGATTCTTTTTTTGTAATCCTTGTTGTGAACCTATTCAAAAGAGTGACAAACTCTTAAATAGCCAGTGTCCTCAAAATGATAAAGATAAGTCAGAGATAGAAAAGGTCCCAGATGCTTCTGCTATTGGCAGTCTTATGTATGCTCAAGTTTGTATACGTCCTGATATTGCTTTTGTTGTTAGTGTACTTGGGAGATACTTGAGCAACCCTGGTATGGGTCATTAGCAAGCTATGAAACGAGTTTTGAGGTACCTACAAGGTACTAAAGATTATATGCTCACTTACAGGATGTCTGATTACCTTGAGGTGATAGATTATTCTTATTCTAATTATGGTGGCTACCCTGATGATCACAAATCCACATTAGGATATATCTTTATGCTTGCTGGAGGAGCTGTATCTTGGAAAAGTGTTAAATAAATACTTACAGCAACTTCAACTATGGAAGCAGAGTATATGGCTTGTTATGAAGCTACTCGACAGGCAATATGGTTGAGGAATTTCATTTCTGAGCTTCATCTCGTAGAGAGTGTTTCCAGACCTCTAACCATATATTGTGATAACTCTGGTCTGGTGAGCTTCTCTCAAATATGCAAGAACTCCAAGTGTTCGAAGCATTTGGATATAAAGTATATGTTTGTTAGAGAGAAGGTTAAAAAGTTTCAGACTTGTATAGAGCATATACCCACCGATGTTATGGTGGCAGATCCTCTAACCAAAGACTTGACTGTTAAGGCTTTTGTAAGTCATGTAACCCGTATGGGCCTATTTAGGTGTTTTGATGCCTTGGATTAGTGGGAGCCTATCTTTTATGTTAATTTTTGATAGTAACATTGTATTTGACTATTTTGTTATTCAGTCTAAAGACTTTTGCTTATAATTGTTGCTATTATTGTTGTTATTGCCATATCCTTTATTGATATACTACGCAGATACATTTAAATATTTGTATATATTTGGCATTTTGTTGCAGACATTTTGTACCCAATCTCATCTTGTTGTTATGAGCTATTTTGTTAAATCTCAGTTGGCATCTTGAGTGGATGCTTCGGCCATTTTGTTTAGAATTGCACAAATGGATTACCATTTTGAGTGCATTTCCTTATGACACATTCTGTTTAGGTCATCGAGGTATGGGTATCTTGCATATATGTTATCAATACTCCTATCAGGTCTGATTTCTATACTGTTGAGGTACTTGTAACTTCATTTTGGACTTAGGATTGAGAGATTGTTGGCTCTTCTTTGACATCATTTTGTGGCCATAAATTGTTATATTGATCTGGGGATTTGTTTCTACTGTTCATTGATGTTAATTACGTTGTCCAAGTAGGAGAATGATATAATTTTGTCATTAATTTTGTGGACTAACATAATAAACATAATTTTGTACAAATCCCAATTAATTTGATGTCAAGATAATTGGGCTTGTTAATTCTCTCTTTAACGTGTCATTGGGCCTGTGTTCATGGGCTTGCTATGATGAGTAGGCTTGGCCCATGTTTTGAGATGCACAGGAGGCCCTACTGCTAGTCGACCTTAAATAGAGTCATCCCATTGAAAACTGTATGTGTTTTTTTGCTGATTAGGGGTTGAAATAGAAGTAGTTAATCCTTTGCGTCTCTGTTACGTCACTTCACAGAAAACAACAATGGATTCATTTGTTCCACAATTTCCAGGTATTTGTCTATACAATTATTGAATCTAATATGTTGCAATTCTAGGGTTAATTAATTGTGTTGATTAATTATAAAATTAATCTGAAATTTCATGTTGAATTTTCCTTCATGATATTGCTTGTGGGAATCGTGCATCTGTGGGGGCTATTGAAGCAGCATGTAATGAAGAATTTGCCCAGAAGTTATAATTTCTTAGTGAAATGTGGGCAATTGTGGAAGATGACATGCTATGGATTTGCACCACGAATAATTGATCAATCTAACTTTGATGTGATTTCAACATTTATAGCACGCTCCCGTTGTTTTGGACATAATTTGACCTATGGACCTTTAAATTAGATGATTTTAGCTAAGAATGAAACCTAAAATATAATATTAAAAATATCTAGAAGAGACCTTTACCTAATTCTAGCTGAATGACATTGAAATTTGAGGTTGAAAATGGTAACCTAATATTGCTTCTTTGTTGAAGCAGTTTGTGATATTTAGTGCATATTTCATAATTTAGAAGTCCAAATAGCTAGATTTTTTATGTTGTAGAAACTAGACACATAAGGGAACAAATGCCTAAAGGATCTCAAAACCTAATTTGAACGTTTGCTATAGGAAAATTAGGGAATAAGTAGAGATATAAATTTTGGGCCAGGGACATTGCGGACAAGAAATTGCTCTCTCTTTTGAGTTTGTTTTCATTTTTTATTTTCTCTTTTGACTTTGTTTTCGTTTTTTATTTTTATCGAACATTTTCAAATGTTTATGAAACTTTGCAAACACCTAGATATAAATGAAATATGGCTTGCCATATGTGAATTGTGTGAGGTATTGTTTTGAAGAAATTGATAAATTAGAATGAGGAAATGATGGCATTGAAGTAATTGTTGAAGTTAGATTTGGAAACGAAGAACAATAGGTTAGCTTACGAAAGTAAGCAAAAATACGCTTGAATTTGGTTAAACCAAATTATAGTATTAATATCTTATTTCCAAATTTGGAAATAAATGCTAAAGTGAAATGTTTTTTACGTAGGTAAAAGAGAGGTACTGAACATGTGACTGTGCTTGGCAATAAGTTTGTGAGGTTGTGAATGTATTTTAATTGTTTTATATGACTAAATTCCTTATAAAAAGAATTGATGACATGTAAATGTTCTTTAAATCGATTTTAAGCAAAAGGTTTTCATGAAATGAACATTTATGAGTTTTATGTGAATAAGATATCAGCTAATATAAGTGCATGTTTTAGCAATATATGAGTTTTAATTTGAAAGCTAAATTTTGTATGATTGGGAGTTACATTGAAATAATTCAATTATGAATCCTCCCATTCTTGATTTGGAAAATAAGATGAGACTTAAATGTAAGAGTTACTTTTGCTTATGGTACGCTGCTAGGCTTTATATATGTTATTATACCGATATATTTATAGCAATAACCTATTACGGGTAAGCGATGTAGAACCACCTCTGTAAGTAATAGTTAATCAATCATGAGTAAGTGATGTAGAACTAGCTTCGTGACTTGTTACGGGTAAGTGATGCAAAATCAGCTCTGTAAATAGTGTTAATCCAGTCGATAAGCGATGTAGAACTAGCTCCGTAAATAGTGGTTAATCAATCACAGTTAAGTGATGTAGAACTAGCTCCGTGACTCGTTATGAGTAAGTGATGCAAAATTAGCTCTGTAAATAGTGTTAATCCAGTCGCGGGTAAGCGATGCAGAGCTAGTTTCGTGACTTTAGGCCTAGTGTACCGTATAGTAAATGAATTATTGGTGGGCTATGTTGAGTAAGAAAATTCATGACAGTAACAATGACACCACTATTTATTTTAAAAGTGATTTGAGAGATACCGTATGATACCAATTCTAGTAGTTGACTTATTTTTAGAATAAAAGTTTTAAAAAAGCCTTATTGTCACCACTGTTTATTAATTAAGGAAAATGAAAACTCTTATATTATGAGTCATTAAGTTTAATTTCAAAATAGTAATTTCAGAAAATTGATGTTGTATTTTATGAAATAATATGTTATTACCAGATTTGATGATGCACGAATAAATTGTTATGACAAATGCTTTACTATAAGCTTCATGATTGTTTGGAATATTGCAGTTATATTGTTATTAAAAGTTCAATTTTCTTATAAACTGGTTACATTCACTGAACTCATTTAGCTCACCCTTATTTTTATGTTTTTAAATAAACCACCCCAAGTATACATACAGGTGCTGTAGTAATTGAGACTTCGTTATAGGATTAGTTGTATTTTTGGGTGTTGTTGTGTTTGTCTTATCTTTTTTATGTATAGGTTTGCTTGAAATTGGCTTAGTTGCTTGTATATATGTTGCAAAGTATTTTTGGAAAGGGTTTAAAAGTGTGATCTTGTAATCATCTTTGGGATTGTAAATCTCTTTTTCTTAATAAACTACGAGGACTTTGATCCCCAATGATGTTTTAAAATTTTTGAAAATTTTATGATTGTGATTGCTTGTGATGTGGATCTGAGGTCTCATTCTAGAAGTTGAGATGGTATATGAAACATTAGAAGTGTTTTAAGATGTGTTATGCAGGTTTTTGAAAATTTTGGGCGCTTTTAATGATTAAAGTATAAAAAGTTTTTAACAGTTGAACGGTTTGACTTTGTGGGAACCCTTCAGTTGAGTTGGACATTGATCGAAGCGCTACCGTGGTGTCGGCAGGAGTGTTCCACTCAAGTTCTGGAAGGGGAACTCTGGGATGGGTCGTTTCATATACAATGAGTTAAGATGATAATGTGTTTATATATGATGAGTCTAAAATATCAAAATAATCAAATAGGAAGTATAATAAACATTACATATTCATTTATAATCTTTATGTGTCTTATTTTTCCTTGGTCTTAATTTTTTCTCTCGTAAGTGAGTTTAACTCAAAGTTTTTTATAGCATTTCCGTAAGATGTATCCTGGTTTATGCATGATCACTATTTACTTCATATTTTTTAAAAAATTATTTTAAAAAATTTTCGAAAAATTATTGCTTTCATTAAAAACAAAATCACTAGTAATACTTATATTTTGTTATCTTCAAAACATAAATTATATATAATTTATGTTATTATATATAAATAGACTTGAGGGAAGAAAAACTAATATATGAAAATAAAAGAAGGCACGTTGTAAATCCAATGAAAGAGTAAACATTTTAAGTCATTCGAGGGCTATAAGTAAAATTTAAGTATTATAAAAAATTTAATTTACTTAGAAAAAATTTGGCACTAAAATTAATTATATTATTACGAATAAGATATCATATTCTTAATTCCAATAAGTTATTTATCATATGAAATATTTCTAGAGGAATTCGATGTGTCATTTTGAATACAGACTGGCAGGATTACGCGCAATAAGGAATTATAAAAGTTTAACCCTCAATGTGTTATTTTGATCCAAGATTGAAAGCAAGTCCCTTCACCTTCTCTATATAATTAATTGTATTTGTTTGTGAGAAATGTTCCCTCCGCTAATAAAAGATTTCGACATTTTTCGAACAATCCCCCAATGAATCACTAGACAACTTCCCACGTGGTTTAGTAATTAAATTTGGAGCCACATTGACAGTCAACGCTTCGTCAACTTGCATCATCTTCACAGCGACACTTCATGTCCAAGACACTGCCAAATGCCAATGAGTGTAGCCGAATTAATAGGTGTCGCAAACACACTACGTTACGGGTGTTTCGACATTTTACGATCACTAAACCACTTCCCATGTGGTTTAGTAATTAAATCTGGAGCCACACGGACAAGTCAGCGGTTCGTAAAGTTGCATCATCTTCAAGTTCAAGGGCAAGACACCGCCGAATTAATTGGTGTCCCACACACACAACGTTACGGGTGGCTTAAACAAATTAGTTGGCATTAGGTTTTAGCTATCAAATCGCAAACCTAAACCTACTTGCCATTAGTTCGTAAGCAAACACAGTACAGGTGGCATGCCTTGAGCCCATCCTGCCGAATGGAACTCCCCCGTCTTTACCGTTGCTCGGTGCTTAAGTTCCAACTCTTCGAGAGGATCTCCAACAGTTGTTAGCATTATCCATCGGCAAAGGCACAGACAGAACGACAGGGTGAGAAATGGAGGGAAGAGAAAGCACTTGTTTCCAGTGTCATCCTCTGTTGAGAGGCGGACTAAGAAGAAAAGCAAGTGGTTACACCCATGGCTTTTCTTCCTCTCAGATCCATCAAGTGTCCTCCATTTGCGAAACTCTTATCCCTCCTTTGCCTATAGACACCATAAGCAACAACATCCCAGTCCCAGATGATAAATGCAAGGCAGTTCACTCCTTCTATGAAGCTTCTGCTTCCGACCCTCCCGTCCCTGATGAGGTCAGCCTTGTATCCTTCATTTCTTGGCGTCTCAGTAGTTGGGCTCTGAATAAAACCATGATCTTTTGCATAAAAGGTGTCTTACCTTCTACTGTTTACTCTGCTTAATGATGATACAGTTGGCTGAATTGTTGGTTGAAAGAGGTCTACCAGAAGCTGTTTTTCTGGTGAGATTAGTTCTGAAGATTCTTTCTTTCAGATTGGGTACACTATTACTTTGTGGATTCTTGTGTTTGGACTGGAGATGGCCGTTTGTTCACAAGTTTTCTGAAATTTCTCTGAAGAGGAGAGAAGAAATACTTAATAAGTGGTCAATGCAGAGGCGTTTTACACTATTAAGAGTTGTGTTTGCAGTGATCAAAACCTTCTGCTTGTACACTTACTTCTCCAGGGTGAGTACTGGTTTACACTTTTGCTAAATAAAATAGCACTTTATGGTATCATGGTTAGTGTGCCGTTCACTCTCTTAGAGATTGTTGTTGCCTGCTATTACGGTTGCTGACTTCACATGAAGATTATATATTTTACGCTGACTGAGTCTGTGGATCTTCAGTTTATTGGCATGAGAGTTTCAATACAGTTAAAATTGTATTACTTACATCTACAAATATGAGCGCTTGTTTTTGCTCTAATGTATAAGGCTGTCAGCTTTTGAAGTGTGTGTTTCATTTTCTTATTCTCTCAAATTAAACAAATTACCTCAATGGAGTGATGGTTATACTGTTCTGATCTTTCTTCTTGCAATTAATAAGAAGTTGGTCTTTGTTTGATTGAGCAAGGAATTTTCTTTTTGCTCTTTTTAATTTCTTGATTCTTTTGGCTGTTTTTTGATTTCTTTGTTTCACCTTAAAGTTCTAAGTTCTTGAATTCATGGATTTCTCAGACTGATGAAAATTCACAAAACCCAGCATGGGAAGCAATTGGATACCATGTTGAGACCGACAGAGAAAGGGTGAAACCACAAACGGAGAAACCTCTTGCAAAAGGGATCATAGAGACTGCAAATGAAGTTGATGCAAGTCTTGTCCGATCTCTCACCCTAAAAGGCCTTCAAGTCACTGAAGATCCAAGACACAACATCTGCAAGATCAAATGTGATGCAGTGATTGTTGGCTCTGGTTGCGGTGGAGGGGTTGCGGCTGCAGTTCTTGCTAACTCTGGACAAAAAGTAGTTGTACTTGAAAAAGGGAACTATTTTGTTTCAGAAAATTATTCTTCTCTTGAAGGGCCGTCTATGTCTGAATTATACGAGAATGGAGGTATTTTATCAACCGTCAATGGGAAATTTATGATTTTGGCTGGATCAACAGTTGGTGGAGGTTCTGCTGTGAATTGGTCCGCATGCATAAACACTCCCGATCCTATTCTGAGACAGTGGTCTGTGAATCATCAAATTCCACTTTTTGGAAGTGCCGAGTATCGCTATGCCATGGATGTTGTGTGTAAGAGGACTGATGTTACAGAATTATGTAGTGAAGAAGGATTTCAAAATCAGGTGCTCCGAAAAGGATGTGAAAATCTTGGTTTAAAAGTTGAACCAGTTCCGAGAAACTCCTCCGCTGATCATTACTGCGGATCTTGCTGCTATGGCTGTAAAACAGGAAACAAGAAAGGGACTGATTTGACATGGCTGGTGGATGCTGTGGGCTATGGTGCTGTGATTCTCACAGGATGCAAAGCTGAAAAGTTCATTCTAGAGGACAATTGCAACGGAATGGCAAGAAAGAAATGCTTGGGAGTGATGGCTAGAGTGTCTAATACCAATATCACTAGAATGCTGCAAATAGAGGCTAGAGTGACAGTTTCTGCCTGTGGATCCCTTTTGACACCTCCTCTAATGATCTCTAGTGGGTTAATGAATCCAAATATTGGCAGGAACCTTCACCTCCACCCAGTACTAATGGCTTGGGGATATTTTCCAGAGCAGGAGTCTGAATTTAAAGGGAAAAGTTTTGAGGGAGGGATTATAACTTCAATCCACAAAGTGGTGGGAGAGGAGTCTAATGTCTGTGCTGCCATTATAGAAACTCCATCAATTGGGCCAGCCTCATTTGCAGCATTAAGTCCTTGGATTTCAGGGAAGGTATTTAAGGAAAAAATGCTCAAGTACGGAAGAACGGCTCATCTTTTTGCACTGGTTAGAGACCAAGGTTCAGGACAAGTCAAAGAAGAGGGTCGCATCAAGTATCGGCTGCAGCAGTTGGATAAGGAAAATCTTAAACTAGGCCTGCGTCAGGCATTAAGAATTTTGATTGCAGCGGGGGCTGTTGAAGTGGGCACGTACCGAAATGATGGCCAAAGAATTGCTTGCAGAGGTCTAGAGAAGAAGGATTTAGAACAGTTTTTGGATACAGTAGTAGTTCCCGGCGGCATGGGATCAAAGGAGGAGTATTGGACCACGTTCACTTCTGCACATCAGATGGGAAGTTGTAGAATGGGTGCAACTGAGATAGATGGGGCCGTTGATGAAAATGGTGAAAGCTGGGAGGCCAAAGGATTATATGTTTGTGATGGAAGTGTGTTGCCTAGTGCAATTGGGGTCAACCCTATGATTACAATCCAATCCACTGCGTACTGCATTTCCAAAAGGATTGCTGAGCACTTAAAGAAGGAAAGCCACTAGCTAAACAACCAGTTTGTTGCAGAAGAACAGACATTCTATAGTCACGTCTATGACCATGAAAACTCAAGAAGTTCCCATAAGTTATGTTCTGTTCTATTCTTTTAGGAGCTTCATGATCTTGATCAGTAGTCATGACTTGGAAATAAAATGTTAATATCATACGAGGCAATATCAGCAAATGGGAAAATAAAATATTCATATCATCTGAGGCATTACCAGCAAACGATATACACAACATGTGTATATATATGTTTGAAGAGAATATGATTTTTTAAAAAAAAGTAGTTTGTTGGAGCTTATAAGTATGTAGTTTTTTTTTTTTGAAAAATTTTAAAAAATTCATTGCTAAGAGAGTGGGAAAATAATCAATGTAGCCATAGATACACCTTATGTAGGACTTGGTTATAACAAGACAATTGGGAGGTTGTCATCTCTCCACGTGTAAACTCATGCGTACCATCTTCATTTAGTTTCTTCCAGCTCTTCGTCTAGTTCCAGATAACTCCGACTTTACTCTCTTGCATTCTCACTGTTTTAGTTATTTATGCCTCTGCTTGCTGCCTTCAGTTTGGATACATAAACTGAGTAGGTGGTAAGCGTCGTTGCCTTATCAGATAGATTCTCCCGCTTAAGGCTCCGACTTATTTGGGCTTTTAGTTACACAATTCTCCGCTTTGTTGGGTAGATTCATGCCTGTAATGTGATCGATCCCAGCCAGAAGTGAGACTGCACTTGCATGGACTAATAGGTAAATGCTGTTAGCTTATCCTACACGATCATTTCTTGCAACTATCCTTTGTATGCATATATATATAATGCATGCATACATCGAATGTGATCGACCCCAGCCACAACGGAGACTGCACTTGCATGGACTAAGAGGTAAATGCTGTTAGCTTATCCTACACGAACATTTCTTGCAATTATCCTTTGTATGCCAGACGATGTATATGCATGCATCTATATATATATATATATATATATATCAGGAAGAAGCGATAGGGAAAGGAAGGCCAACAGTGCAACGTTAATCGTGTTGACATGAAAGTCTGCGTGTGGTTGCTTGTCGCGACGGTAGCCATGCATTTAAGAAATGAAGACGAAAGCTGAAAATGAAACAACCACAAGCTGGATTCTTGCACACAAATTGCATGTTTAGAACATGACAATATTACTCTTTTTCTTTTAGATGAAGGGATAAAAATTATGATTTTGCATATTTAGTTTTCTTATGCCGTAGACAATGTTGTACCTTTATATGATTTTTCATACAAATGGCGCTAGTCACAGATGATGTAGTCTTTCTTATGTTTCCTAAATATGGTTTGTTAAGCTAATAAAACGTAACCTCAAAATTATTAAATATTTTAAATTTTAGAATTCGTTCGTCCTTTTAAAAGTGTTGGTAATTACTCTTTCCCTTTCTCTCCTCACAACCATGAGTTAATGTTCTTTAGTTGGCGTGGTTCATGTACAAATTGTCACAAAGACAGGTAAGGTATCAACTCAGCAACAGAGCTCCTTTGGGTCGTAATATGAGTTGCAAATTGCTAAGGTATTTCGAGAGAATGGTAAAATTGGTATCAGAATATGTAAGCATATGTTTTTTTTCTTAGCCACAATTTGTACACGTATGCGCCGACCCCGTATTCTTTTCTTTCTCTGAGCGCCACTGTTCCTTCACCTAAATATCCTCCTTACAGAACTCTATAAAAAGCCCCTACTTATGCATGAAAATTTCTGAGAGCGTGCAGAAAACAGAGAGCAACTTCCAATGACATCCTCCATTGAGAGGCGAAGGAAGACTTCATATATAAAAACTTTTCCAAACCATTCAAACATTAGTCTGACTTCATATTTTACTCTCAAAATTATAAGTGTCATACTAATTTTTAATTGGTAATTTAAATTTGACATTCACTAAATTGGTATAATTTTTAACCACAATACGTTGATTGATTTAGTAAATAATAACATAAAATTATTTACAATTAAGACCCATGTCATATGATATTATTGATTAGAGATTGTATCTAGAAAGTATCATATTAATTTTTTGTTGGTAATTTAAATCTGACGTTCACTAAATTGATATAATTTATAATCACAATACGTTGATTGATTTAATAAATAACAACACAAAATTATTTACAATTAAGAGCCATGCCATATCACATTATTGATTAGAGATTGTATCTAAACATAAAGTCTAATTGCTTCACTTTTTCCTTAATGTTCTACATTCCTAATTCTAGTTTTTCCCAAAAAGTTCACATTATTGAAATAATTGAATAATAGTATTTATTTAAAAACATGGTAATTTTCTTAATTTGTGTTATGAATAATAACCTCGTCACTTTTCCTATGTTTTCTTTAAATATTGTTAGTTGTTATCTTTAATTTTCCTTTAAATAGATTGCAATGGTAAATATGATACTATCTACATATTACCATGTAAAATTTACGTTATGCAACATTAGATACATTTTTAAATATAAATAATTGATATCTAAATAATTCGACAAAATTTTCTGAACATTGTGAAAATCAACATAAAAGTTTTCCTTAAGCAAGGACTAGTTTTACAAAGGTTTTATAAGGCCTATTGAGTCATTCACCACTATCTCCAACTTGGGAAGGAAAATTTTACGCCATCATAGGAAGCTACTGGTTATCTTGCGGACACCAAGAAGCCAAAATGGGAAAAACCACAAAAACAAAGACCTCTTCAAAAAAGGATATTAGAACCTACAAATGAAGATGACACAACCCTCCTTTATGCTCTTATCTAAGGCCTTCAAGTCACTGAAGATTCCAAACATAACATCTACAAGATTATATGCGAAGCTGTCGTGGTTGGTTTCAGTTGCAACAGAGGAGTTGTAGTTGTTGTTATTATGCTGGCAAACTCTGACCTCAATGTAGTTGTACTTGAGAAAGGTAACTACTTTGTCACAAAAGGTTATTCTTCTCTTGAAAGACCTTCCTTTTCTGAGTTATACGAGTGTGGAGGTGTAGTGTTAACTCTTGATAGCGAAACTATGATCATGGTTGGATCAACTATTAGTAAAGGCTCTATAGTGAATTGGTCTGCATGTATAAAGACCCTAGATGTTATTCTCAGAGAGTGGTCTGTGAATCACAAGATTCCATTTTTCAATAGCTTTAAATATCAAGCAACTATGAATCATAGTCTCATAAGGCTTGGTGTCACAGACAAATGTAGCAAGGAAGGACTTCAAGATCAAATATTGCATAAAAGGTGTGAAAAACTTGGATTGAAAGTTGAAACAATTATAAGAAACTCAAGTAGTGATCATTACTATGGTTCCTGTGGCTATAAGTGTAGAATGGGTGATAAAAGGGGGACTAATTTGATATGGCTAGTTGATGTCGAGGGTGTGGAGCTATGATTCTCACAGGATGCAAATTTGAAAAGCTCATGCTAGAGGAGAATGCCAATGGTGTTGGGGAATAGAGGAAAAAAGACAAATGAAACAAAAGAGTAATTAAAGATATTGCACAAACTACTTGTCTTTTTCATCAAATAAAACCAATAGTTTAACTACTTAAATAGACCTAAAGTAAACCAAGCTAAAACCAAACAACTAACTAAGAAGTGGGTAAGAACCCACATACATCACTATCTACTTAACATAAAATAAACATGCTATTTGACTAAGAATTTATGAAACCCACTAACAACTAACTAATAATTTTAAAGCATTTGCTAACACCCTCCATTGTTTCAAATTTTCATGAATGGATCACTTCTCTCCCAATGTAATACACTTCTCATCACCGTCTTTAAATTTGTTAATGCACATTATCATCAACTTACAAATATTGAAGCATATATCTCCCTAGTGCACTTCGCACCAACAACTCTAAAAAAGAGTTTCTTCTTATGCCACTTGTGCCATGTTTGTTTCTTCTTCATTTTGAAATCTACAGTCATTTTGTAAATGCTCAAACCTGTTGCACTTGAAGCATTGCTATTTTCTTTTGTGTCAATAATCCTTCTCTTCATGGTCGGGCTTCTTACAATCTGTACATTGAAGAATTTTACTTTTACCCTTTAAAAAGGAACTCTTAATCATGTATGATCCTTTAACCTTATCACCATTTTCTCCATCCCTCATTAATCTTTTTTGGTCCACAACTTGAAGAGCTTTTAATAACTCTGCAAAGGTTATATTTGATAGATCTTTAGTAACTTCAAGAGATGAAAATTTTGACTCGTACCTTTTGGAAAGTGTCATAAGAAGCTTGGCTACAACTCTTTAAGTAGGAAATTCTTCACCATGTGACTTGATTTAATTGACAATGGACATAAGTTTGCTCTCATATTTCTTGACACCTTTAGAATTGTTCATTTTTTATATCTCAAATTCCCTTTTGAGATTCAAATTTTGCATCATCTTAGTTTAAGCGTTGCCCTCAAAATCTTCTTTTAGTTTCTCTCATGCTTCTTTAAGAGATTCACATGACATTATACTCGTGAAAATTCCTCCTATCACAACTGAATGGAGGTAAAATATAGCTTTTGGTTTCATTAGCCTTTTTTCATCATTGTTCTTGATTTTGTTTAGGGTTGAATTTTGTGGAAGAGGTGTAGGCTCAAACTCACTTTCAATAATCTCCCATAAACTAACAGCTTGCAAATATGACTTCATTTTGATAGCCCAAGAGTGGTAATTTTCTCCGTTGAAAATTGGAATTAGAATAGAGAAATTGTTTGATGTCATTCTTAGGGTTGAACACTCACAATTTTTTTAAAAAAGATTTTGCTACTCAATCCTTACAAGCCAAAAAAAAACTAAAGCTATGATACCAATTTGTTAAGAAATAGAGGGGAAAAAATGAAACAGAGGAGCAATTAAAGATATTGTACAGACTTCTTGTCTTTTTCATCAAATAAAACCAACAATTGAACTACTTAAATAGACCTAAAGTAAACCAAGCAACTAACTAGGATTAGGTAAATAACTAACTAGGAAGTGGGTAAACAACCCACGTGCATCACTATCTACTTAACATAAAATAAACATGCTATTTGACTAAGAATTTACAAAACCCACTAACAACTAACAATTTTGAAGCATTTGCTAACAAACGGAAGGAGAGGAAAGACATGCTGGGCGGTAAAGGCTAGAGCTTGTAATACAAACATCATTAAAAAGATGCAAATAAAGGTACAATCACATTTTCTGCTTGTGGGTCTCTCTTAACACCATCTCTAATGATCTTTAGTAAGTTGGAGAATCCAAACATTTCCTAGAACCTTCACCTCCATCCATGTTTATTGGTCTAAGGGTACATTCCTAAACATGGAACAGATGTCAAGGGAAAAATCTTTGAGGGAGGAATTGTAACTTCTATAACAAAATTGGTGGTAGAGAAGCCTAATGCTTGCGATGCTATCATAAAGATGCCTTTACTTGGACCAGCTACATTCATAACATTAACTCCATGGGTTTCAGGAAAGGACTTAACACAAAGAACATTGGGGTATGCAAGGATTACATATTCCTATGAGATATTTGTTGTGTAACTAACTGGAAAATTAGGGATTAATAACGAACTAGCAATTGAGAGAGAAATAGAAGAAGAGGTAGAAACAGTAAAGAGAGAAACTTGGTTATTCTGTCATATGTTAGTTTTTCTCCTTCTGTCCCAAAAAGTTATATTAATTATTATAATAACTGTTGGTATAGCTATCCACTCATTGCTTAACATATATCTTATACACACAACAACGTTCTGGATACTTATTACAATACTACATCATTTTACAATTAACATATATTTCCTACTTTCACCCTTTGACTACCAAGCTTTGATCATTTCCCCACTCCTTAAGAACCTTGTCCACAAGATTTACATCTAGAAAACATTATTGAATATCATATTAAAAAGTTTTTAAGAGACGTCTCTATCCTTCGAAGAAGACCATTGTACTTATGTTTGTACAACTAGATGATTATTGCAATTCACTAATCAGCAATGAAGAACAACAAACGATACAAAGTGTAAAATATAAATAATAAGGTAACACTAAAGATGATATTTTTGAACCAGAAATTTGACATTTTAATTGGGAAATATGCATACAATTTGATTAAACTTTGCTCTATTATTAACCCTTAGTTGCTTAATCTTCTTTACAAGTTACGTTATTACCATATTGCAAAACATAATCAAATAATGATTAACTTCAGGCTTATATTTCATTAAATATATCAAAACTCCTCTACAAAAATGGTTAACAATCATGAGAAAGTAATACACACCTAAGAAAAATTTTATTTTGTAACAACGTCATATATCACAATGAATTAAGTTAAAGCAAGAATCTAACTTTATTGTGCTAATTGAAAATGGTAATATGGTTTGTTTAGCACACATGCAAGGATCACATTGCATAATGCTTTTGCAAGCAACATTATTACAATTAAGCTGAATATGTCAAAACTTTGCATTAGATGTGTAACCAAGTCTTACATGCCAAATTTTAGAGCCTTCTTCTTTATTAACTAACTTTGTCACACATCTAATAATGTGTATTAGTTTAAGATAATAAAGACCATTTTAAAGCATATTCACTCTAATCAACCTCCTTAAGGGTAAGTCATGTATCACTTAAAGGTCCGGAATGAATATTAGTGCACAATTAAGATCTTTTGTCAGCTTGCTTATTCAAAATTAAATTTCATTTAAAATTTGGAATATGAAAAACATGATACATTTTCATCCTTTTAGGAAGTTATACTTTCCTAACATTTTTTACATAAACTTTGTCTCCATTTGAGACTTTGGAAACCCTTCAATAGCCTTCTCTATTTCTTCCAATAATTCAATGCTAAGAGTTAAATTATCTGTTTCTCTAGAATATATCACCTATGATTTCTCAATCTCAATCTTACCAACCATGTTATAATTTGATTTTTTTTACATCATTATTCAATAATTACACTAACTTTACCAACTATGCTTGTGTCAATCCTAGATTCATACTCATCTCTAAACCAACTTGAGCACTTTTGGTATATCTTTCTATTCCATCAATTTCTCTCTCTTGTCCAGCATATTCTTACGCCATCCAACAAGATGTCTAATAATTTCATAACATTGATCTTCAATGTGCCTTAACTTTTGGCAATGTCCACATCTTGTCTTATTAGTCCAATATTTTTCTTTCCCCTATCTTTTTCATTATGGTTCCTTGCATATGAAAAGCTACTGCTTCATCAATAATTTTTTAAATTCTTAAAATATGTCTTTGTTATTCATACTTGTCAACTAGCTGGTACGTACGACCAAGACGAGGTTGGTTTGGTGCTTAGGATTTGCATCTTAACCATTCTAAACTCATCAACTGGTCTTATGAGAAAATTGTACTTTCATTCATTTTCTCTCATGTTCACCAATTGCATTGTTACATTACAAATATATCCATTACAGAAGCACTTTGGCAATGGGAAAATTGATTGCATTTCATTCTATAAGCCCTTAAATTTTGTATAGTAGGAGGATACTGATATCTTTTTTATAGTACAAGAAAGTCACTGCTCGCTTAATCTCATAGGCTTTTGGAGCACTTCTTTTATCAAATCTTTCCTCTAGATCTACCCAATTTTCTCTAGTAATGTTAGCATACCTCACACTTCCTCTTACATCTTTATCCATGGCACTCTTTAGCCATCCTTTCACTATGGCATTGCAACGCATCCAATGTTATAAGTTTTGCAAATCCACTTTTGGCATTCGAATCATGTCATCCATAAATCCTATTTTATTCGTGGTAAACAACATATTACTCAATCCCATTCATCCATGCTCTATAGTTTCTGTTAAGAAGGAGTTTGCTATCATAGATTTATCCTGAGTTATCTGAATCATGCAAATAGTATGGAGACTTTACATCTACTCCATTTGACTATTTGTCAGTTGAAGCAACTTCTTTTAGTTCATTGCTCCTGTTGATATTTTTTCAGATGATAGTAGCTTAGGTAATAGGATTGTTTAGCGCTATTACCTTAAAGAATTTGTAATCAATAAAACTATTAGTTTTCATTGATAACGATCAATTACATATATACATGTCTATAGATAAATCTACGGCTACCATATTAAGTTAGTAAAGGTATAGATTCTAGGCAATCAATAAGAGTCAATAATTAAACTAAATTTGTGAACCAAAAATATGACTTGAATTTCGAGTATAAGCAAACTGTCTACATCAGGAGTTGAAAAGATGAGAGCTTTTATATGATCAAGCACATCAAGGAATGAAGAGTATGGGGACATAATACTTAAAATTTCCTCGATATAACAATTTCTCATATCACAAGGAAGCATGGTCATGGAGGTTGGATTTTGAACGATCTTAACTAATCTAATTTAGACTACTATTATGCCTCCTTCGTTATCTTGGGATCCATAAATTTCATTTTCTAATTTATTGTCATGGTTATGCACAGTTACAATATTGATGCTGACTACAACAAAAGCTTTAAGGAGGCAATGGAATCACTCATCTCTAGTCTAGGGTAAGACCAAAAAAAAGCATTAAATGATGGAATAAG